>RYFJ01001532.1:0-360921 GCA_003991445.1 Oryza meyeriana var. granulata
GGTTGCTCTGCTGTGTTCGGCTAAATGTGGTGAAATTTTTGGCTCTGTGCTCTGCGTTTGGAGTGGCCCTGTACTTTCATCAATGCTGTGAATATTGGGTGTGATATGTTTGGTTTCTAGATAGAGCTAATTATGTATCTTGCTTGCTGATTTAAATGTCGTTATCAGTGAAACTCTGAACTTTGTTGTAGCATTTATCGATTCGCATTCGTGGTTAGATATAGAGGAAATATGAGAAGAGCATCAGTGTTGGTGACTGGTATTCTTCAGTTAGGTGATCTTGAGATTTTTGGCCGGTTGTTTTGATTCAAAGGCTGTTTTCCCAGTCAATGCAGTGTAGGGTCATCATCAATTTTTGAGATTAGTTAGATGTTTTTACTGAAATTAGCTTAGCCTTGTGCCATTGACAACGTGAGGATGTCACTTCACATTTTATGTTTGCCTATTAGTGTATCAACCAACATTAACTTTTCTTATTTTGCTTTTGCTAGCACCTGCTTGCTTCTTGCATAACAAGTATTTGCCTAGACAGAACTCGTATGTGTCTACTAATTCTTTTTTATTTGAACAGAAAAGGAGAACTTGTGCCTTTATGGGAAGTGCTTTTCGCTTACCCTAATGAATTGAACGTGGGAAGTTACCTTGCCGAAGGCTGAGGAAGTTCCTCCAAGAAGATTCGATACCAGCTTTAGGAATCAACTTTGCTAGGGGATACGGCATGAATGAGAAAGATTTGGTTGGCGCTTAGTTGCCGTCCACAGTGATTCCATGGTTTACTGGCCGTTGCGTTTTATTTTCGCAGCACGGTTGGGTTTGACAAAGAGATGGTAACCTGTATATTCCATGATCATCAAAGACTTCACATATTTCTTGTACAAGAACTATGGATATATAGCTCATTTTATTTGTTGTGTTTATGTGGATTTCAGCTACAATTTAGTCTTTTACCCTATTGATATGTAAGCATGGCTAAAATACCTCATTGCTAGCTTCTGATTCACGTCTTTAAGTTATTGTGGTTCTCCTCTGCTCAGTGATTTTTTTCTGTTGCGATTTTACTTGTTCTTAGGAAAATACCCCTGGAAAATTTATCTCTTGAGGTTGACTCCTTTGTCAGCTTAATCCTGCATGGGTTGAAGAACATTAGCCCAAGTGGGTAGTTGTGGTAACTTCAAGAAAGCCACCTTGTTCATGTTAGAAACTAGGAAAATAGGCACCAGAAATGGTAACAGCACATGCATAGCAATGTGCACTGACTACCTGGTGTGCAGGCAGCCTGTGTATGAATTCGTAGGGAAAACATTCCTTTGCTAACAATGGCAGCAAACGTTAGAGAAATTATGAAAGATTGCATCCGAGGCCTAATTAAGCTTCCAGGTCAGCTGCATGGCATCATGTACTTGGTGAATGTGGGCCTATTCAAAGAGTTTTGTTTTCTTTATTTAATAATGTCAATCCATTATAAGCATGTCCACCGTCCAGATAAGGGTTGTGGTTTGTAATGGCTTGACAGATAATGAAACTAGTCCCAGTTTCAGAATGCTCGTCTCTAGGTCAAGTTCAAGAATCTTGTGCCAAGAGGCAAAAGTGGTGAAATCCAAGGCTGAATGAACAGCAATTCAGCAGCCAAAGTTTTGATCACCCGCATTATGGGTAAATTGTCTATCTGTTATTTTTGGAATATTTTTGTTTGATATGGATCATTCCACAGAAAATGGAAATATGCACCTCAAACCCATATTTTGGTTCTGCATGCTTAAAAAAATTGTATGTGGTGCACAATACAAAAGGACAAGTTTTTTTACACATATGAGCATACTTCTGTACTAAACTTTGGAAGTGCACATGCTTTACATATATGAGTTTTTAAAGATTTTTTTTATGCGCACAAGTAATATCAAACCAAACTAGGTGCATGCACCTAGGAGCATAGTGGTCCACTTCTGGGTTTTCAGATTGTGTACAGAGTTACAAGAGCTAGTGCATTCTTATGGGCATGGTTTATCTGTATATTGCAGCTGTTTCCTTCTGAAATGATGCCTGTACTTTCTTGAGTGTTGAAACTTCAACGATGAATGCTTTTCTGGTAACAAACTGAACATAAGATGTTAAGGCTGAAAACATCTACACAAATGATGGGCACAGAAAAGTGAATGTGCTTTACTGATAATTGCTGAGATTCAGTTAACTAGTTTGTACTCATGATGCAATTCATTTGGTGTTTATTTTAATAAAATCTATACAGTGAAGTTTCTGTAGCTCAAAACAGTCATAATTCTTTCTTTTGTTTCAGTAGTTTAGTTACATATTTTCTAATCACCTAATCCCTTTTGCTTTAGTAGTGTAGTTTTATGTATTGCGTGATCCCCGTTGGCTAGATTCTGGAGAGAGCTGCCAATAAGTTGCTACTTGTGTCAGTGATCTAGCTATCCTATAGTTGGTTTGTGGTCATGATAGTTTTCCAGTTAACATTATCCTACTTGATGACCTAAAACGCTATGATATCTCTTGCACCAAATCATATCAGCACATTCAACACTTCAATGAAAACTTTGGGCTTTAGGCATTCAACCATGATCAAGGTCAGGTACAATTGAAGGCTTAGTACTTCCAGTTTTGAAATACCTTCTCTAAACCAGCTGATTTCATGGTGTTAGAGGAGATTGTTATTGGTAGATCTGGGTGGTTTGAGGTGTTTTGTTCTTTATGCATTTCAATGAAATACATGTAATCAATTGCCCATTGTTAGGAAAATGTGTGAACTTATAAATACACAAGAAAAAGAACAAAACAAGAAAGCGGCCTGTCCAGTTTTCATGAAGTTGAGGGGTAATGAGGTCACCAGAAGCTAAACCTGATCACAGTTAGCCTAGCATGTTATATCCATAGTTTCTTGTGATTTTGCAAAAGTACACAGCAGCACAGTTTCTAAACTTTCTCCTTTGGCATAACATGTACTGAATGTTAAAATAAAACGTGAAATTAATTGTACAATTACAATAGCATTTGGTTTGTGGACACCACTGAAAAATTCGATCAAGCAGTGAGTAATGAGCATTACCCTGCTATTTCTGGGAGTAAATAATAGATGGTTTTTCTGTTGTGCTAACTAAACTTTGCATTATTCACAAGTAGTTTTTTATGTGACATCTTTTTATGAGCATAAGCAATGCCGTATTTTGCATTTATTTGCACAATTCATGGTGAGGTTAAATTGAATGCATTTTCATTCTGCAATTCAAGATATTTTGAAACATCTGCTATGCATCTCTCTTACACAGGAGGCGACTCTTCAACATGATAAATAACTTACCTACGATATTTGAAGTTGTGACTGGTGCTGCCAAGAAACAAACGAAGGAGAAGGCACCCAACAGTACCAACAAGAGCAACAAGCCCAGCTCAAAAATGGTATCTTCATACACTTTTTTTTTTTTGCTGCCTGCAGTGCAATGTAGCGCTTATAATTTTCTATGCTTGTAGCAATCAAGACCAGAGTCTCATTCGAAGGCCTCAAAGCTACCTACACCCCCCAAGGATGATGATGAGAGTGGCGAGGAATATGGAGACGAAGAGGAGGAAGAGCGTGACAACACGCTGTGCGGATCTTGTGGAACAAATGATGGCAAGGACGAATTTTGGATCTGTTGTGATAGTTGTGAGCGGTGGTACCATGGGAAGTGTGTCAAGATCACACCTGCTCGAGCTGAGCATATCAAGCACTACAAGTGCCCAGATTGCAGCAACAAGAGGGCGAGGGCATAGAGACAAAGCACAAGGAGAAGGATTCGGAACGAAAACAGCGCCAAATCGTTGATGTCTGCAGATATGGCCTAGCTTTCTAGCCCGTAGACTTGCTTTTTATTTCAAATCAAAACACTGTTAATTTAATCGTGCCCCAGCAGTTCGTGTTGCTCTGACTTTAATTGTGCTTAAACCTCTTGGTCGTTGTAGTAATACTAGCTCCATTTACTGGTGCGGCTGCCTCTGCAGACATGTCAAAGACGTTCTTGAATTGAAGGACTCTCTGACCATTGTTTCTTCACCGCTAGTCTCGTTGCAGTTCTTGATCTTGGCTTATTTCTTCACTGCTGTCCTCATTCCAATTCTTATCTTATTGAGTTGTAGGCTATTTTTGAACCTGTTTGAAGTTTATATTGGTCAACTAAAGGTGGTATGACTATGAGCAATTGAGCACCAGGTTAGATGTAAATATTCGCAGCATTGTGCTCTATAATGCTTCGTGGATGAATGACATTCAAGTATGCAGTTGGTTGAAGCATGCATGGCGGCGTAGGCCGGGCCGTTTGGGAAGAAGCAGCCGGCCAGCCAGCGGGCACGGGCTGAGGACAGCAGCAGGAGCACTACAGCACATTTCCAGCAAACTAGTGTCATGCCCTGTTGACACGTGCGTTGCCATGTTAGGGTTAAAACGGATCGGAAACGGTTAAAAACTAGCTATACCATATTTGTTTTCATATTTTTTTTAAAATCGAAAACCTCAAATACAAAAACAGAATCAAATATTATCGAATACAGATACGGAGCGAATACGAATCGAAACGAATACGATAACAAATATTTATTCAAATATAAAAACTCCTCAAACTAAACTTTACAAATCAACGAAGAGAGACAACCTATTATTTTTTTAAAACAATATATTAATATTTTTAAATTTTTAACTAAACAACATATACAATAAATTGTAACAGATTTTTTTTTATTTCAGAACAAGCATCCTCCACGGCCGCCTCCACTGCCGTTATTACATTCTAGACGATGTCCTCCTCCTTCATGTCAAGCCAGGTGATCCCAGAGCAGGTGCCCGTTCGCAGGTACAGAAAAGTGGAGTTCATCACCTTGCGCGGACCTGCTCCGGCCATCCGGGGCGGGTGAAATCGACGGCGATTGGGGCCTTCTTGGTGGAGTAGAAGGCCTTCCCGAGGACGCGTGGGAGCAGCGGGTGGACGGCGCGGTCGGTGATGAAGAGGTCGTGGGACGCCGCGAGGCGGCGGCGAGACTCGTAAGGGCGGTAGTCGGTGCGGAGTGTGGAGAGGGGGATGACCTCGGAGACGGGGAGGTGGTGGGACCTAGACGCGCGAGGAGGTCGGAGGCGGCCGGGGAGCGGGATTTGGGGCGGTCGTCGGAGATGACGCAGATGGAGACGGACTCGCCGAGGAGGACGGGGTGGGGCAGCGGGAGGAGGCGTGGCTTGGTGGAGGGCGAGGCGGGGATGCGGCGGAGGGAGACCTGGAGGAGCAGGAGGCCATCGGTGGAGTGCCTCCTAGAGCGCTTCCTGGAGTCGGAGTCGTCGTTGCCGGCGACGGCGATGCAGCAGGGGAAGGCGCGCGTGAAGGGGATGGTCGGGGAGCTGAACAGGCAGTACGGCGAGCTGCGCGCGGTGGTGGACACGCACAAGGCGCTGCGGGAGCGGGTGGAGGAGATTATGGAGAAGGAGCGCGCGGCGAGGAGCCGGTCGGTGGCGTGGATGGAGGCAGAGGTGGGGCGCATTGCACCGTTTATATCAAAAATTTTTATAAAAAATATACCGTTTAGTATTTCAAAAAACATGGTTATGAGAAACGAGAAAATAAGCTAAAGAAAATAAACAGTGCCGAACGGTGTGCACATATGCTTCTGCTGTTGGTGCAGATCTAAGCAAACGCATTTCATGCTTGGACGTTTCATAGCTGACAAAGCGTCACTTTGTGTTTTGTGTTTTTATCTCAGGCTCAGGTAGCCAACCTTCAGAATGCGCCTACCTACCTTCAGGCGTGAGTTTTTCACAGGCATGAAGCTCAGGGTAGCATCCACACAGGCCCGTAGAATCTAGTGAGCAGTTGGCTAATGTTTCACCAGGGATCCGGTCCTATTGTAGACATGGCAATATAATACTCCCTTCGTTTTTTTTATTTAACGCTGTTCGTTTTATTCAAAACTTTTTTAAAATTATTATACAAATATAAAAAATATAAATTATGTTTAAAGTACTTTTAAAGATAAAACAAATCATAACAAAATAATTAATAATTATGTATTTTAATAAGATAAATGATCAAATATAATTTTAAAAATTAACGATATTAAATATTAAAAAACAGAGAAAGTACATGACAAATACAAAGTGATATATGGTTTTTATCGTGAATCGGACGATCAGATGGGAGCCTAATGTAAAACTCCCCGATCTCTACCGCATGCTAGGGAAGATCCGAATTCTCCAACATGTGCCATTGCATTGTTCATGAAATGGAAGATACATACAGTTCTAGCATATAGCCTGATAAGCTGAAGGTTCTACATATATACTGCAAGTTTTCCTCATTAGGGAACAGCAATACACCATGACACATATCAGGTTTTCATCACAGTCATTCTAGCATAGCCCCCTCAAACTAACCAGAGCTCAATCCAACGTACATATTACATTCCGCTAGTCTCCCCAAACTCCCCGTGTTGGATACTCGTTAAACCATCTCCTGAGTAGACACCTAAACTGGAGTTAGCTCCTTGTCCCTTGAACTTGATGCAGTCTTCAGCTGTAGTTCCTTGTGTTAGAAAAATAAACATATATAGATTTAATTTATTTCATAAATAAATCATAACATTAATTACATAAATTAGCAAAACTATCTTATATAATTTAGACATGTATATAACGAAATAATACATGAATAGATTGAACACGTAAAGCACGATAAATATGTATGTACAAGATGGTGATGGCGACATGCAGTACCCAAATATAGAGAAAGACGAGCCATGACGGAACAAGCAATCATGCGGAGCGCTTCCCAAAAAGATTATTCGCTCTCTTCCTAAGCCCGGCGAGTCCAATAAGCGCGCATGTTTCTCTAGATTTCTTCACCACACATTGCTCAAGTGGCTAAGAAAGCATTCACCCTTTTAAACAGGTATCCTTTTCCTAGAATAAGCAATATGGTATTAAAGTTCATATATATATCTCATATAAAATGGATTTTTGAGATTTTTCTAGAAATTATTCTTCTATTAGACCATAAGCCCACAACCAATTTCAACACCTTGGCCTTTCCATAGAGATACATACAGGCCACTGAAAATTAAACAGCGCACTGCCCAACAAGCTATCATGCTATCATGAAGAGTAAATTGCATATACATAATACATGTTATTATGTTATCGCATAGGAAAAGTATATCATTCCAAAAGCATTTTTACCGTTAACAAAATATCTACGCCGTCCGCAACACTAGATCCAATGGTTAAAAAAAAATACATGGTATCTCTTGGTACCACAAGCAAAAATAGGAGGTACCATCAGTAGATCCAAGGGCTAAAAATATATGATGCCCTTTAAATAAATAATTAAATTAAATTTGGTATCTCTTGGTATCATAGTACCTCTCGGTGCCTCTTCAAATACTGTAAAATAGCTCTAATTCCAAACGCTAAAGCAACCACACGATCTTGTAATCAGAGTTTACGGATCAAACTGGAACATGCAGTAAGCTACAATTAATGTTTAATTTTTTTTAATAGACATGAGAGCTGTATATCATTTCATATAAGAGAGGGTGCAAAATAAAGTATAATGCACACACACAAAACACCACCTCACACTACCAGAGAACACCATATCCAGACCGCCCCATCAGTACCGGCAGCCAAAAACCAGCTCTGATAGTGGTTTCCCGCTCTCCCAGCCCCCATGTGCTCACATCAGTGCCGGTTCAATTAAAAAAATTATCTAATATGTAACCCATTAGTACCGGGCTTTTTGATAAACCGGCACCAAAGACAGAGACGAGCTGACGAGCTAAAGAATAGAGCGAGAATAATGTTTTAAGTTCCCATCCTTATCAGCGCTCTCTCCGCAACTCTTCTTCTCTCCACCCCATCTCCCTCGCCCCTCTCTGCCCAGCTACGCCGCTGCTGCTTCTCACCGCTGCAGCCGCTTCTTACCCCTCCTCACTCTCCTCCCCTCCCAGCAGCAGCCGCCGCCGCTGCCATGTCACCCTTTGACCAAGAGGACCACGACGAGGACTCCCCTTTCTTCTGTGGGAACGGCGACGACCACCTACACCCATGGTTGTTAAAATCGCAATCCTGAATCGGATCGAAAGCCTTCAAGTAGGATCGCATTCTAGGATCGGATCGTAGAATATTCTACCTGATTTTACTAGTGAAAAAACCAGCATGTATATTGGTCATTTGCCAGCTAATTGGCTTGTAGTATATAGCTATATACTATTTACAATAGTGACCGGGTATGAAAAAAAGGAATAAACACTAATAGGCATCCATTAAGGTGCACAATCAACCGTCAAATTAATACATGGAAATAAAGATGCATCTGATAAGTTCTTATGTAGGATGACAAACAAACATCAATTGACAAGTTCTCGTATGGCACGACAAACATCAATTGTCTAGCAATTAGCAACAAAGTGAAAGCAAATTTAGTAGAGGTCATCCAAATTAACATCCTCTTGCTCATTTATTGTTGGTAGGGTAGCACTAGAGCTCCCAACACAGGACGTGTTATGGCGTCCAATGCTTCCATCCTCCTCCTGTAGTGACTTAACAGCATAGTAATTACCTGTAATGTGCTTCTCAATCCTTAGTTCCCCACAGAAGATTCTAGCTGAACCCCTTCCCAAGAAGTTGGCTGCACAATTTGGATGGGGGACTAGCTGAAGACCTCCTTACTTCCTCACCAAGCTTGGTGCTGCCTGCTTCGACTCCTTGAAATCTAGGCAGTAGATCTTGGCCTCTTCGAGCTCATTGAGTTGTCATGGCTCCCAGATTCATGAGCGAGATTGAGGATGAGAGAGAGAGGAGGGAGCAACCGCCAGGATGGGGATGGAATGAGCAGAATGGCAAGGCAACTAGTAGGTTTAGGTTTTACTACAACATTTGTAGATTGATACCCACCGTCCACCAAAAATGAATGGCCAAGATTGAAGGATAGGATTAAGTAGCCCATAATTGGATTTGTATTGCGATTCTAATAGATTCTACGACTTAGAGCATGATCCTACAACGATCCTACCACATACGACTCTTGAAGTGACTTGGATCGGGTTGACAAAGGTAGAATCGTAAAGTCGTACGATTCTACGACTAGAGTCATGATTTTAACAACCTTGCCCACGCCGAAGCTCCTCTGGGGGGCCATCACCCATCGGCGAGGTCCCTATCACGCAGTCGCTCATCAAGGCGGCCAGCAATGTCTGCTTCTCGCTCTTCGTCCTCGTCGTCCGCGTCCTCCGCTGCCATCACCACCTCCCTCTCCCGCGTCCTCCCCAACTCCGCCGAGCTGCGACCCTCGGCTATGTGGCCAGATCTAGGATTCATTTTTGTGATTTGTGATTTTTGTGACCAGATCCGGGATTCATTTTTGTGATTTGTGATTTTGAGATGTATTTTTGTTGGATTTGTGATTGATTCATTGCTTTGTTTTGCGATGAAGATGCTCAATCAATGATGATGCTTTGTGATGAATATGCCCGATCAATGATGATGCTTTGTGCTTGCTTTTTGAGGAGGAACAATTTGTCAATATTTTTTGTCTTGAAGCATCGGCTCAAATCGAGCCGAGCCAGTTTTTTTTTTAAATCATGAAATCTTGTCAGTGCCGAGTCTCATATTCAGCACTGATGAACTCCCCTCATCAGTACCGGAATTTTAGTATCGGTTGGGACTCAGCACTAATGGCTCTTCTTAACCGGCACTGATGCCCTTTCCTTTCCTGTAGTAGTGACACCTTTCTAACACATGAAACACATACGCGCCACGCAACAACTAAAAACCGACCAAAGCTGCCAGAGCGGGAGGCCCTAAAGAAGGCTCCGGAGGTTGTGAGCCCCACCAAAGGGCCCCTTCCCTGTATTGTTAACATACATGTATTGTTTACTGTCTCTGTTAATATACATGTTTGATAGCTATAACCGTCTCAAAATGGATGGCGTATTAAAACGCACACTATAAACATCTTAAGAGTTCTGATCACCAATAACTTTGTTAACACATGACTAAGAAAATCTTTCTTAACAGGTCCCTTTGACCTTGCTAGTTGCTACTTCCACTATCTTCACACTCCAGAAAACCTATGGGGAGCCCCAACTTTTCTAATTGGCGCATAACGATGTTAGATGGTCAAGTTTGAAGTTATTTATACATATAGTACCTCCCAAATTGATCTACCTCCTCAAGCAAAATCACTTCCTGCAAGGCCCTTTTTGGTTTTGGGTCCTTTGCTCCTTCAGCGTGAATTGAGAACTCACTGCATGCTTTCAGTACCAAATCCTACGTGTTGATCGAATGTGGCAACGCAAGCTATATTCCCTGAAACAACGCAAGCTATATTCCCTAAAACACTACCGTCGATTTAGAGAAAAAAAATTTCTATCTAGTTTTAATCTGTGTATGTGATCAAATTTGGGATATTTTTTTATTGACAATGTCAAATTTGGGATATTGTTGTTTGAACAAAAAATATTACAACTCTGGAGACCTTTTATCAGGGGAAGTTGCCAGTTGCACAAGAGTAAGGCTCTAAGCAAGCCATAAATTAAAAGAGTGCAGCTTCAAGGATATGTAATTGCTTGCTTACCTCCCAACAGTAAGACTCTCTCCTAGTAACGATGTTCCAATAATTATGGTGAACACAGCAGATAATGTGCTGAACACCGGTGGGTAAATAGGGCCTCGCTTTTCCACAGCATCTACAAGTTCAGCCAATATTTGGCCGATGTGCCAAGTGCAGCCTACAGTTCCAAATGAAGTGACTGTCAGTTCGCTGCCTATGCTTTTCAACTGTCTAGTTCAAAATTTCTAGAAACTGATATTTTGAATATTTCAAAGTCACCAAACCAATGGTTTGGTAGTTTCCAATCATAGGAATTATTCGCAGGCAAATTTCCACATATCTGAAGAACTGAACTGAAATGTTAACATTAGGATTTTTTTTGGTACTCCAAATTATTTTTGCACCATCCATTACTCATAACTATGACATGTCAATAGATTGTGCTACCTAGGATAGTTGAAGATACCACTAATAATCACAGGCCAACATTTTTGCCTACTGGTTTTTTAATAGCTATATAATGAAACTATCATGCTGGGGTAGTTTGACTTTTGCAGGACAAATATATGTAGTGTTAGTTTTGTTATTACTATCACCAAGATCTGGACAAATATGTGGAAAGTAATGAAAGTACAGATGATAGCAAAGGATAATAGTTGTATCATATGTTCACAGTAGTTGGATGTTTACAAGAAAATTATGCAAGTAAGTAAGACTTACCGAGTACACAATGGTTAATAGTTGTATGTTCCATCCCACTTACCAGGCAGGTTTGTCCCTTCTCATAATTATTCCTATGACAAAAGTTTGCAGACCTCCCAGAACACAGGTCATCACTGAGGACCAATGTTTCCATGAGTATACATTTAGAACTTTCACCTGAAATATTCGCATTTATGCATAATTAATAGTTAACAACATTACATTAATCCAAATCAAAGAAGAACAACACTAAAACAATAGCATTAGTGGTGTTTTCTTGTTAGAGAAGGAAGAAGAAGATGAGCATTAGTCCAGATAACGCCCAGTTGAACATACTTGTATGGGGGTCCCAAAATGCCTTATGCAATCACCTAACAAAAGCAGGGTGCCCCTCAAATGGTGTCCTCCAGTAGCTCCATCAGAATTCTTGGGGCTCCTTATAATTGCACGCCAGAGATGCAACTCTTTTCCATTGTACAGGCCGATCAGTAGAGCCCCACCAAAGCAAACCAATGCTCCAGTCACCTTTGCACTGCCCTCCATGGATTTGAGGCGCAGGTTCTCCATGCTGCAAAAGGAGATATATACATACATATGTATATATATACATATGTACATAATACATACATATACATATATTTAATAAAGGTACTCTCTGCAATAACAATGTAAAAGAAAGGAAAATAATGTTTACCCAAGCAGTATGGACAGGACAAAGGTGACGAGTGGAGTCAAGCTAGCTTGAGAAGATAACAGCATAGGAGGCAGCAGTGTCCCGTAGCCCGTAGTAGTACAAGGCCATAGTCAACGAGTATCTGTATAGTTTAAAGATAAGATATTGACACAGTTATAAACAACACTTCATCTTAATCATGTACACACATAAAAATACCATGCTGCTCATGTTTGCTGTTGTGCCTATATTTTCTTCTCATCCTTAGAGAGTGTTTCAAGGTAAGAAAAAAAGAAACAAGAAGAAGATTACGTAAAACGAGATGAGTCATTAATATATGATTAATTAGGTTTTAATTATTACAAACTTGAAAAATAGAGTTATTTGATTTTTTTAAAGCAACATTTATATAAAAATTTTTTGCAAAAAGACGCACAATTTAGCAGTTCGAAAAGCGTGCTTACGGAAAACGAGGAGTTTTCTCTCTCTTCCCTCACCTTTACTGCTGCCTTAGACCTTAGAGAATCTACCTCACAAAAGTTAGTGCATGACATCCTCCTTGCTGATGTGTATTTTGAATAACATTCCTGTGATGCATGCTTTAGTGCATTCAATTTGAAATATGCTCATAACGATTTTTTTAAAAAAATGTCATCTAAAGCTGTACTTTGATGAATTTTCTCTCTGTGCATGTAGAAAGATGTTTTACTATGCTTAGGGCATTCCAGGTGCTCCATAGTATTAATTAGAGTGCCATATAGAATTTTAGCTTAGGAAGCATGTAATTTAATGAGATGAAAGAGAGATATCTTCTAAACGCCGTGAAACATCTTAACCATCGATATCACTCGAAACTAGAGATATACTAGTACCTTCCAAACACCATAAAACAAAACGAAGAAAATACTCAATTACAGAATGAGATTGCCAAAACCAAAACCAAAGGTTACCATGCATGAGTGTCTAAAATATGGAAAATTGATTTTACATTTTAGATATTTCATCCCGTGATCTCTGGAGGGGCAAAAATGAAGATTGGACATCCATTTGATCAAATCTACTCTGCTCCTCACATGGAAGTGGAACCCCGCTTTAGAGGATTAAAAAAAAATGCAAAAGGACTCGAAATTATGTATTGCAAAGATTCATACCCTGCAAATGCAAGAGCCATCAACAGCTTTCTTGTCCAATTCCTTCCACTTCCCCCTGAAGATTTGTCATTCATTTGAGTATGGTAGCAGATACATAGTGTAGCTTGTTTAATTCAGAAATTGTAGAAGAATTGCATTCTGACCTTTCCAAGAGGAGAGTAAACGGTAAGATAAAAATAGCACCCAATATGCTGCGGTAAGACAGCAAAGAGAAGACAAAGAAAGGTAATTTGGGAGGTGCGTGCTCATGGAAGATATATGCAAGTTCTTCATGTTTCTAGCTGTCAGAGGTAGTTATTTGCTTAACGGCAGACAAATTAGAGAAGAGAGGGTGGCCTCACAGCACTAATTGTCAGATTTGCCTAAGGTCTCCTGAATCCTGTCGGCACCTACTGTCCCAATGCCCGTTTTCCCTGGAACTAAGTTTGGCGCTTGGCCTCCCGGCGGCTACACTCATCCCTTCCAACTCACTAGATTTTTGCATCAAAATCGCAGTAAAGACGTCACCGGAGGACAGTCAACTAAAATGATATGGTGCCTCTGTCTCATCCCCCTGATTTTCTATGATGTAAAACTCGCAGGCCCGCAAACGCTTTTCTCAAAATCTTAATAAATTTGGCCGACGGAAGGACGCCGGCCCGGCAAAATTTATCACGCTAAACAAGTAGGAAAAAACTATGTTTCAAACTGGGCTGCATGCGCATACGCATTGAACGTACCAATACGAGCGTCGTTGTTGTCAGAGCCGTCTCCGCGAGCTGCTTGTCGAACGACGACGACCCTACTGACGGCCGGGACATTCCGTCGGCTACTTCTAGCATTATAATTTGGAAAAAAAAATTAGTTGGCAGTATGCACTTCTTAAATTATTAAATTATGCATTTTTTCTTAACCTCCAAAATCCCATTTCAGTGTTTAAACTCTAATATTATAATTTGGAAAAAGACACATAATCCATTCCTCCAAAATCCCAACTCAGTGTTTAAACCCTAATATTATAATAATTTAGAAAAAAAAGACACATACATAATCTATTCCTCCTCGAAATAAAACAGTGGGTTTCCTCGCACCAAACATATTGATTGATAAAGAAACAGATCGGAAGAAAGAGATAAGGACTAGACATTACCTGTTGTGATGAACAGAAGAGGAGGCCGGCCCGGGATGCGGCAGCCGGTGGACGAGGCCAGGACTGACGGCGTCGGGCGTTGAGGGCAGAGGGGACGAATCTAGGCGTAGTCCCGACAGAGGCGAACAGAGCACTGTGCTGCCCTGCCCAATTGCATTATTGCGAGCTGCAGTACTCCCTTCGTCCTAAGAGAGAGAGTATAGTTTTAACCTAAATATTATCTTACAAAGATTATGTTTTTAAAGTAGAATTTATTAAATTTCTTTAATACCATCTTACCGTTTTAGTCATCTAACCAATAGTAATGTCTCCTCATTTTCTTCATCCTTCTTTTTTTTTTCTAGACTAGTTAAAAATATAATAGTCTTTTAATCTTTTAGTTAATCTTTTTATAACTAGTTAAAACTACACTCTTTTAGGAACCGAGAGAGTACTTGTTCAGAACTCCAATCAGGATAGCATGGGCCTTGTACAATATTTGAATGCCAACAAAAATAATAAGTGGTCCACGATTATCTGCTTGAGTTTGGACGAATGCGAATGCTACTAGCGATAACCCCACAGGTACGTGGATGGCCAGGCATCCATCAACTCCCTCTGCGCCTTTTACCATTAATATATAACTCCTTTAATGGTGTTAGCTGGAGCCGGACTCTTTATTCTTTTTTATTTTACTAGAAAAATATTATACATTATAACGGGAAAAATTAAATTATAATAAAGCATTGAATCTATCTTTGAATGTTTCTAAAAATTCCTCAAACTTAATTCAGAAATTGCACCCCTTTTGAATTAATTTCTTTTGGGATCAGTCTTCTTTTTTTTTTCAAAATATGTTCAAATTCTCCGTATGTCAAAATGCACCCAAAGATGCAAATTATAGATCCATAGAAACTATGCAGAATTTTAGACATTGATCTATCCGATCCTTCTCGTCTATTATACGTGAATATGCAATCTTGTCCTTCTTCATCCCCTGGTTGAATCAAAACAAAAATATTCTGCTCAAATCAAGAACAAGCAAGCAACCGTGTATCAATCCCAAATGCAACAAATCAAGAGCTAAGGTGCGCAACCATGTACCAATCCCAAATGCAACAAATCAAGAGCTAAGGTGCGCAAATTAGTTTGGATCAAGAGAACACTCGCACGTAGCTAGGCAGGGCATGGACGCACAGGCGTTCAAAGGCAGCAAAGCAGCCCACCTTAAGGAGTCAGCCCACCTTGGAACTATAACGTCCAGAAATTCATAACCAGAATTCTGAATATTTCTGTGTGTATTAAATTTTTATCCAGGAAAGCCAAAGTATATAATATCAAGTTGTCATACAGAGTACATCTTACCAACAGAATAAAAATTATCTTACTTAAATGTAGCGAAAAACGATAAAGAAAGCCTATAAACAACTAGCCACGCGGAGGCTTCCATTCCACAGGCAGCTTGACAGCGGATCCAGTCTATTCCTCTTGATGATCCTCGTCAGAGAGGTACTCCATCCCTGAGAGGGGGAAAGGGAGCAAGACTGAGTACCACCCGAAATACTCAACAAGTCACACCCGTAATTATGCACAATGCACGGGAGACAAAGGTAAACTCTGAGTTCATTTGCATAAAAGCAGTTGCAAACAAGAGTAGTTCGCAAACGGGTAAAAGATTGATTAATTAAACAATATTAATCCTTTACCGATCAACGCTACACCACGTTAACCAGACCCAACCATCCATCCTATTCCTACAACATATTTTAAGTCTTTATTAAAGTGGGACTAATCACGGTGAGTCTTGACCAAACGCCCATAACCGTAGGCACGGTTATTTGAACAGATTTTAACTCTGGCCAGAGGTAAACAACTGTATCCACAAGACATAGCCCCACACACATTCCCGTGTGTCGGTGTGTCACCACGACACCCCATGAGAGGCTGTGATAGGACCGTTTACGCAACTCCTCCTCAACCATCCACATTACGCTGAGGTTGCACCTGCCAACAGGGTACATCGTATCGGCCAGGCTACCCCCTTGCGCCACAATGGATCCGGAAGCCGATCAACTCGACCCTGAGCCGACCCAACCCCATCATGCCCATTCTCACCAACAGTGCCTAGGAGAGGGAGAAGCTACGCTACAAGCCCAGTCGTTGGCCATGTTGGCTTGTGGTATGTACGAATAACTGCTCAAGGGGTTCCCGTGAACCCATGCAAAACCATGCACCCACAGCCCACCAATAAGATCAAATTTTATTTATATAAGTGTCCATATCCAAAATTCCATCCTCCGAAGTCGAACGATAAATGTAATAACGAGTATTTACTCCCAAGGTGAGCTAGTTGATCTTAAGCATGGCTAAGCATCCTAGAAACATTTTATAATCAAGTTGTTACCCAGACTACAAAGGCATAAAGGGTGATCAAGTTATAGTCATCAAATTGTATATACATAGGTTAAACCTTTCCACATGAAATCATTCATATTTATTTATTCAAAGCAAATATTGTGCAATAAGTAGTGCAATATGCTCAAGAAAAACGATGTAACTTGCCTTGCTCCGGCTCTGCGAACTCAGCAACGACCTTGTAGTACATGGGAGGGTCGGACACGTCGGTTTCTAAAGCAACCAAAGCACAAACAATTACAAACAGTACATGTGACCACTGAAACATGAGCTAAAAGTATTTTTAATGGATTCTTGAAATTTTTCTAGATTTAAATGACATTTGAATGGAATTAATCAGAGCTCGTATGAATTAGTTATGAATTTTCAAAGTTTTACTGTGTTTTTACTATGCAGAAATAAACCCTAAATGAAATATTGTGCACTAATTAAGATTTATGGTGTTAGTGGATCTGGGAATCGCGGTGTCGACAGGCGGGGCCCACGGGTCGGCGGTGCACGGTGGACGCGGTCCACCGCGGCCCAGCACAACCGCAACACGTGGTAGCCATGGCGGAGGATAGATCGATGCGGCACCGAGGTGGCGCCGACGTGGCAACAGGGTAGACGCCGGCGACGGCGCCACGCGGATGGCCCCGATGTGACAAGGTAGATCGGATGACCCTGGACGAACAGGGCTCGGCCCCGCGGGTGCAGTCGAGCCACGGCAGGGCGAGCCGCCCGATGGTCGCCGCCGGCGACCATCGGGCCCCCAGAGAGCGGCGGTGAGTGGCGCAGGAGGAGGGGAATCGGATAAGCGCCTCACCGAGGGTCGACGATGATGGGAAGGAGGTGAACGGCGGTGAACCGAGGCGGGAAGCGGCGCAGCGGTTTGGGAAGATGACGGCGAGGGCGTTCCGACGGGGATCGACGATGGCGGAAGGACGGACGGGGTTCAAGACACCATGGTGGAGATCTAGAAGGGGTTAGGGGAGGAAATGCCCGGTCAAAACGGCGAAATTCCATGGCCGACGGTCGGCGGAGGCATTTACCAAAGAGGTTTACGGCGAGAGAGGGGCTCTGGCAGCGTTAGGGCTCACAGGGGTGGCGGCCTAGGTTCCCTAGCACGCGGCGACGCTAGCGGAAGTGAGAGCGCAGCCTAGCGGTAGCTACAGCGGTGACGGCGAGCAGCTGGAGTTGGCGAAGCGTGGCGGCGGCTCGGGATCACGTCGTGCGAGGGGTTAGAAGGCACAGGAAGCTCGGGTGTTTGAGGAAAAAGAGAGAGGAGGCGACGGGGAGCATTTATATAGGCCCGGGTTGGAGAGATCATGGCCAAGGCGAGGGAATTTCTCGAAATCGTGGATGGCGGCCATGGCGGTGGTGGGGTGAAATCCGCCCGTGGACATGGACGAGAGGGGCGGAGAAGGTGGGGGTAATGGGTAGGGACTCGGTCTGTGTGGTTTGAACTGAGGGCGAGGGCGCGAGGGCTCGGGGCGAGGCGCAAATCGAACAGCGGCAGGATTTTTCCCCTCCAACCAATTCGGCTAGAGGTTAGGGATCAGCCCAACATGTGGGGCCCTGGGTTAGGGATGAGCCCGACATGTGGGGCCCTGGTCCCACATGTCGGCGAGAGGGAGAGAGGGACGCGGGTGAGCGGCACTGACGGGCGAGGCCCGGTGGCAGCAAAAGAGAGAGGGATGAGGCACGGGGGAGCGTGGGCTGTGGGGAAGGCCAGAACAGGAGCGGGCCGCGACCCAGGGAGAGAAAAGAAAAGAGAAAACGAGAAAAGGAAAAAGGGAAAATAAATTCCTTGGAGATTTTTAATTCCGATAATGTGTTTTGAATTATTAAAAATAGTTTCAGTGGTCAAAAAATTCCAGTAAAATTCCTGTTAGTGTATTTTGGCAAGAGGAATATAAGAAAAATATTCCTAGCCATGATGTATTTTGGTAAAAATCTCAGGGTGTGACAGGGGCGGTGAGCAGAAGAAGGTCTAGCCGGCCTACCACGCGGACTTTGTGCAGGAGCGAGATAGACATGAATACGTGGTGACAGATGAAAAATTAATCAGGTGATGGATGAAAACACTGAATGACAAATAGAATCACTCCGTATATTTCTTTACCTATTATAAAAATTGAAGTTGTTTCCGCTCAAATTTTGGTACGTTGTAAATTTTGGTACGTCATCCGACTACCACTCAGCATCTGCGTTGTCTGAGTTCTGTGTCGCCTGCATCCAATTCACGCTGGCACTGATGCACCAGCTGCACGCCCACTTCACGCGTGTTCGTTCCAACCGCCCCTTCGTTCATTGGTCGTCGGGCTTGTGTACGCATTTCCGATTTTGTTTCTGTTTCGAGTCGCTCTATACATACCACCCAGATCGGTACGGACTCCATATGTGCACCGTTGCGTCCGAATCCTCAGCGATGCCACGTTGGCCCATATATGAATAGATGGAAACATACATATAGATGAAAACTCAATTATAAACATATGTCGACAATGCTGCGTTGTTTGTCACTAGCTGGCCATGTACGTATAGATGGAAACTCAATTATATAAGCCAATATAAATTAAACCAAACATATTCTCTCCAACTAATATAAATTAAACCCTCTTTATTGCCAAAATGACGCATTTTTATTGTTCACAAACAACATTAATCGTAGTAGTAATATATTACTTTTAAACATGCATAACCAAATTAGATCTATACGTATATAAAACTATTAAAATATATAGCTATAAATCCATCGCAGTGTAATCTTGATCCGATTAGTACAGATAAAGTGTTACTGTTTGGCTTTTGCAAAAGGCCGTTGCATAAACACTCTGGTGGGCGCTATCTCCCGCTTAGTACTACCATTTGCTGACTTTGGAAATCGTATTCTGTTTTCACTTCCAGCATGGCAAGTCAAGTCATATTAGATTTCTAATGGGAGATAGTGTATGTTTTTGTTTCCATGACTTCGTATAATCAGGGTTAAGCAAGTGTGACGTGATGTAACAGCTAGCCACATGAGTCAACTTCACGATTCCTACCACTGCAATACCACACGTGTAAGGTATCATGGTCATAAATGAGTAATTTTTCCTATTACAATGTATGGACACTTTTCTAGTATAATATAATACAATAGTAGAGAAAAGAGTTATTAGGATGCGATTAGATTATTTAGGTCGGACGTCTCCAAGCCCATAGCATTCTCCTGTAAACATCAAATCACTTTGTAGTGCAAGTGTATAGCATACGGTCATTGGTTGTGAAAAAAATTTCAGTCCCAGGTTTTATTTGGAAGATCATATTGATCTAGCTTTTTGACAAAGTCCAACAAGACAACTGAACCTTTTTAAAAGAAACTAGTAAAATATCCGTGCATTGCAACGGGTTAGGCCCATACGATTAGGGATGGACAAGGAGGGTGGATTGAGGATAAAATACTGGATCCTGCTATGGTTGCGCACACAAGTGGAATGTAGCGGTCGCGCGCACGTGGTGGAAGGAAAGGAAGGAAGGAGGATGACTCTACTTTTAACGTAGCAAAGACAAAAGAAAGAGAAACTGCTGGTATTTCCAGCCAATCAGTCGAGCTTAACAGCTCCAACCGGGGCATTTAACTATTTGCCCCAGTTAAAGAGTTATCGAGTAGCAACTTAAAGAGAAATTGTTAGGATTAGATAGCCTTATTGAAATAGGAGATGTTTGTCCAGAGTTATGGGAAGAAAGATATGTGATAGAACACGAGTTAGAGCTGATTTATGAGATGGGGGAAGCTTATTGGCAAAAAAGATGTGGGGAATAATGGACTTTGAAGGGAGACTAGAACACCTCTTATTTTCATAGGATTGCAAATGGTAGGAAAAGAAAGTGAGATATTCTCTCTCTCTCTGGAGCATAATGGAGATATTATTGAGGGGTAGGAGGATCTGACTTTTCATATTGTAGAGTTCTATAAAAACTTTTTTAAAGCTGATCCCCCCTCTACTATCCACTTATCTGATAATGTCTGGTCTAACCACCTTAGGCTAAATGATAAGGAGATTGAAGAGCTGATAAAACCTTTTAGTATGGAGGAGCTAGAGTTGGTTATTAAAGAGGCAAAATCAAATACTGCCGCTGGCCCTGATGGTTTTCCTATTCAGTTCTATAAATCCTTTTGGAATGTGCTTAAAAATGATTTTTTAGAGATGGTCATTCTTTTACATAAAGGTGAGCTTGAATTTTGGTGTTATCACTCTGATTCCAAAGACTGCAAGTGCCTCTAATATTAAACAATACAGGCCAATATGTGTTCTGAATGAGTGTTTTAAATTGATTAGCAAGGTGGTTACTAATAGAATAATGAAGGTTGCAGATAATATTATATCTTCTTCTTAGACAACTTTTATTCTTGGTAGAAATATTTTAGAGGGTTGTGTGGTTGTACATGAGGTTTTACATGAGCTGAAATATACTAATTCTAAAGGCATCATGTGAAAGATTGATTTTGAAAAAGTTTATTATAGAGTTAGATGGGATTTTTTGTTTGAAGTTCTAGATAGAAAAGGTTTCCCTCAGATTTGTAGTGAGTGGATTAAATCTAGCATTGTTGGGGAAAAGGTTTGTGTGAACATTAATGGTCAAAAAAGTAATTTTTTTTCAAGAGTTATAGAGGTTTAAGGCAAGGGAACCCTCTGTCCCCCCATCCTTTTTAATTTAGTCAGTGATGCTTTGGCAATAATTTTTGACAAGGCTAAAAATAATGGCTATCTATCTTGTTTGTGTTCTCACTTAGTAACGGGGGGTTGTCCCATCTTCAATATGCAGATGATACTGTGTTTTTTATTCCATATAATGATAAAGAGATTGCAATTACAAAGTTTTTACTTTATTGCTTTGAAGAAATGTCTGGTATGAAAGTTAATTTTCATAAAAGTGAGGTTCTTTCTATAGGTCTAGATGAGATGGAAACTGGAAGAGTTGCCTATATGTTAAATTGTGCAATTGGTAAGTTTCCCATGACATATTTGGGTCTTCCTATTAGCCCTAACAAATTAACTAATTCAGAGTTGAGTTATATTCCTGGTAAATTAGGGAAAGATTAGGAACTTGGAAATGTGATAACCTTTCTTATGGGGAGAGAAATATCTTGATCAATTCTTGCTTGTCTTCCATACCTACTTATTCAATGGGTTTTTATCTACCACCTGAGGGTATTCACCAAAAGATGGACTCTATTAGAGGCAGATTCTATTAGGCAGGTTTGAGTTGTAAAAGGAAGTATCATATGGTGAACTGGAGAGATTTGGCTTTTCCTAAAGAAGCTGGCGGTTTGGGTTTCACTGAGACTAGAGCTATGAATATTGCTTTACTAACTAAATAGATTTTTGCTCTGAAATTTAAAAAAAATAATATATGTTTAGAATACTTAGAAAGAAGTATATGAGAGATAGGTTTTTTTTTCATTTAGGGGGCTTGGAGGGATCCCAGTTCTGGAAGGGGATTAGATCAGTTAGGGGTTGGACTAAGCTAGGTAGTTTCTGGAGTCTGGGTCAGGGTACTCACATCTATTTTTGGAAAGATGTCTGATTTAAGAGTTGCCCTCTTAGCATTAGATTTAATAACCTTTTTGAGGTTTGCAATCAACAGGACATTACTGTGGCTGAGGTGGCTCATTTTGGTACCCAAGTGCTCTCATATAGGAGATCTTTTGGGTCTAGTGATTTGGGATCTTTGAAAGAGTTGGAGGAGATAGGCTATAAGATTCAGAGAGGTGAAGGAAGTGATTGCTTAAGATGGAGTTTAGAAAAGAATGGTGTTTTCTCATCTAGATCTCTGTATAGCGCTCTTACTTTTAGAAGTATTTTGGACAATGTGAGTTTAGATATTTGGAAGGCTCTTGTCCCCTTAAAGTGAAGCATTTCTTGTGGTTAGCTAGTAGAGACAATATTCAATCAGTGGCCTAGCTTAAAAAATGAAATTGGGAGGGTTCTGAATTTTGTAAGTTCTGTGGTGAGTTAGAAAATGATGATCATATTGTTTTTAATTGCCCAGTGGCAATTTTTGCTTGGTGTAGGTGCAAAGATGCTTTAGGGTGGTCAAGGATCCTGTCAGTTTTGAGGATTTTTTCCTCTCTAATCTTAGTAGATGTGGTTCTGTGGGAAATAGAAGATACATTTGTTTGTTAGGGGCAGTGAGTTGGTCTCTCTGGTTGATTAGGAATGATTGGGTGTTTACAGATAAACTTTTGTTGTCTCCGCTAATGATTATTTTTTGGATTACTTTTCTTCTCAGGCAGTGAAAGACGCTGATGAAAGTGGATGAGAGGGAGCCAATGGAGGCTATGATCAAGAATATCCAGAAGTTGGCGACATCTTTAAGTGTTACCCGATCTGGAATTGGATATAAGACCTGGCTTTTAAAAAAGCAGTACTTGTAAGAATTGTCTATAAGAAGTTGGCAGCATCTTTAAGTGTTAAGCCTTTTGGTATGCTGCTGTGGAAACTGGTATCCCCAGTACTTGTAAGAATTGTCTATAAGACTTGGCTTTTAAAAAAGCAGGGCTTATGTCTTTTATCTAAAAAAATTTAACTATTTACCACTCTACACCAAACATGTTTAACGTCTCTCACAACAACCTCTCACAAAGTAACGAATTTATTGCCACTCACCTTTTTGGAGTAGCAAAAGGTTAAATATTCCACTCCAAAAGGCCCTACCACCTGAAAGGCTGAAACTAAATATCATCAGTAAAACGTTCCTTGGCTTCAGATCCCGCAATCTCTTCAGCACCAGCTCATACCTCTGGCTAGCGCCTTTTGCTCTTCCTGTTTTTGCAAAATTCTCCAGCACTACAAAAATGACAAAGCTTTGTAGTCTACAAAAGAAGACTTCTGTTTCTGCGTCCTGTAGCTAGATTTGCAACTTCACTCCTATCCACGGAATATTAAACATTTAATTGGCCATAGTTGGGGTGTCCTCTTTACTCGATCGTAAGTACTTATAGTACGTAACTCCTTGCCATTAACGGTACAAGGCGCAGAGGGATTTGATGCATGCCTGGCCATCCACTTACCTTCTTGGAGCATCGGATTCGCTCAAACTCAAGCAAACAACATCTGGATAGTAGTAATACTAGGACACTTTTTATTCTTATACCTACATGATATGAATTCTCTAGTTTGTTCAGTATCCGTCGACACCACTATATTTTGCACGTTGAATGCAGTCTAAACTCTAAATGTCACAATGTAGCCTTTATATTGCTCAAAACTTAGCCTTGCACCAGCAATGGTATGTGTGAATCCACCCCAAGTCGCAACCTAGGGTCATTAGGTGGTGGGACCACGCCTTAAACATAGCGCTATGGCAGCAAACACCTATTTTCTCAGAGACATTATGCTGTTGTATTGGACAAAAATTAGACACCTATGCCGTGAGGTGATTAATCCATCCCTCACGGTTCACATAGGTAGCTTCTCTGGGTTAACACAACAAAATAACTCATACTACTCCAGCCTACAAAAATTCAAGGCCAAATATTGAGCAACTTAACGAGCTAAGGCTATCCTATACTAGCGCATGTGGTTGTATTGTAAACATTAGTTAGTGTCATAGAGTTCGGTCCTTAATCGACCTGGCCTAGCACTCCCCCTATCGATATGCAACTACGATCATATGCGTACCACTTGCCGCCTAGGTCTGAAAACAAGTCTTATATAATTTTCATTTGCAAGTAAACAGAGGCAACAACTCTGGAAAGATTTCATAAATCATTCCAAGGTTCTAGTATAATCATTCACAATATTATTGATGTAACCTCTAAGCATGGCTAAGCATAATATATAACATATAGTTCTACTAATATCATTCACAACATTCCATGTGAGTATATCTAAATCATACTCCAATCATAACTAGGGTTACAAATAACAAGGATAAAAATTATCAAGGGAAGGTAATGCAACAATTAGGTCATAACTACCAAGTACCAGCATTTTAAATAATTATAATACAAATAATGCATGTAATTTAGCAATCAAAACATTTTGTCCCAAAAATAGGATTCAATATGGTCAAAGGTGGACACACTTGCCTTGCTCTGGAGCTTCGTCAAATTGTTCGGAATTAAACTCGTTCTCCTCAATGGCAAAACAATCAGCATCTAAATTTAAATATAAGAACGAATAAATACAAATAAAATGCGACGAAAACAAAATGCATAAAAAGAATGTATGCGACCTAGGGCTTTGTGTTAGTGCAAGTTTTTAGATGAATTTATGTGAAGGAAAAAATATTTAAAATTATTTGAAAGTTATTTAAATAGTCAAAGTTTGTATGTGAAATATAAAACGTATACATGTTTATAGTTTTAAGGATATTTTAGGAGGTAGTTTAGTCAAATTCAAACTTACAGTGTTAAAGTTCACAATTTTATGGATCCAACCAAAATTGGTTTCACTGCATTTGGAGTTAAAATGAATTAGTTGTGAATTTCTGAAGTTTAAGCCAACTTTCAGTTGTAAAAAAAAGGTTTTAGCAATTTCCCAAAGGTTTTCTAATTTCTTTTAAAAGTTTTATTACAACCAAGTCCTTGGGTCCACCGGTCGGTGACAAGTAGACTTGCAGAAACCCCCTAGGCTTTCTAGGAGCTCAACCCACGGTCCCCACATGTTCAAAAATAATTTATAAAGAGGGCTTGTATTTTAGGGTATTTACATCTAGTTCCATGATCCCACATGTAAGTGAGTGGTATTCTTACTAATCAGTACCTAAGGTTTCAATTCCTTCTAATTTAAGTCCCTGGTGCCTAATCCAACCAGGCCCACACGTCAGTGAGGTGAGGGCGGGGCGGGGCGCAGCTCGAGAGAACGGCTGGTGGCTTTGTTCGCCGTCGCCGGTGGCAAACAACGGCCGATCTTGGTATGCGGCCAAAAGGTAAAGTGCAGAGGGCTTCACGACGAGTCTACGGGTGGTCGGGTCACCACCGGAGGTGGCCAGAGCTATGTGACCGGTGAGTTCTAGCGGCGGCTGGGTTTGGATAACTAAGCAAAATGGCGATAGGGCTCGAATTGATCTAGGCTGGTGTAAGCAACGGGGACTACGGACTACCAGGAGGCTCACCAAGCTTCTGGTGGACGCCGACGAGATCTAGTGAGGTGGGAGGGCAGAGAGGCAAAGCGGTGGCAAAGTAGAGGCGTGGGCGGCGCGTTGGTAGCTTGATCGGTGAACCCAAACAGCAGGATGATATACATTCCGGAGAAACTAGGGCACCATTTGAAGTGCAATTAGAGGGAATGGGTTCAGTGTGGTGAGAATAGTTGGGAACGTGACTGAAATCGAGGTATTTATCATGAATTTTGGAGATGGTGGCTTGTTCTTTCTTGCGGCTAAAGGAAAGAGAGGGAGATAAGAGGACGGTTGAGGCTGAGTCGTGGTGTGCGGTCGACTTGAGGAGGAAGGAGGCTGGGCGACGCGTCCTGGAGAAGGGTGGCTCTGCCTAGTGGGCCATGCAATTGTAGCATGCAGGCAAAACGTTCCACTCGTAGCACATGCAATTTCTCACAAGCCAACGTGATTAGCCAAGTGGGTCATGCATGCGAGTGAATTTGGCCTGTTGGCTCAAGCAGATACATCTGAACGGAGAGATCCACAGGCACGTGAGGCCATGCTTGGAAAATCTACCATGGCATACATCGCTGCTACTGTTGCACCACACGTCACCAAACTACTTAGCCATCTAGACCAATCGGTTGGTAGTGTTGTAGAACGGCTACGTTGACAGATCGCCCAGATCCGCCCCCTTCCCTCTCGTAGCAAATGAGGCGTCGAGTAGATGTAGAAGACCGCATCCCTTCCCGCACAATCACACCACAGAAGAAGATGGTGAACACAGGAGACACATATATAGGGGCGTTGCTCTCTCTTTATTAATCAATGATCAATGTGTACAATGAAGGCACCCCTATCCCTCTATTTATAGGTAGAGGAGGCTAGAGATAAGAATCATAAATTTATCTTTAACTAATTCGGATTGGTCCACAAGAAATAATTTTATCTCCTAAAGAGATAAGGATTCGTAACACTCTCCCTTGGACCTATCCGCAACCAACTCATGCCTCATCAAAACTCCTACCAAAACCCAATGGAAAAAAAAGGCTAGGAGAAAGAGTACATAGTTGCCGCCATGCGTCACACACCGTTGCCTCATTAAAAACCTTTATGAGGATCACAAGCTCCACTCAACTAAGGGAAAAAGAGTATAACGTTGTGGACTCGCCGATCCACTGACTAGGCTATGTTCAGGGGTTCTACTCCCCCTGAACCCTGCAAGTCTCTAAGTCTTCTCATCCTAATTTCACAAATAAACTTTCGGAAAGTACAAGCTGGGAGAAACTTAGTGAACAAATCTGCCAATTTGTCACACGACTTGGAGTGCAGGATCTTCACTTCCCCTTGCTTCTGAAGCTCATAAGGATAGAAGAATTTTGGAGCAATATGCTTCGTCATATTGTTCTTGATATAGCCTAGCTGCATCTGTGCGACACATGCTATATTATCCTCATAGATAATGGTGGGGGAATCAGGGATGCTCAAACCATATGATCACTCAATATGGTGAGTCATTCTCCTAAGCCATGCACACTCTCATGCGGCTTCATATAGTGCAATGATCTCTGAGTGGTTTGTAGACGTCGCTACCAAAGTCTGTTTACTAGATCGCTACAAAATGGCTGTACCACCACAAAGAAACACAAAACCAGTTTGAGAATAGGCATTATGGAGATTAGACAGATATCCTGCATCTGCATAGCCCACCATGGTTAAGTCTCGTCTCCTTGGAAAGAAGAAGCCGAGATCTTGCGTACCCTGGAGATATCTAAGTACTGTTTTAACACCAACCTAATGTCTCCTAGTAGGAGACGCACTGTATCTTGCTAGCAGATTTACCACGAATGCAATATCAGGCCTGGTGCAGTTCGCAAGGTACATCAGTACTCCTATGGCGCTTAAGTATGGGATTTCCAGTCCCAACACTTCCTCAGCCTCACTCCTAGGACGGAATGGGTCTTTGTCCCGATCAAGGGATCTCACAACCATGGGTGTCTTCAAAGGATGAGCCTTTGAATCTCTCAAGGACCTTTCTAGTATAGGTTGACTGGTGCACTAAGATCCCGTTAGGAAGATGCTTGACCTGTAGGCCCAAGTAAAACTTGGTCTGACCCAACTCTTTCATCTTAAACTCCATCTTGAGATAGGCAGATGCCTCCTCAATGTCCTCTGCGTGGCCAATGATGTTCAAATCATTGACATAGACTGAGATGATACAGAAACCCCTCTAGGACTTTCTGATAAACACGTAGGGACAGTCCTCACTATTGACGTATCCTTTCCCCAATAGGAAGTCACTTAGCCGGTTGTACCACATACGACCAGACTGTTTTAACCTATACAGCGATCTCTCCAATTTCACACTGTATATGTTGCGATTTGCTTTGTCCAGGACCTTCACCCCATTAGGGACACGCATGTAAATCTCTGAATCCAATGATCCGTACAGATATGCAGTCACCACATCTATTAACTTTATTTTTAATTCCATGCCAGCTACCATAGACATCAAGTATCGGAACGTTATGCCACTCATTACAGGAGAATATGTTTCATCGTAATCAATGCCGGGTCTTTGCGTGAACCCTTGTGCTACAAACCTCGCTTTGTATCTCACCACTTCATTGTTTTCGTTCCGCTTCCGGACGAAAACTCACTTGTATCCTACAGGACGCACAGTGGGGGGCGTCAGGCTTACCGGCCCAAAGACGCGTCTCTTAGCAAGCGAGTGTAATTCCGTCTCTATCGCTTCTTTCCATTTGACCCAATCCGAGCGCTTACGGCACTCTGCCATGGACTTAGGTTCATGATTATGATCCATCATGTTAGCAATTTTAAAAACAAAATTTATGTCGACATGTGTAGTCTTCCGGTCATACAATTCTCTTGAAACAGCATAGTTTGTGGCAATTTCTTCATTTATTTCCTCATCCTGGTTTCCTAAAACAGAAGAGGGTTCCGATTCGCCAGTAGAACTAGGTGCGCGCGCTAGTCCATTAGGGCCTGTACCCTTCAGGTGTCCATCCCTTAGATGGGTCTCCTTAGAGACTACGGAATGGGAGTTTGATGCAAGCGGCTCCGTATTCAGCTCTTGTGGACGTCTCCGCTTAGCCTGAGTCAGACCATCCGGGTTTCTCCCCCTCTTCCTAGGCTTAGGGGCTAGAGTAGAGTCTCCCTCCATGGATATCTCCACTCTCTCCGGTGCATTTGCCGCATGGATATGCGACTTCGACACTCCATAGATATGCGCGCTAGTCCATTAGGGCCTATACCCTTCTAGTGTCCGTCCCCTAGACGGGTCTCCTTAGAGACTACTAAATGGGAGTGTGATGCAGGTAGCTCCGTATTTAGCTCTTGCAGACGTCTCCGCTTAGCCTGAGTCGGACCATCCGGGTTTCTCCCGCTCTTCCTAGGCTTAGGGGCTAGAGTAGAATCTCCCTCGGTGGGTATCTTCACTCTCTCCGGTGCATTTGCTGCATAGATATGCGACTTCGACACTCCTCTTAGATCAGTGAAAGCGTCTAGCAGATCATTAGCTAAGTTTTTAAGGTGTATGATACGTTGAACTTCCCGTTCAATGTCTGGCGAACGCGGGTCAAGAGTATGGATATTGCTCAAGTTTCATTCTATTTCACAGCATTCCTTAGAGTTGAGGTACTTTCCTCCCTCTAATGCTGGAAAATACTTTTCATCGAAGATGCAATCAGTGTACCGAGCTATAAATAGATCCCCAGTTTTAGGCTCCAAGTAGTAAATTATGGATAGAGACTCATAACCCACGTAGACCCCCACCTTACGGTGAGGTCCCATAGTCGTACGCTGGGATGGTGAGATCGGCACTTACACAGCACAGCGAACTTACGCAGATGGGAAACCACCAATTCTTGACCACACACCAGTTGATGAGGTGAAGCAGAATGATATGCAGACGGTCTATACTAGATTAGCTTTGTAGCGTGTAATATTGCATGGCCCCAACATGTAGTGGGCAAATTGCTACCCTGTAGCAATGGTCTGACAATTAACTTGATCCTTTTTATCAACGACTCAGCAAGACCGTTTTGAGTATGAACATGAGGAACAGAATGCTCTACATTAATGCCTAAGGTTATACAATAGTTATTGAATGCCTTTGATGTGAATTCACCCACATTATCCATCCGAATCGTTTTGATGCAGTTCTCGGGAAACTCCGCACGCAAACGGATGATCTGCACGATAAATCTGGCAAAAGCATGGTTCCTCATAGACAGCAAGCATACATGGCTCCACCTTGTAGCGGTGTCAATCAACACCATGAAATATCTGTATGGCCCAGACCAAGGGTATATGGGTCCACAGATATTCCCTTGGATTCTCTTCAAGATCTGTAGGGGTTCGACCCTCAACTTCTCAAAGGATGGTCGAATGATCAGTTTTCCCGTTGCACAAACGGGACACACAAACTCCTTGGGGAAGTTTTTAGTGTTTATGCCATGACCTAGCAAGCTAGTGACTATTTTCTACATCATAGTCAATCCTGGATGACCTAATCTCTCATGCCAGATCTTAAAGGACTCTGGGTTCCTGTAGATTGTCTACATCGCAACATATTCGTTTGGGGGTTTTATTTTAGTATAGTACAGTCCATCGGAGCTCCCTGGCATCTTCTCAACCACTGTGGTCTCATCGTCCTTAGACAATGTCATGAAGACAAATTCATCTCCTCTTTCATATGTTGTGGTGAGATGGTAGACGCAACGTCGAATATCCTTAAAAGTAAGGAGCGTGCGTTCAGCACTTGGGTATAGGAACGCTTTTTCAATGAAGATCCTTGTACCCCTAGGGAGGACGACAATGGCTCACCCTGAGCCAACTATGCGACCATTACTCCCAGCAATGGTGAGGACGCTCTTATCCCGCGTACGCAATATCGTGAAGTACTTAGTCTCCTGTAGTATCGAGTGTGTTGCCGCACTGTCAACCAAGCATGTCTCGGGCTCCATTGAATTGTACTATGCTTGTTCTATATGAGAGATTATATTGATTCAGTTCATTATCAATGAAGTGAAAAGCAAGAACATAGAACAAGACAAGGCCAATATAACTCAACAGGAAAACATTATTAATATAAAGGACCATCCTAAACCCACTGACCAGGATGCATAGCATCTTTATTATATAAACGACTCATTGATCTGCTAAAAAGAAAAGATTACATTGACCAAAATGATAACCAAGACTTAAGACTCATGACTGATAACTTGGGAACTACTGCATGTCCCCATGTACGTCCTCCTGGTCATCACCCAAGAGGTCATCGCCCTCCATGTCGAAGTCCCCGAGGTCTCCATAGTCATCCCCAAGGCCGGCATCAGCATCTGTAGCAGCCTTGGGATCAACATCCATGGCAGCACAACAGCAACAGTAGTAGTAGACTCCTTAGGAACTGTAGTAGGTTCCTTAGGAGTAGGCTTCTCACCGGTCATTTGCACCTAAACAAAGTGAGATTCTGTGCCCTGCCTCTTCTTCCAGTCCTGGTACATCTCAACGAGATGAGGTTCTGTAGTGCAGCTGCGCACCCAATGCTTCATTGAGCCACATTTGAAACAATGCTCACCACCCTGCTGAGATCCTCCAGCAGCATCAGCATTGGCCTTGCACTCCTTGTGGCTATAGGGTTTCTTGCCCCGGTTGGCGGCCTTCTTGAACCTCGGCCCATTTGGCAGTGTACGATTCCCGGGTCCCTTCCCCTTGGAAGAACCCTGTCCAGAACTCTGACCCTTCTGATGGACAACGTGAGCCTCTGGAATAGGTTGCGAACCAACAGGACGAGCGTTGTAGTTGGCCATCAGAAGTTTGTTGTGGACTTCAGCATTCAACAACGACTAGATAAGCTTTGAGTACTTGACGTACTTAGCTTCGCGGTACTATTCTTGCATCATCGAGTTTTTGGGATAGAAAGTGTCAAGAGTCTTCTGAATCATATCCGCGTCTATCACCACCTGGTTATAGAAGCAAAGACGACTGATGATGCGGTGCACGGCACTATTGTAGCTCTCTACGGCCTTGAAATCACAAAACCAAAGTTGAGCCCAGTTTGCTCTAGCCTTGGGAGAATGGCAGTTTTCTCAGTGGTGTGGCGGTCCCTCAAGGCCTCCCACAATGTGAGAGGTTCACATAGCTCAAGGTATTCAACCTTGAGATCCTCATGAATGTGCTTCCTGATGAACGCAAGTGCCCTTGCCCGCTTTGCTACCGGAAGCAGAGCTACACCAGCCCCTTGCCGACGAATGGCCTCAGATAGCTCCATTGTGGAAAGGTGGATTTCACAGTTCATGGCCTAGGTCTGGTGGTTCGCCCCATTAACAGGGAGAACAAGGAACTCTCTCTTGTTGAAGTCTATGTCAGATATGGCCTGTTGTCATGCAAAAAACCAACGCCGGGTTAACTTGCATGAAAACAAAGTCACAGAACAATGCAACGTAGTCGTATGTAATTACTAGTATCTTCCTGGAATTTATCTTGTATTTACCAATTTTCTGTGATTTTTATTGGTCTTATAGCATTAAATTAATAATTTTATGCCTACAGAAAATATCACACATGCAAGAAAAAAATAAACCCAAATAATGCTTCCAAGGGAGGGGTCACTAGACTAGGTGATTACACATTTTTATGGAAGCATATTAACCTAGAATCATATCTAGATTATATAGTTGGAGTTGCATCAAATTTAAAAGCAAATAAATGCTTAAAAACACCATCACATGGTTATTAACGAGCCCTGGGACTCACATGCAGGAAACCAACTAAAGAAAGGTCTACATAAGAAGTTTACAGCCACTAAACACAAATTGATGTAATTTCTGGTAAATTAAGGGTTCAAACTATAAATATTACACGAACAGTGAACTGTTAGCGTAAAAATCAACCTTTCTAGGGACTTAAATGCAAATTGTCAATAAAACCGAATTTAATCTGGCCAAAAATGTCGTCGGGCCGCGATCCTATTGGGCCACGCGCACAGAATGCCAAATGCGCCAAATTCCGAATTCAAGGCCCATCTATGGTTTCGGATTTTTATTAATTTGTGTGTGGGCCGATCGGTGCTGTTGGGCCAAAAGCGGTCGAGCGGTGGCAGGCCGGCCCAGCTGGCCCGCCTAAATGACCGAGAGAGGGGAAAGGGGAAAATAGGGTTTCCCCTATCCCCACCGGCACTCGCGGCGGCGCTCATCACCCAGCGCGCCAGCCGGACGGGCACGGTGGCAGCGATGGAGGACACCGACTGTCGGTGGCAATGGAGATAGAGGCGGCGCATGGAGAGGAGGTCTGCTGGTGACCCATTGACTGCCCGGTGGCAAGACGGCGGCAGCGGCTTCGCTCCTATGCGGCAATCGGTGCGGCGGTGGCTCGGCGTTGTGCGGCAGAGCTCCGCCACGACCCACACATCCTCAAGACCGCGGCGAGGCAGAGCTCAACTGTAACATGTGAAAAAAAAGAAAAGAAACAAAAAGAAGGGAGCTTCCTAGGCCGGCCATAGGCAGGTCCGGCTCATCCAACCAGCCCACACCCCTCTCTCCCGTGCTCGTTCTCCACCAGTGCTCTTTTCCCTTCCCTCTCACATTCCCTGCCTCTCCCTCTCTCTTCCATGGCTGTCAAGCCCTCAATCCCCTCCCTACAGCACCAAATCTTTGGGGAAACTAGCAAAACGGATCGAGCTCGACGAGAGGAGTAAGAAAAGGTGCATCTTCGGTGTAAATCCGTCCTTCCCCGTCTCTTGCTGCTGCCCTAGGGTTTAGGGGTAACCAAGGTGAGCCAGGTTTAATCTTCCTCAGCACAACTTGGACGAATACAATGGAGTTTCACCTTAGGAATGAATGGATTAGTGGGGAGTAAGGCTATTTGGGAGTTTTCTCTCGAATTTCAGGTTAGCAATTTCCGCAGTTTTTCTTGGGGAAGCGTTTTGGGCAACATAGAAGCCGAACTAAATGTTTTGGTGAACTAAAAAGTTGCAGAGGACCTTCAGATCTATGTGTCTGTGAAATTTTGTGATTTTAGCCCAGGCGGTTTAAGAGTTATGATTTTCCTATATTGGCTGTCTTGTTCTGATGAAGTTCTGGACAGAACTGGATCTAGAAGGATTTTGAGAGTCTTATCAGTGTTTTTAGCCTTTCCATGTATGAGAGCCTTGTAGTACTTTCCATTATGTTTCCAGATTGGTAAATATCATGATTTTTGGGTGAAGGGAACTCCAGTTATGGAATTTTATTGTCAGCTGTACTATTTTCTTAGCAGGATTTCGAGTTAAGGTTTCAGCATGCTTTAGGCCATATAAATAACTCTTTCTGCAAGGGCGCATAATACCAAAGTTGTATATTATGGAATTCCCTGTTCTCTGGTTAAATTTGATGATTTTTGGACATAAGGATCTGGAGTTATGAAAATGTGAAGCTTGCTGACTCAATTCTTGAGCAGATTCTGTTGTCTGTTTTTAATGGCAGTTTAGGCCATCTTAGAGACATGATTAAAATAAAAACTCTACAGCAAAGTTGTAGGCCTTGTTGTGTAGATTCTAAAAGTGTTTTTGTTTGCCATCATACCCTGTATTGTTTGAAGGATGCAAGGAAGTGAAGCAGCACTGCTGCAATTGTTTTGCTCGGATGTCGGGTTGGGGTGTAGGAGCGCTTTAATTTCTATAGCTACTTGTTAGCATGGGTTTCTTTTTTCTTATCATATATTGTTAAGGCAGGTGGTATTGCTCCAGATCGCACCTAGAGCGGTCAACCCTTCATTGGAGGCAATTAAACGTGACGATGGTTTGCTACAAGCTTTAACTTGCTATTTATTTTACCTCTATCTTAAAATTTCAGAAATATGATTGCTATAATAAGGCCGCTCCAACCACGTTATAATCATTTTGACATATGCTCTATGTTTTCTTCTATGGTGATATTTATGCTCTTATATTTATGGATTGATGATGCTCCGGTTGGTATGGTGGAATGAGTCGTGTTGGTTATATAGAGAGATGTTCATGATGTTATATGCAGTTATTCTTCTTTTATAAGGCATATGCATTGCATCTCAGTCATTCATGGGCATATGGAGTTATGTCGCTGCTTGTAGCCGTGACCGTACTGGTACAACATCGTTTATTGGGCATAACAATGCGGCTTCATACTTTGTGGGGTATGAAGGCAGGAGACATGGCATTTGCTTTGCATATGCATTTTAATTTTTTTTGGACCATGACATACATGCCTTGGTTTAAGGTTTTGGGAGTGTTTGTGGGAGGCTATGCTTCTCCCTAGTTCGGTGGTGACCAATCCTTATCTTATATGCGGTTCTTTCGCTTGTTGGAGGTATCTCATTGCTTGATATTTGGTTAGCATGTAATTGAAGATTAAATCGATGTTTACTAATCTTGTAGTTTAAATAGCCTGCTAAAGTAGTTTACTTGCTGAGATTTCATATCTCACCCCCCCTTTCTATCTCTCCAGGTACTCAAGTGGCTTTTGCTTGAAGGGTGGGAAAGTAGCAGCACACACTACACATTCACGTCATCTATTAGTGTGAAACTTGTGCGGCAGTAATAATAGTACCAGAACTTGGAGCCTCTGTTCTTCAGATAACCTTAACTTAGACCTTGTGCTTGTTGTTAGGTTGTTCTTGTCAGGCTTTGTTTAATGCTAAGCTGCTCATTAGGATGCTTTATCTTGTTGTGGTACTTAGTTTTATCTCTCCTTATGTTGTTGCTTCCGCATTGCTCCATTATAGAGGTCATGCTGCTGAAATTTTTGTTGGATAGCCTCCTTGCCATCCTTTTTGGTTGCTTTTTAGGCAAGGTTTTGTGGGGTGTTATAGTGTTGACAACTGAAGCTCCAGCGACGGCAACTGATTCGCATCCAACCATGGCGTCCCGGCGGATCCCAATACAAGGTCGGTGGCCGTTCGTCCCATCGACCTGCCACCACGGTTCCAAGGCACGTCGGTGAGAAATTAACGGCGGCGGCTGCCCGTCCTTGGTATCAGGTCCTGCGGCGGCGGCGTCATGGAGGTATTCCGGCCACGGCATCCCAGTGGAGTCTCGATCCTCCGGCGGCGGCCAGTCGTCCCATCGTCCTCCCACCATGGCTCAACGGCGGTGGCTGCCCTGTCTCGGCATCAAAAAACCAGCGGTGGCGACAACGTGGGTTTGGGCTTCCTCCGATGATGGCGGTCTCCCACAGTGGCACCGACGGCAAGGGCCGGTGGCGCTTCCAGTAGCGACGGCGAGCGGTAGCCACGCGTGTAGATCAACCCAGCAGCGCAGGCAATTCCACGGCGGCGGCGGTGGCTCCCGATGTGGCATCCATCAGAGAGAGAGAACAGAAAGATGCGGGGGGAACGCGAGGAAGACGACCAGTTTGGCCCAGCCGAACCAGGTTCGCTTCCAGAACAGGGAAAAACCGATTGATTACAATTTATTGCACACGGTTTTACTCTAGTTTTATCCAGTTATCAACAGATGCAATTGTAAAGTAAAAGCAGAAAATAAATCTACTGCTAATAACAGATCTACTACAAAACATGCATCTAAAAAAACCAAAGAACAAGCATTCACCAGTCTAAAATCATTCTACAAATTGATAAACAACCAATTTTGTTACCGTAGATTGATTGGCGCGAGAGGATTCGACATCAGCCCAGCCGGTAGAGCTGTTGATAGCATGTTGTAGAATGGCTACGTTGATGAATCGCCCAGATCCGCTTCCTTCCCTCCCGCAGCAAATGAGGCGTCGAGGAGATGTAGAAAACTGTATCCCTTCCTGCACAATCACACCACAGAAGAAGACAATGAACACAGAAGACATAGATATAGGGGCGTTGCTCTCTCTTTATTAATCAATGATCAATGTGTACAATGAAGGCACCCCTGCCCCTCTATTTATAGATAGAGGAGGCTAGAGATAAGAACCATAAATTTATCTCTAACTAATTTGGATTGGTCCACAAAAAAGAATTTTATCTCCTAAAGAGATAAGGATTCGTAATAGGTAGGACACCTGCAAGCTTTATAAGGATAGAAGATTGGCCGAGTACTTCCTCTGTCTAAAATGTAGCTATTTTCAGAGTTCAAATTTGTCCCAAAATATAGCTTCTCCATCTCAACTAATCATAACTCTCCTCCATTTAATTTCTTCAACTACTTTCTCCCCTCAACCAATCACAACCTTCCACCATTCAAATCCAACCATTTCCTTAACTTTCGTAAAAACCTCCAGAAATACTTATATTTTGGGACGAAGGGAGTACACAAAATTGGCGTGCCTGTTGGCGCAACCCATGCTTATTGTTTAATGGGTTTTAATTTTTAAACATGTATAAGATTGGCTGACAAAATAGTCGGCAGTAAGTATTCCCTCCGTCCAAAAATATTAGTTACCTTTTAGGCCGTTTTGGTATGGAGGAATTTCAAAGGAAAACCAAAGGAATTCAAAACCGAAGTTTTGTTTTACCTATAAGGCTATTTGGAATGGAGGAATGGACCCAAGAATTCTTTCGAAAACTTTCCTAAGTTTTGTCTATTATATTATTATTCTAGTACAAATCAAAGGAAAACAAAAAATGAGCTCAAATCTAAGGGAAATTTTCCCTTGGAAGGGAGAGAGCAACAATGAGGTTTCCTTGACCTAAAATAGAATCTAATACCTTGTTACTTTAAGCAAAGTCTAAAATTCATGTTTTCCAAACACCCATCTATTTAAAGTTTTCTGTGTTTTTTAACCCTCTGTTTTACACATGCATTCCTCTGTTTTCTTTTCCTACGTTTTTATTCATGTGTTTCTCTTTCCCTCAATCCTGTTAGGCACCACTACTATTATATCATCCACGTTCCACTGCGGTCACCACAAGCTATTGGATGAGTGGTATCCATACACGCATAATAGCCACTCACCCTCATTGTGTCCATGTCCGCAAAGGAATGATTTTTCGTATAATAGTAACAATGCCGAGTGTGGAGCACAAGAGATGTTTAAACGGATAGCACGCCAGTACCCACCGAGGCATGTACCGTCTGTCATCCGTTCGAAGGTGATGACCAAAACACATACCCTAGGAGACCCTTCTCACTATATCCGGCAAAAATCTCAAATGTTCCAAACCCATACTCATACACAACTAGCTCCTAGAACAGCAACTAGCTATGCACTTTCATCTAAACAAGTGATACCACAGCACATACTCAAACATGGATAAAAGTGTAGCAAGATACATATTACAATAGAGGGTTCATAGACCCATAATACATCACATAAAGTCACAACAAAAGTTTGCAAAAGATCCATATAAGCAAAAATAAAACTCGTTGTGTGCCAACACCCCATAGGACAACCGATCGGGGCAAGAGCAAAGCTGCAACTACCCACTATTCTCGCCACCCTCGGCGGGATAGTAGTAAGACACATCAACTTCACCAGTATCCTCACCTAAAAAATAGCAACATGAGTATGAATGGTACTCCGCAAGACTTACACAATATATAATAGTACAAAGGAGTATGCAAGCTTTTATATCAAAGTTAAAGGCTAAAGGGTTTAGGTTTTGCATAAAAGCTTATTTTATTGAACAAGTAGTGAGTTAAACTATAAGCATTTAGAAAATAACACAATCTGAAATATCTGGGCAGCAAGCATATAAATCTGAAATTAAACCACAAATGAGCACAACCGGTGCTCTAATCATCATCCATGGGCCACCATTTCCTAATAATCATTTTTCCACATATCCATCATGATATCCATGACTAAACCCAGCCATATAGCCCAAGTTTGATGCTAACATAGACTGACTAACACATCAAGCGGTTATCCTGTAACCATGGATACAGCTATTTGAATAGTTTTACTCTCATCAGAAGTGTACATCTTTACCCATACGAAATGAACAAGGATCAAATGCTTTTACACGCACACAGATGTTACTAACAAGTGATACAAGCTCATAACAAGTCCTTCCTAAGCTCCGCCCCAACCACCTAAACCACGTTAGGGACCCTGACGACTCAGTCACGTGCGTGTATTGTGACTAAGGCGAGATCACCATCGCAGGACATACCCCCTAAAACCAGGCACTCTCGGGGCACTCCAAAGGGAAAACCACCCTCATGACTTTCTAAAATGATCACAGCATCACAAGGTACTAAGATCACCCGTCCCATATCCGACGAGTGGAAGTACGAAAGGTGTTTGAATAGACGTTAACATGTTCGGTCCTTAACGACCTAGACGGGGCTACATGTATCGAGGAAAACCACCATCCAGTCATCACCCTGTCACCCGTTCAAGTCAAAGCATATTCTCATATTTCATTAAAAGTTTAGTTCTCAGATTTTATGCCCATGTTTCACAAGTAGATCCTAATATTCAACCGATGGCTCCATCCATCGATTTTAAGCTCTATAGACCTAAGCATGGCTAAGCATTCGATAAGAGTAAACCATCCCAACCATTCCCAACCAGAGCTGACAAGGATATAGGGCAGCAATATAACAATGAGATAAATGTATGAATTAGGATATAAACAACTCTACCCAATACCGACATTTTTAAGCAAATCGACACATGCATATATATAGTGTTTTGCAATTAAATAACTTTGATAAAAACATCGGTTCAATATGCATAGTCGCTTGCCTTGTTTCTGTGAGAAATCACCCTCAGCCTCTAGTTCTTGCTCAACGTACTCCGAAATATCCGAGTCTACCGGTAAGAGGCAAATTTGCAAATAAGAATCCAATAAAACATGCATATGCAAACGCTCTACAAATAATGAGATAATTACAGTAGGTAGAGTGCATTTTAACATGAATTTGGGTGAAAGAATTATTGTATTTGCATTTACGGTTTAGGATATACAAAAATATCAAGATAGGAAGGCTGAAAATGGCAGCTTTGGAAATATTTTATTGTGACCTAAGATAATGTAGTTTCTGGTATTTTCTATCAAGATTTTATAGGTGTGATCATTGTTATGTGGAAAAGTATGATGTACTGGTTCCAACAAAGTTGGGTTCACTCCATTTGGACTTATATTCTATTTATTATGAATTTTTGAAGCTTTTATGTATTAAATATTATCTTATAAAACAAATAAACTTAGTGCATAGATTATGTATAAAATGTGTTACAAGTCATCTTACAGAAGTGAATGTCAGGTTATGTGAGCATACTGAACTTTGGTCAAAATTACTTTAGGAAAAGAATGAATCTTTTATGCACTTTGAAAAATATGTACATTACCCATTTTCTATTTATATCAATTTAATTCTAGTATATGGTTTACATATACAAAGTGTCATATTCATGTTATAGAAAAATAACATGGTTTGGTGAGGCTACTGGACCTGGGTTCACTGTATTTTGCATTTAGGGTGAATTTACCAAGTTTATACATTTTTATGCAAAATATACATTCATTATACAAATTTTAGAGGATATTTCCCATACTGTGTTGGTCATATTTTAATTTACAGAAATAAAGTACATGCTTTGCTGAATCTAACAAAATTTGGTTCATTCAAACAGGAGTTAAAATGAAATAGTTACGAATTTTCAAAGTTTGACTAGTTTTCTATTGGAAAATAATTTAGTTCATATTTTCTTTTCTTTTCTTAATTTTCCTCAGCCCGGGCCCACAGTAAGCCATAGAGAGCAGGGGAGGCGCGGGCAGCCATGGCGCCGACCCTATTTGTCGTCGCCGGCGGCATGCCTAGGGAAGTCGCCAAAATATGAAACGAAGCCGAGGTCCTTGCGAACCCTACGGTGCTCATGTGGTGGCCAATGGTGGATGGTAGCTTGCCTGTGGCAAGCTCGAGCGGAGGCTGCGTACTGGCTATGCATGCATACAGGTGACGGCCTTTGATTGAGTCAAAAAGAAACTGGCAAAGGTGGCTAGGGAGCATGGTGAAGCTCACCATGGGGTTTTCTGGGTCGAACGAGGTCAGAGGGGCTCTGGCGGCTGCAAGTGGCGGCAAAGGCGATGGTGGCGCTGAGGATGGCAGGCTCTGGCCATCAAGACCCCGAGTTAGTGCATGCAGTAGCTAGCCGGTGACATGCTGTTGGTGTGCATGCGAGAACATGCACGGGGCTCACTGGCTCGACGGGAATGGCTCGGTGGAGGGTTGGCCGGAGACGAAGAAGACGATACCCGATCTACTCACACAGGGTTTGGCTTGACAAGCTACCTTTGGCGTCTTGCTCCTAGAGGCGAGGCAGCACTAGTGGCGAGGTGGCTTGGCCGTAGCTGCTCCGAGGCGGTGGGAACACCGGCGCGACAACACATGATGGCAACGGGGTGCCTGATCTTCCGTTAGGTAAAGATAACTATCGATTTGGTGGAGAATCGACACTCACGATCCGGCTTCTGATCACCAAGACCCGAACCCTGCAATCGCAGTACCACGTCTCCTCTCGTTATCAACCGTGCGCTGCCCGGTTGACCTCACCACGAAGGCTAATCCCTACATGCGAATCGAAGAACACAAGCAAGAACAAGAAAGATTGCAACTCAATTGCAGATGAATGATTATACTCTCGAGTTGGGGTCTCACAAACCGATAAACGGCAAAACTATTCAAGGACAGAATAATCTAAGCAAAACCCACCTTTAAACAACGACGGCTACTGTATATATAGGAGTTGGGACGTCCTAGGGTTATCCCTAGGGCGCACACCCCTTGGGTTTAGCCCACGGTACAATTACAAGGCCCAAGGCCTAAAACAGACTCGGACTGGAAGAGGTACGTGTCTTGTTTTGATGATTCCAGACAGCTCAGGAGGAATTTTGACGTGGGACCAAAACCATCTGAAAGTAGACTCCATAAGCTTTCCAACAAGTACACATGGGCCCCGAAAGTCCTTCTAGATCAGCGGCTAGATCCGTTTGAAGTTGATGCTGTCAGGAGGCCCGAATCCGAATCCAAAACGTGCAGAACTTCATCTCTTGCCTTATATGGACCAAAAGTGACGTGATGATGTAGGAGTAGACTTGGGTAAGGTCTTGGTTTGGTCCCCAATCAACTTCTTTGATCATCCATGCATTCTTTACGCACGGTCTCTTTCCCTTCACCCAAGTAAGTATCTCTGCAAACGAGAACACACAAAACTCATGGTGCAGTAACGGCTGTTCAAATATATAACATATAAATTTTACGTAGAAAGCATGCACCTTTGGTTGATAAATACATAAGGTAGCTATGGTTATATTCGAGCTAGTGATGTCCTCATCATCTTCCCCTTCTTGATTGGAAACCGTCCACGGTTTTACCTTGTCATTAAGCTTGATGAATATATCTTTATTTTTCACAACATAGGGTGAGGTAGTGTTGTACATATGGTTGGATTATGAAATTTTTAAACACGGAGAACACTTTGTAGTGTCGTGCAGCTCACAACACTCCCCTTCTTGCAAACCAACCTACAACTCATTCAAACAACTAGAGGAACTAGATAGAGAATTATTTATACTCATGCAGTCCTCTAGATAAAACATGTCATTATGAAAAGGAGGTATATTAAAATTCGAACAAATGTATACTCTATGCACATTATATTCTTCTTTATTATCATAATTGCCAATAACATGAAAAATCACATGAGAAGGACATGGCAAATCAGATCTAGCAAATAATTTTTTTCTCTAAACAATTGAGTGGGCAAAGATCATCAAATTGAATATAGCCCCAAGTATTTAAAGAAGATAGCAATCTAAGCTCTTCATTCTCGCTAGCAATGTATACAACATGTCTAAAATCAGCACATGGTGGTTCAACAATATTACTAACATGTTCATTCACTAGTTGTGGCATGGATATAAGTGAAGCATTGCACAACTCTTCTTTATGACAAGAAATAGGAACCAAATCATCGTGTGACAAAGGTAAGTTAACATATGATTCCACTGGAGATTGCTCTAAACTAACATGATTAGTGGACATATATAGCACATCAGAATTGTCCATACCTTGAGTGAATGTAGCACTATTTCTGTTACCTTTGTTCTCATTTTCAAAAACTGTAGGTGCACTCTTAATTAAACCATCTTGAAACATGCATGGAACAATAGGTGGATCTTCTGTCTCAATGTCTTTCTTCTTTTCCTCATTACCTTGGCTCTTCTCAGATACTGGTGGTGACGCTATACGATTACATGAAGAAGGGAACGGCTTAGTCGATCCTGCTGTTGTCGTTGTTCGTGGCGTGAAGGAAATGCCAAAGTTGCTCTGGTTCCTCTGTTGACATCCCTGCAATTCCTTCTCTGCAAGCATAGCAAGCTGAAACAAATGATTGACAGTACTAAATTCCTTATAATCAACAATATCCTGAATTTCACGCCTCAAACGACCATAAAAACGACAGATTATATCCTCTGTATCCTCCACTATCCCACAACGAATCATGCTCTTCTGAAACTCAGCGTAATACTCTGGAACAGACATAGTACCTTGTTCTAAACGTTGCAGCTTATTTCTCAAATCACGTTTGAAGGATGAAGGAATAAACCTACTCCGCATAGCTCGCTTCAACCTTTCCCATGTGTCAGGTTCTAGGCTAGTTTTAATTAGTTCATTCCACCAGATAATAGCAAAGTCCTTGAACTCACTAGTTGCTTGCCTAACCCTATGAACTTCAGGAACTAAATGGGAATTAAATTTCTGCTCTACGGTCATCTCCCAATCCAAATAAGCTTCAGGGTCATATTTTCCAGAAAATGAAGGCAAGGTAAATTTAATTTTAGCAAAGGGATCATCGTTACCTCGCCGGTTGAATCGCGGCCGTTGTCGTAGGCGCTCTTCACGAAGTGCATCACGTGCGTCGCTATTGTCGGCTTCCTCTTCTTCATTATCTCCATCATCATCAACAAGTGGTGGTGTTGGCGGACGGTTTGCTACCAATTGCTTGACGCGGTTAGTGAGGGTGGCAATGCTTCCCACGATAGCCTAGAGGTCTTCCCGCATAGCATTCACGGCAGCTACATTCTCCTCAATCTTTTGATCCAATTTAACGATCTCCTCTTTTGAAGCACAATCAGCAAAATCATTCACCTCACCTGTCATGGTTAGTAGAAAATAGGAAACAAACAGCAGAAAAGTATTATCCCTATCAACTACCACTATGCAAGGATAGTGGACACTCGCAAATGGAAGCACCTTACCGAGCTCTTACAAGGTTCTGAGACTAGCGAGCAAGGAATGGTACAACCGGTGGCTGGTTCGTGATACCTTGAGGGCGTGATCCAGCGATTGCAAGGGTCGAGACCGTGCTGACCAGAAGTATATATGTGGAGCTTGGGAGGCCAAAAATGTTAGTGGCACACAATTCAATAACAGATAGTAATGCTGAAAAAATGTCCCAAGCACTTGTCCTAGTTGCTGGCCTAAACGCGTTCTAACCCAGATGTGATGAACAAGGGAGACAAACAAATGTGAAAGGACAGCAGCAAGGAAATAAGGACAAGGCAAAAACACAACACAAACAGCACACAGATGGCTCCCTGGTGTGTCCTAAGTGCTCCTCTCCTTTTCTCTTTTTTTTTCTTTCTTTTTTTTCTTCTTCCACACCTTTTTTTTTATTTTTCTTTTATTTTTTCAGATATTTTTTTCTCAACCAGGAGATAGGAACAACAAGCTCAAGAGGTGGCCACTCAATCTGATATAAGACGTGGCCTGTGGAAATACACGAGCGTGCTTAAAATTCGTGCTAGAACTTCGGAGTGCAAAAACCCAATCTTCCAGCCTGAATTTCACAAAACTAATTTCGGCGAACCCGACTCTGTATGTGAAAGTTATGGCTGTTTTAAGGAAGGCCCTCCGTATCAGTGTTTTGGTGGAGGCTGAATCAGAATCAGGTGGTGAAATCGAGGATGATATGGTGGCGTTGGCTCCTGGGGAGGTGAATGGAGATGCAGGGTGATCAAGGACGTGATATATGACACTAAAACAGAACATACAAAGACCAACACTTGCACAAGATAGTTAGTATATAGGAAAACAGAGACGATGGTGGTGGTGGCTAGGGTTTGTAGGGGTGCGGTGGATGGATCACGAACTGGACTCAAAACACATTCTAAGCCAGCAACTGAACTCGACCTAGGACACCAACTCAACACTACGGACTCTGAAACAGAATTATGCAAAAGGCTAAACGTGGTTGTAGGACAAGAAAAACCTACGACTACCAATTTTGTTTTTGTGGCTTTTTCTGGACTCTAGGTATAGAAACAAAAATTGAAATAGGACAGAACAGAAAGATACCTAATGGGCAACCTTCGCTCTGATACCACTTGATGGCAACGGGGTGCCCGATCTTCCGTTAGGTAAAGGTAACTATCGATTTGGTGGAGAATCGACACTCACGATCCGGCTTCTGATCACCAAGACCCGAACCCTGTAATCGCAGTACCACGTCTCCTCTCGTTATCAACCATGCGCTGCCCGGTTGACCTCACCACGAAGGCTAATCCCTGCATGCGAATCGAAGAACACAAGCAAGAACAAGAAAGATTGCAACTCAATTGCAGATGAATGATTATACTCTCGAGTTGGGGTCTCACAAACCGATAAACGGCGAAACTGTTCAAGGACAGAATAATCTAAGTAAAACCCACCTTTAAACAATGACGGCTACTGTATATATAGGAGTTGGGACATCCTAGGGTTATCCCTAGGGCGCACACCCCTTGGGTTTAGCCCACGGTACAATTACAAGGCCCAAGGCCCAAAACAGACTCGGACTGGAAGAGGCACGTGTCTTGTTTTGATGATTCTGGACAGCTCAGGAGGAATTTTGACGTGGGACCAAAACCATCTGAAAGTAGACTCCATAAGCTTTCCAACAAGTACACATGGGCCCCGAAAGTCCTTCTAGATCAGCGGCTAGGTCCATTTGAAGTTGATGCTGTCAAGAGGCCCGAATCCGAATCCAAAACATGCAGAACTTCATCTCTTGCCTTATATGGACCAAAAGTGACGTGATGAGGTAGGAGTAGACTTGGGTAAGGTCTTGGTTTGGTCCCCAATCAACTTCTTTGATCATCCATGCATTCCTTACGCACGGTCTCTTTCCCTTCACCCAAGCAAGTATCTCTACAAACGAGAACACACAAAACTGATGGTGCAGTAACGGCTGTTCAAATATATAATACATAAATTTTACATAGAAAGTATGCACCTTTGGTTGATGAATACATAAGGTAGCTATGGTTATATCCGAGCTAGTGATGTCATCATCAACACAGCTGCGCGCCGAGCGTGCTCCTTGGCTCCCACAACGAGGCCGTGTTCCCGGTGCTGCAGAGGTTGAAATGGATTGGGTCAGTGGGAGAAGATATGGCATACAAAGGAGTGAAAGGGACGTGAGGAAGATGGCCATGACGCTGACTCGCCGGTGATGGCCACAGTCTTTCTTCCTGATGGCCGGAAGCAAGGAGGAGTAGAAAAAGAGCTTGAGGAGCTCTCCTCTCTTGGTTTCTCAGTTTTATGGTGAAGTGTGTGGTTAGGCTAGCTAGCTGGAGGAGTTAGAGGGCGAGAGGAGGAGTTGGACATGCAGGCATGTCGAGCACACGCGTCGGCTGTGTCCAGAGCCGACAAGGGCTTGTCCACCAGCGACCTGGGGAAGGAACAGAGGGCTGGGTGAGCTTTGGTCACTGCCAGATGTGTCCAGGGTGTGATGGTCTGTGGAAACCTGAGGGAGATGGGTAGAAAACCACGTACAGAAGGGTTTAGGCTATTTTCAGAGTTTTCAGATTTATTTTCCCTCCCTTTACTTGCAAATTCAAGTTGACCAAGCTACAGCTGGGTTATAAATGTGGTGATTTTTGTGTAGTTAGGCTAGGGTATCAAGTTTCCAATTTTGAAAGTTGCACTTGAAAATTCAGATTATTTTGCTCTCGTAAATTCAAACAAAAAGAGCCTGGCAGAAACTTGTTTGAATTTCTAAGGGGTCCAGACTAATCAAATAAATTCTGGAAAAATTATATTAATGCATGATAAATAAACTAGTATTTAAATAAATTATCTCCCATATTTGAATAAATTAATTCAGTTTGATGCACATTTTAGTTGTGTTTGGTTTTGCCAATTTAGGGTTAAATTGATGCAAAATTTTACTTGCATGAAATAATAATGCAAAAATTTAAATTATGCACTCTAATGACAGTAGAGCATAACACTAATTTTCTGGAATTAAATCTAGAGCTGTGATAAATCCAAATAGTGCTTTAGAGTTTTCCACAAATTAAAAAGATGGATGAAATAAAATAGAAGATGATTGTGATTGATTGAGAAAAAATAAGTGCTATATTTTAGGACAAAGCGAATAGTAATATAGGCCATAACTCACATGCCAACTCGATGGCCATCGGAACTACAATGCATATGTTTTTTTTCAATGTCTGCTTCCTCATATCGTCTTGGTGAAATTCTCAATATATTTGTCCTTTGCATCAGTCTCCCGTGCCACCCGAGGCTCATCTGAACTACAATGTGTTACCCATCACCAAATAATTTTAATCAGACAACCACTCTAGTTACTATAGATCTACACAGTTGTGTATAAATAGTTGATCATCTTTAATCTAATATTACTTGTGACCATATAGAAATTTTGATTGAAGACAGTTTAATCTGTATATAAATCTATATCTTAAACAGGGGTCTAGTAGAGATTTTCTATAGGCATTTATTTTTCTTGAAGGACATGGGCCAATCGCCCAATCCATCCTTTATGTTCACTGGCCCAGGCCGTAGCACCTCCCAAACAGCTTGGCAAGACGCGGCCCATGTTGGCTCGATCGAAGCGCACGATCGCGTGGGACTCCTAATGCGCTAGCCGGCGCGACGCGCGCGGAGAATTTTTTTTATTTTTATATTTATTTAATTAAATATTTATACAACTACATTTTTATTTTAAAAATTTACAAAAATACCCACCGCCCTCTGGGAGGGCGTTTTTTATAAATCGCCCTTCCAGAGGGTGAATTGATAACATGGTTGACGGTCGTTGACCGAACTAGCCGGACTTTTGCAGGTGGCCTCCTTGCTGCCCTCTTAGAGGGCGGTTCTTAGGAGGCCGGGAGGCCGCCTCCAAAATGGCCGGTCTCCCGGTCGGATTTTTGCAGGCGGCCCCCCTGCCGCCCTCTCAGAGGGCGGTTTTTAGCTCCCCGGTATAAAACCTCCTTCCAGACTCCAAAAATGTCATAAAATTTACACAAATCACAAGAAAAAAAGAGAGAACTGAGAGTGAAGGACAATGGAAGCGCCGAAGCCTTGCCAGTTTACAGATTCGTCTACAGGTAATATTTGATGTCTCTTTGTAATTTCTATTTATATTCATTAAATAATGTAGTATGTGTAGTATTAGACTAATTTTTTCACAGATAAATAAATGTTAGGTTTGTTTCATAGAGTGTAGATCTATTGTAGTTGAGCATAACGGCTAAGGACATTGATAGAGCGCATGAGAGAAGTTAGCTTTTTTTACTAGATGAGTAGCACTAGTTTGAGAAACGCTCGGGAGATGGAAATGTGGACGATGATATTTTATTTTTTGTAATCATATGTAGTATACCCTAGGTAAGTAGTTGTATAAGATATTTTTGGCCTAGTGAGTTATAACTTGCGTTTATTTGGTTATAATGTAGGTTGCTATGGATGCATCCGATATGTCCATTGATCTACGACCTCCGATTGATGAGCCTCCGCCGATGTGTTGGTGTGGAGATAATTGCAAAGTTGCAATAAGTGAAAAGGATTACATATACCGGCAAAGGTATTGGATGTGTGCAAATTAAGCCTACTCCCCGGAGAAGCCGAAACCACAAGGGAAGAAGGGGAAGGCGAAGAAACCAGTGGAGGTAATACGAATTATTTTGTACTACGAAATATTTGAACCTTTGAGCTAACAAATTTGTATATGTCAAGGCACCGAAGCCTCCTCCGCCTCTGTGCGACTTTGTGCAGTGGATAGATACGGAGATCCATCTACAGGACGCACGGTATCTTCGCATGTCGCAGGAATGGCACAGGGACCACCTCGAACGTCTTTGGGCGGCAGAAGAAAAGTGGGAGGCTAAGCAGAAGAGGAAGGAGGAGGAGCGGCAGGAGAAGGAAGCCCGTGAGGCAGATAGGGAGAGGAAGCGGGAGAGGGCACGGCGTGCAAAGGAAGCTGGGCCGGAGGCGGCGAGGAAGGGGAAGTACCCACGCTGCACACAGTAGTTGCATCTCTAGTTGGTTATCTGTTTAAAATTCCCTAAGGCATGTAATAACGATAACTAAAAACGTTTGATGTGCCGTTTGTACTTTTTGGATGGATAATTTCATTATGTTCGTAAGCAATTAACGTGTGTTCGGTTGTCACCGCTCGAAATGTACTTTCGCCGTGAAATTGAAACTCGAAAATTCATTTTTTGATCAGTTTCGTCACAAACATAGATCGTGAGGAGCACATCGTTTTATCGACGAGCGTAAATGAAGTAAAGGGGTTTCTTCAGTATACGTAGAATTAATAAAACATGATATACAACAGACAAACTATCACTGATACAACGTACTACGGGCTCTGACCGTAACCTCTAGCTCTCTTTGTCTTCCTACCCTGCGCTCGCATCTAGCCCTGGGAGTATGTCAGCCGGTCTGGTGGTACGGCACGGCCAGCGCGGGTCGTCTACACGGGTGTGGCAGCTGGTGGGTCCTGTGTCTATGGTGGCGAAGCTCCTTCGAGCTGCGAGGCTGCTAGTATCTCCTGGATCTCCTCGCCCGAGTCCTCCAAGTCGTCCCCCTCGAAAGGATCCAGTGCCCAACCGCTGCCGCGTGCGCCCTGCATAGAGGAGCCAGCGCCAGCAAACATCCCTGGCGCTGTAGAGCGGAACCCTGTACACCAAAATATTGATAATTGCAAACCAAAATTTTGCAATACAAAAATAAACTTTGATATAACCTGAAGGATCTCCTGTGGTGGCCCGGGGGACAGTTGTCATGCCCAGCTGCGCGTGTGGTCGTGTGTGGTACACTCCATGCGTCGACGTGCTAGCTCCAGAGGGATGTAGGTACGGTGTAGCGAAAGCTGCAGGGAAGCATATTGATGTACAACGGTACATGTAGTGGAAGGAAACATGTTATGAACCGATGGTTAGTCGAATTTACCTCTAGAGGGGCCAAATGGCTGACTGGAACCCTGCGGTCGCACTCCTGCTCCTGCTCCTGTTCCTGTTGGCCGTGGCTGTTGCTGCTGTACAACTACGGGAGGTACCGCATCGACCGCACGACAAGTGAGCGCACGAATCACTGTGAGCATCGCCTGACGAATCCTCCCGAAGGTCGTCCTCTGCTCATCGGCATTTAGCACGATCCCACTGTCCAACCGTCCAAACGCCGCGTTTACATCAGCCTGAACCTGTCGCGCTGCGTCGGCCTATTTCAAATGTGACATGAACATGTGTTAAAACCGTGGACATGTACAAAGGGAATAGCAAAGTGCAAAGATAACGTGACGTACCGCGCGGAAGTAGTCTTGGTCACGGTGTCTAGGATATGTGTCCATTGTAGCGGCGACATGTGGCTGTGGATCATCTGGGGTGAACGTTACACGTGTGCGGGTACGAGCCTGGTACCACGTGAGGTATGCTAGGTAGGTCCCCTCAGTGTGTGGATGTATCTCGTCGATCACCTCCTCCGTCGCCAACAACCAGTCCTCCACGTACTTCTGCAGTCGAGGATACCACTGAACGCCGGCTGCCTATCCCCTACGATTATATCTATTTGCAGAAAGTGCATTAGACTATATTAAATAGTTGTAGTACTAAACAAAGATCGCAGTTGTACTAACCGGTGCACATCGTGCGGCACAACGATCTCCACGGGCACAAGGGAGTGCTGACGTAGTCCGAACTGTTGCATCACGCGCTGCGGAGAGTGGGGCTCGACGAAGATGTCGAACACCAATGGCACTGTCGTCATCCAGTACGCCTATTCGCACGTGCAAAGAGTAGAGAGTCCGAGCGGTGCACGGGCCGCGATGGCCTGCTGTTGACGCCGAAAACCGCTGGGGCCGTCCGGCGCCTTGGAGACACGCGAAGGCCTGGGAGATTTGCTTCACTCCAGTGCAGGTCCTAAAATCTTGAGGTTCGTAGGCGTGCCAGTCAATTTGACCCTGCAATTGACAAGGAGAGAAGATGTTAGATTCATGAGCCAATCGGCTGGAAGCCGACTTGGACTCATCTCATCGGCCGATGGCCGATTTGACCTATAACACTTATACATCGACTAGAAGCCGATGATGGCATGAACGGTAGCATAATAATAAAATATTGAACTAGCCGATCATCGAAGGGATGCTCGAAGATTGGCTATAAACTTGATAAAATAAGTAAGCAGGATGCGTAAACAAATAGATTAAATGAACTTCAGCCGATCGTGGTTAAAATTACTGTATCGCCGCGCAGATATTGTCCACACCCGTGCCCGGGCCCTTGCTCGTACCCGCGCCCGGGATCTTCGTCCGCTGTTTGTACCCGTGCCCAGGTTCTTACCTGTGCTCGCGCCCGGGTCCTTACCTGAGGTCGTGCCCGTGCCCGGGTCCTGGCACACTAATCATGCCCGGGAACTTGACTGAGCTCGTGCCCGAGAACTTGCTTGTGCTCGCGCTCGGATCGGCAGAGTAAACCAATCGGCTAGCCCTTAGCCGATCGTAACAGTAATGCAGGCAAGAATGTATAACGAGGCAAGCAGTATAATCGGCTATATTTAAGAGATAACTTATCGGCTAAGCACTCCGATAAAAACACCGCATAAAACCCATCGGCTTATTAAGAGTAAAGTTATTCTTGTCAGTCTAGTAGATCGGACCCAACCGTTGCAGCATAGACTGATGATGATAACAAGATCTCAATAGGCCGATAGATCTGATGCGACCGTGATGTTAAAATATGATAACTTATCGGCTATACACTCCAATAAGACGCTTGCGCACAAAATATCAACCTAACAGGAATGATTATCGCTAGCAGTTTAGTAGGTCGGACCCAACCGATGCAGCACAAACTGTGGATAAACCGCTCCCAGTAAGTCGATATGATCTACGCACGCGTGATGTGATATACCTAATCAATCTATGAGGTCAAACTGAACTGATGCAGCCATAGACAAAAAAGATATATCGTGGTAAGCCGACTACCATAAACCGACTAGAATATCGGACCTAACCGAGAAAGTCCTAGCCGATAGGTAGCCGGGGTAACGAGACTTACCCTCTCACAGGAGGTTGAACTTAACCGATGCAGCCCGGCTCGAGAAGCAAGAACCCGTCGAAAGGGTGGCGATGCGCCGAATTTGTATTGATCGAGTGATAATTTACAGGGTTCCCGGGCGTACGTATTTATACCCCAAGTTACATGAGTCCTTATTGGACACGGTACGTGATTTCCTAATTATAACAGAAAACGCTAATAAGACCCGACCGGACACGAGGTCAGGTTTTCTAAAGATAAGCACTTGCCTAATTAATAGATACAGTAAATAACTGCCATGCTGCGGTCTTCACGGCTCCTTCCCGGAATCGGTCTCTTCTGGATCAATTTCTGTTAGTTGACTGCAATTTCTTCTTGACCGAATCTGATACAGGGCCTTACCAAATTTTGGCGTTAACACCTGCGGACTATACGGCTCCTAGACGACGTTGCTGGGCAGCAGACGGTCGAACTCCATAACGAATTCGGAGTAGGCCCTCCTAACCTGCGTGTGGGCGTAACGACGCTGCAAAATAGGAAAAGCTTACACATCAGTGTTTGTGCATAAGTGGTAAACATAGAATTTCACATTTTGTACCTCACGGCGACACCACACGGTCCCCATAGTCGGACGGTCCTCGGGCCACTGCCCGTACAAGCCTCCAGGGCCATCCTCGTAGGTGTTGACGCCGAAAACCGCCGGGTGTGCCAAAAGCTTGCTGACGATCTGGTTCGGCACCTAGAGACACGCGAAGGCCTGGGAGATCTGCTTAGCTCCAGTGCAGGTCCTAAAATATTAGAGGTTCGTAGGCGTGCCAGTCAATTTGACCCCGCAATCGACAAGGAGAATATTAGCTCAGGGATTCAATCGGCCAATAAGAATCCTGTTAGCCGATTGCCGAAGGAATGCTTGAGCATCGGCTGAAAGCCGATGATAAAACTTTGTCCGGGCCCCCGCCTGTCCGCGCCCGGGTCTCGTGCCCATGCCCGGGTCCTCGTGCCCAGGTCCTCGCTTGTGCTCGTGCCCTGGTCAGCAGCAATTGCACATCGGCTATTGGCCGATACGGACTGATGTAGTCTCCTTGTAGCCGATGGCCGATGGCACCTGTGTATCGGCTAGGAAACCGATAACGCTATAAGCAAATAGATAAGCTGTCAGTATAACATGTGCATCGGCTAGAAGCCGATGATAAAATAGATAGGCAGAATAGTAAGCTAGCCGACTGCCAAGGAAACACATGTGCATCGGCTAGAAAACCGATGATAATATAGATGACCAAAATAGTAAAGATAATACAGTCGGCTTTATAAAAAGATAACCTATCGGCTAAGCACTCCGATAGAACGTCGCATATACACCGATCGGCTCGATAAGGATAAATCTATTATTATCAATCTAGTAGTTCAGACCTAACTGATGCAGCACAAATTGATAATAATAAAGGAATCTCAACAAGCCGATAGACCTAATGCAACTGTGATGTAATAAGATAACTTATCGGCTATACATTCCGATAAGACGCTTGCGCAAAAACCATCAACCTAGCAGGAACGATTTATCGCTGGCAGCTCAGTAGGTCGGACCCAACCGATGCAGCACGAACTGATGATAAATCGCCCCCAGTAAGCTGATAAGATCTACGCAAGCATGATGTGGTATACCTGATCGGCCTAAGAGGTCGGACCGAACCGATGCAGCCGTAGACAGGGCAGATACACCTGGGTAAGGGGTGACGAGTCTTACCCTCTCGCAGGAGTTCGGACCTAACCGATGCAGCCCCGCTCGAGAAGCAAGAACCCGTCGAAAGGTTGGCGATGCGCCGAAGTTTAATTGATCGAGAGATGATTTACAAGCTACCCGGGCATACGTATATATACCCCGAGTTATTACAGTCCTTATAGGACACGGAACAGGACTTTCCTAACTAGAAAAGGAAAACTAACAGACCTGATCAGACAATAGATCAGGTTTCCTAAAAGATAAAACTATCTAATAGATAAGATAAATAATTGCCATAACGTGGTCTTCACGATTCCTTCTCAAATCCGGTTTCTTCTGGATTAATTTCCTCCGGTTGATATAGCTTCTATCTTTACCGAATCTGATATGAGCAGTGCCAAATTTTGGCGTTAACACATGCCCCCCCAATTTCGGAGTTTGTTATCAAACTTCGAAATTCTTCTGTTCGGGCCTCATCATTCCTTCCTGGCCTCCTGAAATCGGCTTTCATGAACCGATACCTTCTGTACTAGGTGTGCTAGGCTCTCAAAGTCTTCTAATGAAAATCTTTCCTTGATCGGAGCCACCAAACCTTGGAATGCTAACTCGGCCAGCTGTGCATCGTCCAGACTTAAACTATAACGTCGGCTTCTAATATCACGAAATCGCTGGATATATTCTACGACTGATTCCTCTGGCTTCTGTATTACCGATGTTAAGTCTATCAAACTCATCTCCTGACTCCCCATAAAGAAATACTTGTGAAATTGCTTTTTCAGATCGGCCCAACCTCGAACTGAGTTAGGTGGCAATGAAGAAAACCATGTAAAGGCCGATCCGGATAATGATAACGGGAAGAGTCTAACTCTCAAAGCTTCTACAGCCGATGCGTCTCCACATTGAGCCAAGAATCGGCTGACATGTTCCACTGTAGATACATCATCTTGTCCTGAGAATTTGGAGAAGTCTGGTACTCTGTATCGGCGCGGCAATGGAGCTCTATCAAACCAATCTGGATATGGAGGCCGATACATAAACATTTCCTCCTTCGGTCTTAGACCGAATTGCTCTCTTATCACCTCTGTGACTCTTGCTGATAAATCTTCTTTTGGATCTTCACCGTAATAACGTAGAGGTGGAGTTGATAGCCGATTATGATTCTGATATTCCCTCGGATAATTGTACTCAGGAACAGCTCCTGGATAACTCTGTTGATGCCTCCCATAGTACGCAGTTTGATGATATCCTTGAGGAATCCTATCTTCATCACGATAAACCGATCCTGTTAAGCCGATGCTTTATGCGCAGACGTCTTATCGGGGTGTATAGCCGGTAAGTTATCTTCATCACGATCGCATTATATTTATCGGCCCATTGAGGTATTGTTATCATTGTCGGTCTGTGCTGCAACGGTTGGGTCCGATCTACTAGACTGACAATAATAGCTTTACTCTTGATGAGCCGATGGGTGTTGTGCGATGGTGTTATCGGAGTGCTTAGCCGATAAGTTATCTGTTGAAGCCGACTGCATCTATTCATTGTCTTATTTTATACTCGTCCTGCTCAGTAGTCGGCCGATCCATCAATTGTCTATTATTTATGTTATTACATGTCTTATCACATATTCTTGCCTGTATTATTGTTACAATCAGCTAAGGACTAGCCGATGGGTTTATTCTGCCGATCCAAGTACAAGTACAAGCAGGTTCCGGGCACGACCCCAGGTGAGGGCCCGGGCACGAGCTTAGGTAAGGACCCGGGTACGGGCCCGGATAGCGGACAAAGACTCCGGGAGCCGATAGGAGCAAAGGGCCCGGGCACGGGCACATTTTCACGACAATATCAGTAACACTAAACTACAATCAGCTAGGATTTATCTGGTTTATTTATCTACACATCCTGCATGTTTACTTTACCAAGTTTATGGCCGGTTTTCGGGTGCCCCTTCTGTGATCGGCTAGCATGATACTTGATTATTATTATGTTATTATTCCTGCCGTCATCGGCTTTAAGCCGATGTATAAGTGCTACAGTGCGTATCAGCCATCAGCCGATGAGTTGAGTCCAAGCCGGCTTCCAGCCGATTGGCTCACGAATTTAACATTCCTTTCTCCTTGTCAATTACAGGGTCAAATTGACTGGCACGCCTACGAACCTCAAGACTTTAGGACCTGCACTGGAGCTAAGCAGATCTCCCAGGCCTTCGCGTGTCACCCAGACGCCGAACCAGCCCCCAGCGGGTTTCGGCGTCAACACGCTTTTGGCACGCCCGGTGGGACACGAAGTTTCAACCCAAAATTCCAACAAACACAGTTTCAATCAAGATTTCAACATGGCCGGAAAAGAAGTCAAGACGGACAACGTAATTCCGGTCACCATGGAAGATCTAACTGAAGAACAAAAACAACAAGTTGAACAGACCATGACAAATTTCCAGAAGCTGTGCCTAGAATCCTTCAGTATGACAAGGCAAGGGCCGATTCAGAAGTCTCAGTTTCCAAAACCAGTACTGGTAGGAGAATCGAGCCGCACACAACCCGAGAGTCCACCAATCAAGCCTTTACAGGAGATGGTCAATGAGGCTGTACACCACGCGCTCATCAATCAGTCGGGGATCTTAGTAAATACATTGCATAATCTTATCAAGAAGATTGTTGATGGATCGATTGCCCAAGAACCAACTCGGGGTCCTGTTTTTCTCCCACCGAAGATAGAGCCAGGCCAAGTTAATTACAACATCAGCAAGGATATACCAGAACACTTGTTCGCGTAGAACCAGGCTGGGGGGCAACAGGATATCCCTCCTGGATATCACCGATCTATTTATTATGGGGGATATCAGCAGAACTATCCAGGAGGAGGAGCCGATCCAGGTACCTACCAGAGGGAGTATCACAGATAGAATCGGCAACCAACCCCGCCGATACAGTATCAGCAGTATCAACAGGAGAATGCAAGAGAAGAAGACTTATCGGCACGGGTTGAGCAGATAGTAAGGGAGCAGTTCGGGATCAAGCCCAAGGAACAAGCGTTCATGTATCGGCACCCATATCCTGAGTGGTTTGACAGGGTTCTGTTACCACACCGATACAGGGTCCCGGATTTTTCTAAGTTTTCAGGGCAGGACCACGTCTACAGTAGAACATGTCAGCCGATTCCTGGCACAGTGCGGGGAGGCATCGGCTAAAGAGGCCCTGAGGGTTAGGTTTTTTCCCCTATCACTATCTGGATCGGCTTTTACATGGTTCTCCTCATTACCGCCGAATTCTGTTCGGGGGTGGGCCGATCTGGAGAAACAGTTTCATAAATATTTCTTCGCTGGAATTCATGAGTTGAGACTGTCAGATTTGGCATCGGTTAAGCAACGACTAGATGAAACAGTACCGGAATACATTCAGCGATTTCGGGATATCAGAAACCGGTGTTATAGTTTAAACCTGAGCGATGGGCATCTGGCCGATCTGGCTTTTCAGGGACTCTTGGCACCAATCAAAGAGAGGTTTTCATCTCAAGAGTTTGAGTCCTTGTCGCACTTGGTACAGAAGGTATCGGCTCATGAAAGCCGATTTCAAGAGGCGAAAAAGGACAAATACCAGAGGAGGGTTGCTCAGGTTCAGGTCTATTCATCAGGCTCAGATGATGAGGAATCCGATGCTGAGGTTGGATTGGCGGAGTGGGCCAGGAACAAGAAGTCAGTATCATGCCCGTGGGTCAAAGATATCGGCAAAGAGGAACGGTATGATTTCGATGTAAGCAAAGCCGATAAGATCTTTGACTTGTTGTTACAGGAAAAGCAAATACAATTGCCGCCAAACCACGTGATTCCATCAGCCGAAGAACTAAAGAAGAAGAAATATTGCAAGTGGCACAATGCGATATCGCACCATACTAACGAGTGCAAGGTTTTTCGGCAACAAATTCAGTTGGCTGTTGAGCAAGGACGAATCAAGTTTGAAGACAAAAAGCCAATGAAGATAGATGGGCACCCGTTCCCCGTAAACATGGTCTATGCGGGGTCATCATTAAGGGATCAGGCCGATGGAGCAAGACGTCAAAAGTATAAATCAAGGGTTACTTCGTCGGACATGATAGAGAGATATTCAAGATATGAGGAACAGAGGGGTGAGCCGGGGAAGTATGATCCGCACTGGGATTGCCCGTTCTTTCGATTCTGCTGGGATCAAGGAATGAGACTGCCATCAATCGAAGACTGCCCCGAATGCAATAGTACAGGGGATCGGCATGATCGCCAGCAGGAGTTTTCGCGAGATCGGCCGCTTGGAAAATGAGCATCGCTTCATAGCCGATTAGGGCCGATCCATGAAGAGCTCTTTGAAGAGGATGAAGAAGAAGTATATAAAGAACAAGTCCAGAATCCTCAATGGTGCCCTAGTGGTATATTCACGAAGAATCAGAAGAGAAGGGCACAGCGGTTACGGCACCGAGAGCAAAAAGAAGAGCAGCGCCAAGATCAAGAGGAAGCCGATCATCGTCTCAAAAGGACCAAACAAGTCTGGCAAGTAAAGAGGAAGGACGATGAAGACGAATCGGCTCCAGTGAACATGGTTTTCTTTCTGCCCAGAGAATACAGAGCGTTCTCGTCAGACGAGGAGGGTGGAGAGGAAGTTTTCGCTCAGCTGACACTGCGACCTGACCAAGCTACATTTGATAAACCCGAGGAGTCAGAGCATCGGCACCTGAAACCATTATACATCAAGGGCTACGTAAACGGAAGGCCGATGACAAAGATGTTGGTTGATGGAGGAGCAGCAGTTAATCTTATGCCTCAAGCCACATTCCGAAAATTGGGGAAGACTGCCGAAGATTTGATCAAGACAAATATGGTGTTAAAAGACTTCGGTGGGAATTCATCAGAAGCGAAAGGCGTATTGAACGTGGAGCTGACAGTAGGGGAATAAGACATTACCCACCACGTTTTTTGTCATTGACGGAAAGGGGTCATATAGTTTGCTTCTCGGCAGGGACTGGATTCACGCGAACTGTTGCGTGCCCTCGACAATGCATCAATGTTTAATACAATGGCAGGGAGATCAAGTCGAGATGGTTCTAGCAGATCGGTCGACCAACATCGCAATGACCGATCTACCAGTCTGGGAAGCCGATGGTGTTGACTGCCTATCCGGGAGAATTTGGGAAGGAGATTACCTCGAGGTTACTAGCCAGGGGATACAGCCGATCCAGCAAGTCGGCTCTGAATTGTTACTCTGATGGGATCTATTGAAGACTTTGAGGGGAAACTGGGGCAAGGGTTTACGTCGGCTGATGATTTGGAAGAAATCGATATTGGACCAGGAGATAGACCAAGGCCGACGTACATAAGCAAAAAATTAAGTCCTGAACTATGAGAGGAATTGATAGCATTGCTGAAGGAGCATCGGGATTGTTTGCCTGGGAGTACCATGAGATGCCAGGATTAAGCCAATCGATTGTTGAAACATCGGCTGCCTATTAAACCAGGTATCGGCCATTCAAGCAGGCTCCAAGAAGGTTTCAAGGCGGAATTATATGAGCCGATCAAGGCGGAGATCAACAGGTTATATGATGCCAATTCATAAGACCATGCCGATACGCTGAGTGGGTTTCTAATATCATCCCCGGTGGAGAAGAAAAATGGGAATTGAGGATATGTATTGATTTCCGGGATCTAAATAAAGCTACTAAGGGAATGAATACCGAATGCCGATAGCAGATTCTGCTGGTGGAATGCAAGCCTCAAGTCAAAGATTATCAGCTTCATGGACGGCAATGCAGGATACAATCAGATTTTTATGGCCGAAGAGGATATACAAGACTGCGTTTCGATGTCCTGGAGCTATCGGCTTGTATGAGTGGGTAGTAATGACTTTTGGATTAAGAGTGCCGGTGCGACTTATCAAAGAGCGATGAATTATATATTCATGATCTCATCGGCTTGTTGGTGGAAATCTACATTGATGATGTGGTGGTTAAGTCTAAAAAGTGGGGAAAGCCATATAGCCGATTTATGAAGAGTGCTGGAGAGGGGCCAAGAAATACGGACTGAGTAGATGAATCCAATAAGTGCGCTTTTGGTGTATCGGCTGGGCAATTTTTGGTTTTATGGTTCATGAGCGAGGGATTGAAGTTAGTCAGCGAAGTATTAGAGCCATTAAGACTACAGAGCCACCAAGCAATAAGACAGAGTTGCAATCGTTGATCGGCAAGATTAATTTTGTGAGAAGATTTATATCAAATTTATCAGGAAGAATTGAGTCTTTCACACCGTTATTAAAGTTGAAGGCCGATCAAGAATTTGTGTGGGGGGCAGCGCAGCAGAAGGCGTTCGACGAGATCAAGAATTATCTTAGTTCCCCACCTGTTTTGATTCCGCCGCAGAAAGGAGTGCCGTTCAGGTTATACTTGTCGGCCGATGAGAAGTCCATCGGCTCTGTTTTGATCCAAGAATTTGAAGGCAAAGAGCGAGTTGTGTTCTATCTAAGTAGGAGACTTCTGGATGCTGAGACGAGATATCCTGCGGTGGAAGAAGTTATGCTTATGTTATATTTCTCGTGTACAAAATTAAGGCATTATATCCTATCGGCTGAGTGTACAGTAGTTTGCCAGCCGATGTGGTCAAATATATGTTGTCGCTCCAGTCTTGAAAGGGCGAGTTGGCAAGTGGATTTTTGCCTTGACAGAGTTTGACTTGAGGTATGAATCGGCTAAGGCGATTAAGGGACAAGCAGTGGCCGATTTTATTGTACAGCACAGAGGGTCTCACGAAGATTATGCGGAGCCGATCCCATGGACTTTATTTTTTGATGGATCGGTTTGCAAGCACGGATCTGGTATCGGTTTAGTTATTGTATCGCCTCGGGAGCCAAGTTTTGAGTTTGCTTTTACGATTAAGCCTTATCGGACTAATAATCAAGCGGAGTACGAGGCGGTGCTGAAAGGACTTCAACTCTTGAGAGAATAGGAGCCGATATCGTAGAGGTTATTGGTGATTCTTTGTTGGTGATCAAGCAGTTATCTGGAGAATATGAGTGCAAAGATGATGTTTTGAGGTCATATTATGAAGAATGCATGGATTTGTTGAAAGATTTCAAGATAGTGTCATAGATCATATTCCCAGGGAGCAGAATTTAGAAGCCAATGATCTTGCACAATTGCTTCAGGATATCGGCTGAATAGGCAGGTTGAGATGGAGGTAGCCGATATTGATGTCCAGAACAAGGCCGATGACTGGAGACAGGAGATAATTGATTACTTGCGAAACCCGTCGCAGTCCGTTTCCAGGAAGATTCGGTATAAAGCTACTAAGTATGTGCTACTTGATGGGGAGTTGTATTATCGGACGTTTGAGGGAGTTCTGCTTAGATGCCTGGATTTGGAAGAAGCCAAAGTGGTTATGTATGAAGTGCATGAAGGCATCTGTGGGACTCATCAATCGGCTCATAAGATGAAGTGGTTGTTGAGAAGAGTAGGGTATTTTTGGCCGACAATGCTGGAAGATTGCTTTATGTATTATAAAGGATGTCAAGATTGTCAGAAGTTTGGAAATATACAGCGGGCACCAGCATTGGCTATGAATCCTATCATCAAACCCGTGGCCGTTCAGAGGTTGGGGAATTGATATGATCGGCCAAGTTTTCCTCCATCAAGTAAGGGCATAAAGTTCATATTGGCGGCAACGGATTATTTTACCAAGTGGGTAGAGGCGGTTCCTTTGAAGAGAGTTACGTCCAAGGAGGCGATCGAGTTTGTAAAGGAGCATATTATTTATCAGTTTGGGATTCCTCAGACGATAACTACTGATCAGGGGTCTATCTTTGTGTCTGATGAGTTTCAACAGTTTGCTGCCAGTATGGGAATTAAGCTACTAAATTCGTCGCCTTATTATGCTCAGGCCAATGGACAAGCGGAAGCTTCTAACAAGAGTTTGATCAAGCTGATTAAGCGGAAAATTGATGAGCAGCCACGGCGATGGCATACTACACTAGCCGATTCACTATGGGCCTATCGGATGGCATGTCATGGATCTACTCGGGTGCCGCCGTATCAGTTAGTATATGGACATGAGGCGGTTTTACCATGGGAAACTAACATCGGCTCTAGGAGAATTTCTTTGCAGAATCAGTTGACAGCCGATGATTATTATAATTGATGACAGATGAACTTGAAGATTTAGCTCAGAATCGATGAGGGCGTGAAAGGATCAAGGAAAATAAGGCTAGGCAGCTCGGGCATTACAACAAGAAGGTGGTGAATAAGTCATTTGCCGAGGGAGATCTTGTTGGAAGTTGATTTTGCCGATCGGTCCAGAGATAATAAGTTCGGGAAAATGGTCGCCTAATTGGGAAGGGCCTATCGGATTAATCGCTGTTGTGCCTGGTAACGCATATATATTAGAAGATCTTGACGGGACAGAGTTTGCTAAAGCGTAACGGAAAATATTCAAGAAGTACTATCCCAGCGTTTGGATTAATTCTTAGATCGGTTAAGTGCAGCCGAGTTCTAAGCAGTTTGGAAAGCCGATGTTTTCCAATCGCCTAAAGACAGCCGATATCAATTGATATCGCCTTTAGATCAACAAGCAAAATATTATCAAGGTTGAAAGAGATAAGTAGCAGAGCCGATTAGATTATATGACAGCAGAAGGATGGTCGGCATGTTCCAGAAAATCGTCAGTTACAAAGGTTTAAGATTTACAAGAATTTTGGATCACTTCAATTGCGCGCAGGCGGATCTGATCAATCTCATTGATAGCACGGATGTCATCTTCATCAGAGCCCGGATGGTCTTCAGGTTCTTGCGCCGATGAATGACTTGACGTACTATCGCTGCAACCTTGGCCTCTTGGTCCTGGACAGCTTGCGGTAGGCCGATTAGTTGGGATCTGTTGCTGTGAGGTCCTTGCGAACTTTTTCAAGTTCTGCCAGCAATCGGCCTCCTTTTTCTTCAGCTGGTCTAACTTAGGTTGAAGCTCTTGGGGTGGCAGCGGCCATATCATCAAGTTTTTTCTTCTCTGCTTGGGCTAATAGCGATCGGCTTGGATGTCTTCGGTGGTCTTCTGTGGTCAGCGCGATCGGTTATGCGCTGTCTAAGTTTGATGAGTTTGAATCTGTGGATTCCAAGTATGCTGCAGGGGTCAATGCATCAACAAGTTCTTCGGCAGGTGGTGTTCAATGTCTGCAATCTTGCCCGGATTGGCCCACAGTCTCTACCAGTGCGTCGACGATTTTCCAGCGGCTGATAATGCTCGTTAAGTATCGCGCACATCGGCTGGGAAGGACGGTTGGAGGCCGCACTGGTGGCCGTAGCATCTTCTACCTCCAGATATTGACCGATGTCAAAAGGGAACAAGTCGGCCAAGGACTGCAAGGTTGACATCGGTGAAGCGATCAATAAAAGATTAGAAGCAAAATTTGAGCATAAAAAGGTTACCTGAGGAAGGACATCAGCAGCTTGAGTGACATCGGCTTCGGGAGGATGAATGGGCTGTTCTTCGAGGGGGCCGATGTCAGCCAATGGAGTAGGGACAGTATCATCAGCAACCAGAGGACTTGGTGCTGAGAGGGGAGCAGCTGGAGAAGTCATCGGCTCAACGCTTGGAGGGACGTCAAATGGATGGTGAGGTTCTGGAGCCGATGATTCAAGCTGAAAAAGGATTTGGTAAGATAAAATAAGGAAGTGGATGATAACAATAATAAGGCTTGGCGCATACCTGAGGGGACGAAGGAGCCGATGTGGTCTGGGGAGAAGATGGCGTCGTGGCAGCAACATCGGCATCGGTCTTCTGTTTCTTTGAGGAGGGACGATGCGCTAACTTCTTACGTTTTTGGCCCATCGGCCGAGGCGCCTTGAGAAGAGCCGATGGAGATGGAGCATCACGCCCTAAGTTTGGGGTGGCCGATGGTGGTTGATACTGGATCAGCCGACCGCTGTTGCTTGTTCTTGGGGGTTCGACGCTGGCGGCCTGCAAAATTAGAGGTGAGAGTTGGTTGAAGAAGGCCATTAAAGCTTGCAGGTGTTACCTCGTCTTCGGATTCAACATAATCGGCGTCCAGACGGGAACAGTAACAGGCGGGTGCTAAGCAGAACAGATGTTCTTCCATTCTGACCACATCGGACAAAGAGCTTGGTGTGGCAGTGCAGATGAACACCTCGGTGGCGGCGCCTAGCAGGAGGAATCTGTCAAAGACCGCAGCGATCATATTCCAGGGCGCTGCTGACCGTGCCTCGAGCTTGAAGTTTGTTGATGAAGAAGAGGCCGATGGGAAGTTGCCCAAGACCAAACTGGCGAGAGCCGACCGATGGATGATAAAACTCGTATGAAGGCTGTGATCGGCCCAGAGAGAAGCCAGTTGGAAGCAGACAGGGGGTGATGGCCGATAGAAAGATGGCCTTGGATTCATCATTGTCCAGAGCTTTGAGCGGGTCGAAGTTGGAAGGCATCTCAAATGATGATGCGTCATTGTAAGCAAACCAAAGAGTGGCCTCCCTGGTGAAGCCGTAATAAAACCCTTGAACCACTGACTAACTTCAGCGGGGTTATCTTGCCGCCAGAAAGGGCCGATGCAGCTTCGCCCATAGAGATGCATCGGCGGTAAACAGGTCTTATCTTCTGGGTAATCGGCCGGGAAGGATTGCTTGAGGAGAGAGGTTTCTGGATAGCCTTGGAGGTATAAATATTGAGCCAGAGCTGAACAAACCACCAAGACCCCAATGTGGCCGACGGCTGGCCGGCCGATAGCTTGGTTGCCACCTGGTGAAGTAGCTGGTAGGTGGCGCCAAGGAGATAGTGCCCAACGGAATTTGTTTCCTATCGGCAAGCACTCTGCCAGGCATTGCATATTGGTCGTCGGGCCGAGGGTTCGCACCCAAAGACGAACCGTTCCAACCACAAGTTCAGAAAAGCGACATGCTCCCGATCATCAACCGGTCCAGTTCCTTTGTTGTGGAGATATATACCTGGACCAGCCGCGATGTTTTTGTTTAAGCCGGTGAGCAGCTTGAACCGGAGTTTGAAGGGGTTGATGTAGCTTGTCGTATCCAGGCAGGTGAGCATGGTCACGTCCAGCAAAGTGGGGGTCATCGCCCATGCCCGAACATGAAAGCATTGAGGGCATCAGACTAGTAGTATGAGGCCGATGCAAGTAGGGACTCGTTCCTTTCCATATCAGCCAGGGAGAGATTGATTGCAGTGGCGATGTGAGATTATCCCAATAGGTCTCTTTGCAGCCGATACCCTGAGGTACCATCTCTCCACCCGGACAGCTTACCGGCCATGATCTGAAGCTGTTGGTCCAGTCACTGACCAACATAGCGAGTTCTTGAAGGAACGCGTTGGTTTCGGCACCGATGAAATCGGTGGGATCTTCGCTGCCCATGGGCCATGATAGAAAAAGCTGGGTAAATCGGCGGCCGGAATCAAGATCTGGGCTCTAAGATGCTACAAGTAAACAAGAACATGACGAAAACAGATGAAAAACGGAGCAGATCGGTTTGTCTAGGTTGCGGATGGGAAATAATCGAGTGAGAAGATTACCTCAGGAACTGCAGATCCGATGCCATCGCGAAATGGGAGGAGATGCAGGAATCGACGGTTGGAAAGAGGGGCTGCGACATTCGTCTGCTGCGCTGGAGCTTGACGGAGCTCTGGAAGATGAAAGCGGTGGTGCTCTGATGATGTGAAAGCGTAAAAAAAGGCAAGGAGACGAAGCGTTTTATAGAGATGTGACAACCAGCGGAATCGAGCCGTTGCACTGTTCAAACATTTATGGCAAGTGAGCTATCTTGGGCCGCCTCGGTATGGGAGAAATCTGGAGGCCCAAATGAATGAATTCGAAGTCCTATTGGAGAACTCCGAAATTGGGGGGCATGTGTTAACGCCAAAATTTGGTAAGGCCTTGTATCAGATTCGGTCAGAGGACGATTGCAGTCGGTTAACAGAAATTGGTTCAAGGAGCAGGCGAGTCCGAGAAAAGCCGTGAAGACCGCGCGTGGCAGTTAATTACTATATTTATTAGGAAAAGGTTATCTTTTTAGGAAACCCTGACCTCGTGTCCGGTCAGGCCTGTTAGCGATATTCTTGTTATAATTAGGAAATCATATACCGTGTCTTATAAGGACTCATGTAACTCGGGTATATATACGTACGCCCGGGCACCTTGTAAATCATCAACCACAGATCAATACAAAATCGGCGCATCGCCACCCTTTCGACGGATCCTGCTTCTCGAGCCGGGCTGCATCGTTAGGTCCGAACTCCTGCGAGAGGGTAAGTCTCGTCACCCCGGCTACCAATCGGCTAGGACTTCCTCGGTTAGGTCCGATATTCTAGTCGGTTTATGGTAGTCGGCTTACCACGATATATTTACTTTATCTATGGCTGCATCAGTTCAGTTTGACCTCATAGATGATTAGTATCACATCACGCGTGCGTAGATCGTATCGGCTTACTGGGAGCGGTTTATCATCAGTTTGCTGCATCGGTTAGTCCGACCTACTAAACTGCTAGCGATAAACCATCCTGTTAAGCCGATGCTTTATGCGCAGACGTCTTATCGGTGTATAGCCGGTAAGTTATCTTCATCACGATCGCATTATATTTATCGGCCCATTGAGGTATTGTTATCATTGTCAGTCTGTGCTGCAACGGTTGGGTCCGATCTACTAGCATGACAATAATAGCTTTACTCTTGATGAGCCGATGGGTGTTGTCGATGGTGTTATCGGAGTGCTTAGCCGATAAGTTATCTGTTGAAGCGACTGCATCTATTCATTGTCTTATTTTATACTCGTCCTGCTCAGTAGTCGGCCGATCCATCAATTGTCTATTATTTATGTTATTACACGTCTTATCACATATTCTTGCCTGTATTATTGTTACAATCGGCTAAGACTAGCCGATGGTTTATTCTGCCGATCAAAGTACAAGTACAAGCAGTTCCGGGCACGACCCCAGGTGAGGGCCGGGACGAGCTTAGTAAGGACCCGGTACGGCCGGATAGCGGACAAAGACTCCAGGAGCCGATAGGAGCAAAGGCCCGGGCGGGCACATTTCACGACAATATCAGTAACACTAAACTACGATCGGCTAGGATTTATCTGGTTTTTATCTACACATCCTGCATGTTTACTTTACCAAGTTTATGGCCGGTTTTCGGTGCCCCTTCTGTATCGGCTAGCATGATACTTGATTATTATTATGTTATTATTCCTGCCGTCATCGGCTTTAAGCCGATGTATAAGTGCTACAGTGCGTATCGCCATCGGCCGATGAGTTGAGTCCAAGCCGCTTCCAGCTGATTGCTCACGAATTTAACATCCTTTCTCCTTGTCAATTACAGGGTCAAATTGACTGGCACGCCTACGAACCTCAAGACTTTAGGACCTGCACTGGAGCTAAGCAGATCTCCCAGGCCTTCGCGTGTCACCCAGACGCCGAACCAGCCCCCGGCGGGTTTCGGCATCAACACACCCATAGCTGCAGAAGGAGAGGGCAACCGGTGATCACACGAGCGTAGTGGATCAGTCCCTTGTCCACCGCATGCCCGTGAGTGCTGGTGAACATCACCCACCCAAACAGCCACAACAGGTACGCCTCCATGCTCCGCTGCACCGAGTATTCATCGGCGTCATCGTCTAGCTTATTAAGCTGTAAAGGAAGATTATAGTCAGCAGCTCCGTTGCTTTGTAGATCGGATGATTGTGAATGAAAGGAATCCACGGCTTATGGTGAACTGTAGCAGCCAAGCCTGCGAGGGGCCGTTCGTGGTGTAAGGCGGTAGCGAACCCGGGGGTCCAAGTTCAGGTCGACGATGCACGGGCTCGAACCGAGCAGTGATGTCCTGCGACCAACCGTGCGCCCCGTCGATCGGGCCGACTGCGTCTCCTGCGAGGGGAAGTCCTAGCAGATACGACACGTCCTGGAGTGTGGGAGTCATCTCGCCGCACGGTAGATGGAACGTGTGGGTCTCCGGTGTCTAGCGATCCACCAGTGCTGCCAGAAGTAACCGGTCAGCGTCCCATCACTTGGCGGGGTCTCTCTTGTCTGGTGCGGGCTCAACTAGCCTACAGTGGAAGAAGTCCAGCCTGACACAACCTGCAGAATATAGCACTGTATTCAATATTGGGGAACATAGATATGCACAAACGATGTGAATGAATATTCGTACAGCTCTTACCTCTCACGGAACCGAGGGTCTATCCGCAGGAGGTGACGTGAAGGCCGTGGACGGAAGATGGCTAGGTGGGCACCCTCCACGGTTGACAGGTAAGACCGGTGGGACTGGTCGAGACCTCGGTCCAACAGCTCCGGTGTATGGTATGCCAGACCTGCATGCAAATAGAGAGTTAGCGTTAATTATTGTTAAAGTTTATAGCATTGTTACATGATAAAAAAAACAACAGTACGGTACATATCCTTCTATAACAAAGAACTAGTATAGACTTACACTACACCGTAGCACCACCAATTGTTCAAGAACGCCTAAGACGGGGTCGTCTTGAAGTTGTGCCTTCACCCGTAGGACGACTGCCATCAGCGGCTGAACCCGACGGTCCAGCTTCCGCCGCACTTGGACCGGTTGTATCCTTTGGACATTTCTTATATGTATGACCTGTTTGGTCATATTTTGAACAACATTTATGCCTTTAACCGGCTTCTGACTCATCCATGTCATTACGGATGCGTCTTGTCTTGTGGTGACCTGCTTTATCCCTCAATTTTGTTGGGTCAGAAATGTACATAGCTTGAGGATGCTCCATAGTAAATGTACCCGCAATACCAAAACCGTATATCTCTCCACTCTAGGTATTATAGATTGTTTTTTTTTCTAAATAAAGTGAGACAAAATAGCGTGCTTCTATCCCGCACTCACCGCTCGTGGCAATAACGTGAGAGCATGGCTTGTGGAGCAGAATAGGTTTTCGGCACGAGCACTTGCAAGTCCTGTCTTCCTTCAGCACACACTCCTGCACAACTCTTTTGCAGTAGATTCCGGGCATGCTTTTGTTGACACACAATATTTTAAATCTGTATTCTTATGTGCCTTGAGGTAAAGCACGATGTTTTCGGGTCTTTTTACTTTTATCTTGCAAATAATTCGTCAGTAGTGTGCTAAAGAAAAGATTATTGTCTGTCATTGAGGGTCCAGCTGCTCTGAACCGATCTCTAAAATACTTGCATGTGCCATGCAAGATAAATTCAACTATGTCAACAAGTGGGAGCCCTCGAACACCACGCATCACCCAATTATAAACCTCTGCCAAATTTTTGGTCATTTTGCCAAACCGAGAACCATCCTTGTCATACAACAATACCCATTTCTCCTTTGGCTCATTCTCAATCCAATCTGAAAATTTTCTAACTGAGGATGCAGACCTTCTTCTCATATGTGGTCCGTCACTTGATAGAGGTCCAAGAGCTTGTGGAGCCTCATCCCCCCCAATGGTAGCCCTCCTGAACTGCTCATCTGTTAGTTTAGAGGCCAGCTCATCCAACCTCCTCCAAAGCTTATTGAATTTTTTCTCTTGATTCTAGGCGCAAAGCCTCTTGAAAAGATCCATAAGGTGCTTATTCTTAAATTGTCTATAGAAATTAGCACCCATATGACGTATGCACCATCTGCTTTGGACATCAGACCACCTTGGTGGGTATCCCTTCTTAACACATCCATATCTCAATTCCTCAATTGCACGCAACAAGCCGGCGCGACGATCATGTATAAGGCATACGTCTGGTCTCATCCGTACAACTGTAGACTTAACCCTTTCTAGAAACCAATACCAGCTATCAGTGTTCTCACTCTCAACAAAAGCAAAAGCCACTGGTAGAACTTGGTTGTTCCCATCAACTCCAATTGCTGTTAAGATCTGTCCTCTGTACTTTTCGGTCAGAAATGTCCCATTGATGCAGAGGATGGGACAACAATGGACAAATGCCTGAATGCAAGCACCTAATGCAAAGAATACTCATTGCAACACACTTTTATTACTATGGTGAATTGATAGAAAGGCTTTTAGGTCATAGCACGTCTCTAGATTTCTCTGAAGAATACAGCCTAACAGACGAGGCAAATTATCATAGGATGCTTTAAATGTGCCAAATCTTATCTCTACAACCTTCTGTTTTGCCCTCCAAGCTTTACCATAGCTAATTGTGTATTTAAATTTCTCTTCAATATGTCTAACAATTGACCTTGGTTCGTACCCCAGATTATTGACAATATGGGAATACATCTCTGTTGTAACAAATGTAGATGTCATGTTTTCTGTGATATTTTTCAACACCGGGTAAATAACATGAATGCTCAGTCACGATTGAAACTTGCCAATAATCTTTTCATTTACCCTTGAATACGTGCTCCCGCCATGGACACCCATCCTTCATGCACTTCACTTCATACACCGATTTGCTTGACTTCACGACCGAGAACTCTCTTTGAAGTGACACGGCACATTATTTTACTGCCTCCTTTAAATCCTCTACATGCATACTTAGCCCCTGGATGACTTCATTCTCCTTGTACTCCCATAGCACATAATGTTCCTCGGAGATAGCAAGCCCAGAGAAGTCCTCGTTGCTCCATTCTGCAGGCATCACGGTGTCCTCATCAGACGAATCATCATGCTCTGCTTGCTCGTTTTCAGAATCTTTCCTATCCATTTCTTCGACGATGGTGTTGATTTGTTCTCCCTCATCTGCCACACCTATTGGCTGTCTATCTTCATCATTCACTCCTTCATTCCCTCTTTCATTTTCTTCCATTGTTTCGCTATCACCTCCCGCCGTACTTGGACCCTCATCGTCTTGCACGGGCATTGCACCAACGGTGTTATCTTTCTCATATATCGACACAAGTATGCCCAGTGACCAACCACGTTGGAATGCATTCTCCACATACCATCTCCAAGTAGCAGTTCAATCCACCGGCATCAGTTCCCAAAAAAACCTTCAGCTGCACAACTGACTACTACATACAAGGTTATTACGCTGAGCTCAGGGTTCAGTCGAAACCCTCGCATCAGCCAGTTGTACACTGACCCAAAACTTCTCTCAGCTGATCTATCAATCCCCTTAGCCGTTGAACTAAAATCCGACATATCTACCCTTTCTGGACCATATCTAACATTACCTTATCCGTGAAATAACTGAAATATCACCTTATTTGACATTTCTGTTGATGAAAAAATACAATTAAACTAGGTACCAATATTCACCTCACATCTCTACAAAAATTAATTCATCTAACAGATTAACTAAAAACCTACAGATCTACAAGTAACAACTTATTTTCATATAGTACTATACACATAACCAGTACAATACTATATCAATTCTTGCATATAAATAGAAATTATAAAGAAACAATAAATTTTACCTATAGACGAATCAGCAAACTGATAGAGCTTTGCTGCTTTCGTTCAGCCTCGCTCTCAGCTCTCTCTTCTTCTTCTTTTCTGTGATTTCAGTAAATTTTATGATATTTTTGGAGTCTGGTAGAAGGTTTTATACCAGGGCAGCTAAAAACCGCCCTTCCTGAGGACGGCAAGGGGGCCGCCTGCAAAAATCCGGCCCTCCGACCGGCCATTTTGCAAGCAGCCCCCCGGCCTCGCAAAAACCGCTCTCTGGGAGGGCGGCAAGGGAACAATTTCATAAAAAACGCCCTCCCAGAGGGCGGTGGGAGTATATTTTTGTAAATTTTTGAAATAAAAATATAGTTTTATAAATATTTAATTAAATATATTTAAAATAAAAAAATTCCGCGCGCGGACGCGTTACCACGCATCCCGAGACCCCGTTTCTTTTCATTTTCCCTTCAGACGTAAGCACACGTGTATTCCTGCATATGGGCTTATATTACGGCCCATAAAAACAGTAACGCTTCTCCTTTTCGGGCTGGATTCTAGCGTCTAATATTTCATGTGAGTTTTGGCCCATGTCGTTGTGTTTCTTATTTACTCTATTATCTAGCACTTTTATTTTTCGGCTCAGCTAAATTTTCTACAAGTAAAGTTTATACATGAATAGAAAACATTATACATAAAAAATTTATATATGAATAATAAACTTTATACACATCAAATTTATATATGAACAGTAAGCTTTATACATAAATTTTAAATTTTATACGCATAAACTTTATAAGTAAGTAGTAAACTTTCTACACATAAATTTATACGTAAATAGTAAATCTTTTACACAGAATTTTGCTCAGAGACTTCGTACTGAAAAAAAGAAATTTTCTACCCAAATTGTAATTATTTTAAAAAATATTTCAAAGATTAAATTTGGAGTTCATGAATTGTATTTTGGTTTGCTCACGTTTGGTAGTCAAAAAATAAACAAAAGAATCATTGAAAGCTAGAATTAAATAAAAGCAACCTCAAAAATATATTACAAGGCCTTTGGTGACCCCGCATAGGCATATGGCCTGCTTCACATTAAAGCTCAATTTAGTAACGTGTCACCTCCGTAGAATCCAAACGGCAAAATTTCATATGTGTGCAAAAACCAAACGAGGCAAAAACGCGTGAACAATTCCCGTTCGTGCGTCCACGCTGCGCGCGCCTGTTCGCCTAGGAAATTCGACAATCGCGTACACACGAGAAAGCGAGGCCGCCGGGAGCGCGCGTTCGCGAACTCGCCAAGGGCGTAGGGACACGTGTCGATAAAAGTATAGGGCAGAACATGACCGAGACATGCCAGCTTTAGAAATATAGATAGATAGATTGATTTTTCTTTAAAATGAGTACATGACTGAAGAACAATTAACCCAACTGGACCTTTAACACAGTGGTAACTCAAGGCATCTTACTCATGTTCATAACTACTAGTACCAGAAATGACAACAACACATGCATAGCGTATTAGCATGTGACCTTGATAGCTACAACACATGCCATGCACGTGGACTCACAATTCTGCATGTAACCCCCAACCGTAGAAGGGCAAAGAAGGTACGACACATACTCCGTACAACACAGATGCTCTAGATATATAATATGATGCTACAGGCTGATTTTTGTTTATTTAGCCTCTTTTTAAAAACTCATTTTATAAATACATCTTTTGAAAAACTCATCCTAGAAATAGACCGTCGAGTTCTAATGTCTCGTACGCACAACTCAGGTTGAGCAAGAATATGACATACCACCAGACCAGTTGCTAGCTTGTGTAACATGTTGCACCATTATTTCTCTGTGTCCCGAGGATTCTGTGCCCCGGGCACTGGCACCAAGTTCCGGGTAAGTTTTTTGAAGGGTATATTTGTAAAATAAGTTTTCAAAAGAGGCTAAATGTGAAAAATTCAGATGCTGCAAGGTCCAAGCACAATGAATGACATAGAGAGTAGACAACTAGGCAACGATTCAAGAACTGAGTAGTTGGAAATTGGAATCAAACAGATCTCTTCTTTATGGGAAAACTGCCATTTACAGCACAACACATTCGCAAAGTTAAGCTAAAACGATGACAATTCAATGAGACGAAACAAGAACTCGGTCGGTTAATACTTACACCGACTACAATAGGGCGGATAGGTCTCATTATACAGAGTACCAAACACAGATAGTGAGATAGATATACAAGAGCTTGTTAGTCCAGTAGTAATTTCAGTTAGTCGCTATTCCTTCCCCATCTTTCCATGAGTCAGCACATGAGATGTTACATCATGAATAATGTTGTAATGATGTCTGTTGCTCCTGCAGAACAGGTATAAATAAAGCTAATAAGAAAAATTGTGCTTGATTCGATAACAATGTTCTCAGTTTCACCATTGAGGGAGAACTAACCAAAGTTGAAGTACCCTTCCTTCTGATCCAGCGTGGTGCATACCAAATACTTCACTTCAATATGGTTGATTTAGTCTAGAGGCTCACTGACTCACATAGGGCCGGAATCCAATGTATGAAATAAAATTATACCACCATTCAACTATCACAAATGAATATTCTTGGATCACTGTGGTATTATTCCACACAATCGAGCTCGTCCAGGGTTAAGCAATGACTCTGACATTATCCATCCCTGTGAAACAGAAAATGAGTCACTACCTATGCCATATGATGAGAATCATGTCGTGCTTGTCAAGATTGTTATTCACTAGTCTTAGCACAGACCAGGGTCAAAATAAAGTGATGAAAGGCAGTGAGGTTTCACCTGTTCTCTTGCTTTTTTCTTGAAAACTCCATATGATGAAGTGACAATCTTGCATGATTCCGCAATGTGTGGTATAAAGTCCATGTTCAGTGGGTTTGAATTTTGGTATGACCGATTGGAGTTCATCCGCTTCCGTGCATTCAAGTTAGCATGTGATGCATTAATAAAATGCAGTAATACATGTGCCTGTAAATCAAAACGCATTTGAGTAGGATGACTTGATGCAAACAAATTTGACCACTACGGTGTTAACCAAAGTTGTTAACCTTGTTATCAAACTTACATGGAAAGCAGCTTTGAGAATATCATCCGGCTTTGCTTGGTCCTTGAGCAAAGCATATACCTTGTCCTTTGTTGGGTTATACGTAACAATGTACCTCTCATCCTGCAATTAAAACGAATCTCAACGTCACATATCGATCTTTGATTATGCTAACAAAGGAAATGAACAACCATACGGACAACACTAATGACATCATAGAGGGAATACCTCAAACAAAGGCCTTATAGCAACAAAAGAAGCAGGTTCCTGAAATGCCTCTCCAAATCTTGATCCTATGGATTAAAACCAATTATCAAAAGGGCTCTAAAATCCACATGTATGAACAAATATATAAAAATATTTAATCATAAATGAAAACCTATTGCAACTGGCTGATGCTGCCATGGTGGATTAAATATTGTCTCTTGTGAGTTTCCTTCCTTCAATGTGGGAACATGTCCTGCAACAATACATATGGAGAATCCAAATATTAGAGTGAATACTGCAACCAATGAATACAGTTCTTTACAATGTGTTGCTCTGGAAATTCAACATTTTATTCAAACAATATGTGCAGATTGCATATTGATAAATATCTTCAAGTGTGATTGGCATTCACCCTCAAATCTATCCACGGTATCCAGAACACTTAGTTGCATCATCCGAACTTCTGAAGGATGATGCTTACACTGTATTTCAAGGTTCAACAGTATACACAACTAAAAACTTTCTCCCTTTGCAAATTAGAGAGTCTGAAGGATTCTAAAAGTCAAAGTTTGCATACCAGTCTTAATGAAGGAATCCACTGCCACGGTAAATCTTGCCCTGTTTAGAGTGTTCAGCACAACAGACCTCACCTGAGAATACATATAATATTTGCCTGGTTAACAGATAGTTTTATCAGAATGATTTAATCATAAGAGTATCAAAGTTTGAAAGCAAAACCTCATGGTATGAACTAAGGAGATAGCCACAAGATAAGAAGGCAAATGAAGTCACCAATGATGGATTCCTCTTAGAGATTAGAATGCTCAAACCAGTTCCCAGCTTCACACATAAAGGCAATAAAGAGAAATATCAGTATACTATTGAATGCAAATTTTCATGTAAGTCAATAAGCACAGTATTGGATGAGACGAATTTGTAGTAGTTATGCCAGCATACTATTAGCATAAATGATGCCAGCAGGAGATCTAAGCTGCATGTACGATTTTCAGACCAATATGAAACAAGACAGAAAACATAAGTTATTACCAGATCGGCAATGTTCCCAACACTTTCTCCTTTGGCAGTCACATCTCCAATATTTTCTCCTTTTGCATATGCCTTGTAGATTGGTGTCCGTGTTGAGGTTGATGTAACAGCAGCAACATTCTGAATATAACAGTTCCATCAAACAAGATATATTTTCAGTACTTTTGCAAGTACAGAATTAATGACAGAATTCATCACAGTAAGTCATGAGTTCAAACCTTAACGACATTTGCAATGCAAGCCATAGGTAGGAAAAGTTGGGGAAAAGCTGCAGTAGCTAACTCTATCCCAGCTCCTAACTCCATCAAGAGATCGCCAGAAAAGCGGAGCTGAAGTGAAAGCACTTTCAATCAGTTTGTTGCATATAGAAAAAAAAATCTCAAGCACAGTTGCAAAATATTGATTCCAAATATGGCACCTGCTTGAGGTCATAGTCAAATTTCTTCCCTTGGCGTGCAAAAAGCATTTTTCCAACACGCCCGGCCCCATCCTGTAGTAATTGAACAACTGTGACTACTAGAGAATAGCATGATCACCAAAAGTTAATACAAGCACATCAGCACTAGAAAAAAAAACTAAATCAAACAGAGGTCACTGATAGCACTAAGGCGCTAAGCGCTAGGCAGGTCAGTGGGCACTGCTAACTAGTGCCAAATCACCGACGAACCAGGCAGCTAGGCAGGCTGAAGGGTGAGACCAGAGGGTGACACCTAGTGCTTTGTTCAAAACAATGAATGCTAGAATGATATGATTGCACGGATCTCATTATTATGCTTGCCATACTAGTTAGCTTAGCTATTTCTAGAACAGGCCCTTCTTATTCTCTAGACTGTTCTAGCCAAAACCATTTTTACCTTGAGTATCCAGTTAATAGCCACAGCACCAGATGTAGCCCTACTTTGAGCAACTCCAACAGAGTTTAGCAAGGTTCTTGTTGTAAATACACCCATTGCTCCACCAAAGAAATGCTAAAAAGAGAAAGAGCAAGATTTAGCAATATATATTCAATACAGTCGACAATGATGAAAATCCAAGTTATATCCAGAAAATATACCTTCAATGCTCTCCATGTCATGTATGGGACATATGAGGGAGTGACACTATCTGGAAAGCCTTCAGGCACAACATATGACCTAATGAAGGACATTATTTCCTGCAACAGAAAAGTTAATTAATCATTCCGTAGTTCATCATTCATCGCCATGTCATCCCATAAGATCACAGTTGATGCACCTAATATTTTTTATAGAAGAAACTAGGGGAAGAACATGACAGTTAGCACAGAAAGAATGTAAACAAAAGAAACAGGTGCTATTAAGAACCATCCAACGAACAAGTAGCTCTAAAGAGTCACAAGCATCACTTTTTTAAATATTGCAACTTTGCTTCAACAGCAAAGGGACTCAACTAGATAGCCATGAATCAAACATGGAGTAGAGCAAAACTACAACACTTAAAATTCCCAGGCAGAGATAGAAGCTCTGACTAAATCAATTTACAAGAGCATATTTCACCCGAATTAAACTTGCAGGCCCATAGTAAGCATTTTAATCGTCAATTTGGGGAAAAAATTCAAATCGCGGATGGATCAGCTGGTGAACCTAGCAAAAATACATCGAAATAATCCTCTAGTTTCAGTAATTGCCTCCACACAGCCAAAAAGACAGGCAGAAGCAAACCGCGTAAAGTCTAAATTCGCCAGGTTATTTTAACAAATCAACACATCTACAATTCTGGATCCAATTTTGCACTCAGGACCAACAGAACTACAAATTTCACCCCCAACAAACATACATACGTACAGTTAAAAGGCACCAAATCCGCATAAACCATGATTTTCCGCAACCTAACTATGAATCAGGATATGTTAACAGCACGCGAAACCTCAAATCTGAACATATCGCCCAAATAACGACACAACCACCATCAAAATGCCCTGAAGACGCATCGTTTCGCTCCAAATCAGATCTCGCGAGTCGCGACGGTCGCAACCATGGAACCGAACACACAAATGCAACAAATCCCCTCGATCCTAGGCCTCACCTCGACGGGCGGCAGCGGAGACTGAAGCGGCACGGCCTTGAAGGTGACACCCATCGGCGACGCGGCCCCGCCCCTCCCCCTCCCGCTGACCCTCCCGGCCTTCCCCGGCGAGGCGCCCCCCTCTACCACGTAGCTCCACTTCCTCCCGTCCACCTCCTCCAGGCACAGGATCCCGTCCACCGCGGCCGCCGGCGCCGCCCCCACCCTCGGCGGCAGCGTCGGGGCCTGCGCCTCGGCCTCCCGCACGGCGACGCGCACCGCCTCCCGCACGGCCACCCGCGCGTCCGGCGCGGGCAGCGTGACGGTCTGCGTGGCCGTCGCCGCCGCCGCTGCCACCGGCCGCTTCATCCCCATCGCCGGCGCCATGCGGTGGGGGTGGGTGGGCGGCGAGAGAGCGGTGAGATTTAGATGGGTTTGCGAGTGGTGTGCGCGATGCCGAAACAGCGAGGCACTCGCCAAGGAGAGAAAAAAGGTTTTTTATACTAGTCCGCTTCCAAGCCGAGAAAAAAATACTCCTCCTTATTAGTTTCTCTGGTCACTGACAAATGGGGTCAGAAAAGAGCGGACCCACCTGTCAGTGGGGTTCTGAGGAGACTAGCGGGCGGGTGGGGGTTGGGAATGATGGGTGGTCGCCTGGTCGGCTGCTGGTTGCCAGCTGGGGAAATGGCTACGCGTACAACTGTGAGCCACGTTCTGACCGTGTGGTGGGATCGGGGTTTACAGGGCCCACCTGTCTGTGTCCTGTGTGAGGGAATTGTGGGGGCGGGCGGCTGGGGACCGTGAGAATTAATTGAAGGAGAAAATGGTTGATTACTTATTTTTATTCAATTTTCTGTGGCGCCAATTTTTTTTTTCAGATTTGTTCACAGTTCACACAGCTGGTGTCCTCCTGGGGATGCTGTTGAACCGAGCATGTCTTCCCTTCAAAAATGAAAAGCACATCGCGTGTAGAGTTTTGTCATGATTTTCTCTTTATAAAAAGGCATCTTGGATCTGATCTTCATGACCTGGCCGGTGCATCCCCTATCCATAAGATTGTCAAAGATGCATTTTGTGATTTAGTCCTGCTAGACAGGATGTCAGGATGGATATGATGAGTCAATCTCTGCTGTTTTGCTGGGGGTAGAATCCACAGCACTGCCCAAATCCATTTTTCAACATGAGAAAGAACAGCTGAGATCTTCTTGTGATGTGTTTCCTTTAGTTATTGCTTCTATCCTAAAATATAAGTCATATTGGCTATAAACCTAAGTACTTAGTTAAAATTACTTATATTCTAAAACATTTAAGTAACATATAACATATTATTATGGATACGCTTTCAAAGTTCATAAACAATACAATTTTTTCTGAACTTTCTTAGGCTCCGTTCGCATCTAGGTGAAGAGGTGAAAAAAGTTCTCGTTTTTCATGAGCATGCTTTCAAAACTACTAACGGTGTGTTTTTTTAAAAAAATATTATATCTAAAAAGTGTTTTAAAAATCATATTAATCTTTTTTTTCAAATTTAAAATAATTAATACTCAATCAATCATACACTAATGTCTCAACTTATTTTATGTGATCTTTTTCTTCTTTATTTTCTCTCACTTTCAAACTATACCTTAATTGGCATTCCCTATGAAACGTGTTAAACCAACCTTCTAACTTCCTATTATTTAGTTCTTACATTTGAGCCCTCTAATAACTACTAGAAACTCTGTTCCATCCATCATCTATTATTAGTAATTTAGAACACACTTACGAGAAGACAAAAATCACCAAATTTTGATCAAAGAAAAGGGGGAAAAACAAGACAATTCAACTACGTGTGCTACCACCAGAAATGGACCATGGCGTGCATGGCCATGGGCATCCCTTTCCAGCAGATTCCACGAGATCGTGGGCGCCACTGCCGGCCGATCAGATACCCACCCAATCTCCGCCGGTGGGCGCCACCCCCACCCGCCGCCGGCGCATGTGAGGCTGTCAAGACCGGAGGCGCGGGCAGAGCGGAGGCTGAGGCCCCATCCCACTGGCCAAGCTACCGCCCGCCCGCCGCGGCGCGTGGACGAACGAACCGGCGCCGCGGTGCGGATCGCCTGATCTTTTCCCCTCCCTCGTCGTCCGCGCGGCGTTGGTGCGCTCGTGTGGCCGCAGATTTTTCCTCCTCCCCTCCGTCTCCGTCGACTGGATCACCGTCCGTCTCGATCAGATGGAACGGCGACAGAATGTACGTGGACGCGGGTGGGACGGTGCCCACCGTAGCCGTGGGTCGTTGTCAGGCTAAGCAATTTAACATGTTTGGCTGGCTCGTCGGCATTTACGCGGTTTGTCACCGAGGTAATTGCTTCCGGGGTTTAGCGCGTCTCATTCGGCTACATATTTGTTAAGCTACCATGTGTTTTAAGGTAGATGCATTCGCAGGTACATAATGCATGTGATAGTGTGTGCGTGAATGAATCCTCTCTTTTATCTTAACTAATGTAATGACCGTTTAACGGGATCGATAGAAAGACATTGGTTATAGCATTTATTTATAGAAATATTGATTTTTTTTGTGGAGTGGTTTTTAAAAGAGTCGTTTGGATTTTTTTTTTGGTAAGTGGTTCTTCAGGAGAATATTTTTTTATATAGGGAAGTGCAATGGATGGAACGTGAAGGACGACTCTGATTTTATGGTAGTAAAATAAATAAAGTGCTTGATATGCCCTCTTCCTTTAAGACTGTAGCGTTATGACTCCTTTGAAATATAAGAATTGAAAAACTCAGAAATAGAAGGAATTGGACTATTGGAGTGACATGTCAGTGCAATCCTAAGAAATATAAACATACAGGAATTGTTCAATTGTGTTGTTTGAATGCTTCATACTAAAACAATACAAATTTGGAGAGAGTGACACAAACAAAAATTTCCAAGAGCTTGAAGCTATGGATTTGGCTAATCCATATGAATTTCAAAGAACTCATTCCTTTATCCAAAGAAGCATATAGGAAAAAATTTTAAAAGATTCATATCTTATAAAATTTCTAAAAAAAATCTTTTATTGTAAAGGAGCCCTTGAAATCCAATGACTTCTGTTACTGCGTGTGAGAGTCACGGTGATCGCAAAGTCAGACGATCACGTCACCGTGATTTCAAAGTCGGAGGATCCTGTTCCGGCAAACAGTGGACTTCGTCTTTTATGCAACTTCGTTAACATCACCATCTTCAAGCTAGTGTAGTTTGTTTCTATCGGATGATGTGCGTACTATGCACTACTAGTAGTAAGTAGCACCTTTGCACTAAAAACATTACTCCCAATCACTGTACGTATCTAGTCAGCGTTTTAGACCAAACACCAGCATCTACTCCTAGTCAGCATTTTGTCTTGTAATCAGTAAACAATTGTTCATAAGTTATGATATCCGAGTGGTACAGTTCGAGCATTGACGAATTTTCTTTTTTCAAAACATATGCATGCAACTCGAGTAAGGAGTACGTTTTTAAGAGATTATGGTTTAAGTATATTATCTCATTTTTCGTGAGCATATTTTTTAAACATATTAAATATTATTTTTTAAAAAATATCTATGTAGGAGTTTTATAAAAAATTAAACAAATCTATTTTTTAAATTTATAATAGTTAGTACTCAATTAATTATATGATAATGACTCGGCATGTTTGTTTTATGTACCACCAATACGCTAAACCAAAAGGTTTTTAAGAACGGTGTCTAAGCTGAATGATGGAGGCCCCATACTTACTTTCAAACTGTGATGAGCTTCGGCCAAGTTCTATGGGCCTATAAAGTTTGTTCTCACACTTTAATACATGTTTAGCAATATGCTTGTCAAACTCAGCTAATTAAGTATTGGTTTTTTGTTAATAGAAAATTTTAGCACAGTCTGCACTTTGCACCTATTGTAAACAAGGCAAATTTTGCCTATACAAAATTCTAAGTTTTCGCCTAATGTGTGGTAAACATTTCTCTCGAAAAAATTAGAGACGAGTATCAGATATCAACTTTTAATGATCGAGATCGAGATAGTAGTACTAGTAATAGATAAGTTCGTGATTTCCTTGGTGGTAACGCCTATGAGACATTAATTCCTTAGCATTCTTTTGGTACAGTTTGGCCTATATTTTTCATGCAAAAGCACGTGGTGATGAATAAATCTGCATTTCTTGGCAGAAAGACTAATAGGCATTTATCAAACATCAATTGAAAGCCTTCAAAAAGAATCAAGATGAGGTCAAACTAATGCTTTGATTGGCTGGTCGATCGCTTTCGATGCAGGAGTGCGTCAACAGGGGTGCTTAATTTCCTTTCAAGAGCAAAACATTTTTCTTGCGCATTAAGCACGTTGTTGCTAGCTTGCTCCATTGGTTTATGGTCGTACTACCTAGGTCATTTCTTCTTAAATGATATTCGGGTGTGCTATTAATCGGTCCAACTTGGGATATTATGAACTTCTTTCTTTTTTCTGGACCAAAGTGCAATGTTGATGCTACATATGAAAGCGCCCCAATATATACAAAACGCTGTCCTGATTACAAATGATAATATTTGATTCGGCGTGTTATTCGAGCATCATTTTATTATTCTTAATGGGCATTGATGATGATAGCTACTTCCAAATTGTTATTGCTTGACAGCATTGTATTAACAGAGGCTTCATTTGGACAATAATCTTGTTTGATGTAACCATTTTTGGTATTTAAATTATTTTCTTTGAATATACATTGCAAATGGGTAAGTAGAGATGTCATATAACCGTGGCGATCTTTACTGATGCTCGCACTCGATGGCTCGAAGTAAAATATGCGTAGCCCCTTTGTAAATGTTAGTATCTCTGATCATATATATTTGACATTTATGATAAGATTTAATCAAAATTTTAAAAGTCCAATCATTAGTAATTTCTCAAATGTGAAATAATACATATATATTTGACTCGAAAAGTACTATGATAATATTATAAACTTGTTAGATTTTATAAATTTATTTTAATATAAAATTGGTTGTCAGAATTTTAAATTTTGATCAAATCTTATTCTAAACGTCAAATAATTATGACCGGAGAGGGAGTATTTTTTAAAAAAAGTTTTCCATGCTTTATGCATCGTGTTGTACGCCGCAAGGAGAAGTTGAGATAAAACAAAAGCACTAGTAGAGCTATTGGCAAGCATAAGAACCATGGTCGTACTCAAAACTGAAACAAATGGGTAAAAGATTAAAAGAGGAAAGCTTTCCTTCTGTTCGTTAGTTTTTATTTTTAAAAGTTGAGAAATTTAAAAAGGTAGATAACTTTTTCAAAGAGATATGGTGAAACAATGGCACGACGCAACCATCCACACTTAGCATTACTAGTCACAATGATAAATATGTTCTTGGCAGTACCTCACATTGTGTTTACTAGTAAAACATAAAATTGACCAAACAAGAATAAAATTGAATGGCCGAATTTCCAGGCACCACCCAATCCTTTGTACGAGTCATTGTCAAAGAAATTCGGTGAAAACGATTTTTGTTTTTCCATCTACAATTATTCCAAGGCCATTTTAAAAGCTGGGCCGTAGTTAGTTGAACCGCCCATTTTTGCAAAACATGGTCGGCAAGGAGAGGTGCTGACGTGGCAGTGGATGGGATGGGGCCCACCTCGCTGACCAATGCTGTGCCAGGGTGCAATTCCCGGCTCCCAAGTTGCGGATATCTCAAGATAAAGTGTACGAGTCAAAAAGAAAAAGTTTTGCAGAAAACTTGGAGAAAGTATTTTTTTTTCTTGTGAATATAACTGACGTGTAATCCTACTAGATGAGAGAAAAAAAATTTAGTCATACGCAACGTTTGGTCCGTAATTTTGCGTAGCACCTTCGAAATAATAGTTTTTTTTCGTGTAGTAATATCATAAATTTAACACCACGAATTGATTAAATCTATTTCGTCAGTGCTGGTACAATAGAGAGCACCTGACATAGTAACATAAGTAGCTTTAATATCACGACCCAAAAAAAGAGTTCAATTTCTGCTTTTTATGACCAGCAGTTGGACTGAACTGTCCATAATTATTGATAAAGTACATGACATGCATCATACACGCTATTTGACACCTTAAAACTTGTTTGGCAAACCAACGTGCCCCCAATTCCCATCAAATTAGTTTGGACTGATAGGTACCCCTCATGATAATATCAATACCTATCCAAAAATAACCCCCCCAAAAGTTGGAGAATGGAGATCAAACCCATGAACTGGAGTCTAATTTCAAAATTCTTGTGGGGAAATAAAAAGAGAGATGCCACAGTAGTAAATTCTTGTTTTCGTTTTCCCATCGCGATAGGAAAATCTCGGAACCAGGCCGAGCCGAGTTCCAGACGACAGCAGCACCAGAATTTTTTATTTTATATTAATTTTTACAGAAATATATTTTTCTTTTAGAAATTTATACAAATAGACTCCTCCCGCCCATTGGTTGAGTTTTTTTTTTATAAAAGCCACCCTCTAGTAGGACAGCTTGGATGATGTGGCACAGGGATATCAAAAACCACACTCTACAAGGACAGGAAGGTCCGATCCTATATGAAAAACTAGATGATACCCTACGCTTTGCTACGGAATATATGGATAAATATATGTTAAACATTGTTAAAATGATTGATGAATATAAGCTGAAATATTGTAGAAATGGTGTAGGAGATTATAATTTGATATGTTTGCATGTTAATCTCTAGAATCTAATAAATTATAGATAATATGACATGCTTGCATGAGCTAGTTGCTAGTGGAAGGTGATATATTATATTTGTATGTTGAGCTTTAGAACAAGTGGGTTCTAAATTTATGGAAAATATAGATTCCACCACACAATCTTCCATTCCTGCAACACGTCATCTAAACTGCCCTACTAGAAGGGCAGCTTTTAAAGAAAACCCACTTAATGAGTGGGAGGAGTCTATTTGAGTAAATTTCTAAAATAAAAATATATTTCTGTAAATTAATAAATATAAAAATAAAAAAATTCAGCAACACCGTTGGTGGAGAAACAACAAAAATACCGGGCATGAGACTAGGACTCCAAAGTTGTTGATGACCTGTTAGCTCACATATAGGAAGAAATGGAAGAACGACACGGTAGCTGAATTGTAAGAGTGATTCTCATTAATTTGGCGAACATAGTTCAATTCACAACAGGCGTATCACGGATCGAAGGACAATTGATGTTTGACCTGTCGAGAGAAATATGGCTTATTCGAAGACAAACTCCATATTTCAACGTAGCTGGCGGCAAACAATCAGTTTTCTCTAAGTAAAACGAGTTCGAATTGGCAACTTTGTAGTGCTTCCAGGCATAAGTATGGATCATAATGCTGCTGAATCTGCATGGATTCTGACTCAACCATAATGTATCTTGTGAAAGTTTAATTGCGATCTAGGTGCTGTTGGAATTAAATCTCTTGGCATGGAAACCTAAGGTGATCACGCACGGTTGTTTCCACCCGTTGCCGTGCGTGATCACAGCGATCACAATCGCTATCCATTAGGCAACTTTGCGTAATGATCGAAAGTGCCAAAAATTTTCCTATTATGAGCCGCCCCCGATTCCCACAGCGCTAAATTAAAAGGGGAGTACGGCCGTGAGGAGGGACGCCTCTCTCATGTTCATCTTCTTCCTGACAAACCTAAAACCCTAACCTAATCTTTAATGCGCTGGAAGATAAGCGAAGTGCGGTTCCCGGGCAGTGTAGGTGGTGACCGGAGGGACGACGACACCTCGCCCGTGCTACTGCTACACCTACATCCCCGACGAGCACCGGTGCAGTTCGTGGAGCTTCATCCTCTACGTCCACACTGAACTTCGCCGAGGAGATCGAAGACGTCGTAATGGCTTCAAATCATGCCGGTCAATATCCTAAATTCCGCATTAGGTGATCAAGGATAGGCTAAGCTTTAATTTTAGTAGATCAAGTAATCTACATTTGGTATCAGAGCCATAGCTTTAGCCCCTTGATCCCATCATTCCGGCTGAAGCCATTGTATGCTTCGGTTTCATGATTTAGCCCTAGATTTAGTCTAATTTAGTTCAATTTCTGTTCCGATTAGGGTTCAATTAGCACTGCCTCTAGGCAATTTTTAGTTCAAGTTTAAGTTTTATTCAATTTTAAGGCCTAGGTAACAAATTAGAAGGAGGAGAATCGGCGGGTAGACAAAATCCCTAATTTTCCCCAAAACTTAGAACCCTAATTTGAAATCCCCAAATTCCCGAACCCAAAATCCCCAAATTCGAATCCCCAATCAAATCCCCATTCAAATCATGTTGTTCCTCAGCTTTGAGGCTTACCTCATCGTCGAGGCATTACCCTGGTGCGTGAGTGTCACGCCCAGAAATTCATCAGAATTTCTAAAGCTAATTTGTGCAATAAATCCTTGTCCAGGAATCAGCCGAGGTACACAAATCGACAATTTGATAAACATAACCAAAACGAAATAACGATAAATACTTACGACCGAGGCACTTAGTCCTCACACAGAAGAAAACAGCAGCGGAACGGCAACTAGCGTAGCTTCAGCTCCAAGTCATAGGCAACTCAACTAGGGTATAAGCCAAACACCAACTTCTCCTCCTCGCTAAGGCTTCACTCTAAAGATTGCAATAATGCAAGACTGAGTACCACCCACCGTACTCAACAAGCCACACTAGGAATGCGATGTAATGCAACAGGATACCAAAGGAAAGGCATAATATGGCTTATTTGCATAAAACGGCATTTAAAACATTTGCATTTAAAATCATTGAAAACTGTATAGTTTAATTAATATCAACATTAAATCCATCTTTGAACAACGCTCCAACGCAGTTCAGGCCCAAACCATATCTCTCCAAACAGGAGCTATCAAATTCCATCATTTCTCATCATTATTAAATAGTGTGGGACTAATCACAGAAAATATTGCTAGGCTCGCCCTTAACCGTGGGCACGGCTATTCGAATAGTTTTATTCTGGCCAGAGATGTACCAATTTACCCACGAGACATAACTCCACAGCACATCATTGTGCCCCTAAATACCACCACGGTATCTCGGAAAGGAATTGTGACAGGATCATTCATGTAACTCGCCCAATAGGAGAGCCTCCCGCCGAACCTCCGGTCTCCGGTAGGTGTGATCAAATACCTCCCCGCAAGACAGTCCGACGCCCGAATGCATGGACTTATTGTCACTGCCATGTGTGGACTTATACCAGCCACAAACACGCCCTGGAGCCTCCTATTGAACTCGGCACACTTCAAACTTCTGCTAGCCCATACTAGCTTGTGGTTAGCACGAGTGTTGCTTCGCAACAAGTAGTCCGCAAACCGGTACTTAATTGTCATGAGCACCGCTAGCAACATTCACAACCCTGGTGCTCACAACCCACCATTCCATCAAGTTTTATTTGACATAGTTAATTAATCAACCACGACTCACTGGCGTGAAATTGTAGCCATTGTCCATTAATCATTGATAAGTGATTCATTAACTTTCCCCACATGAAATGTCACTATAGTTTCTAGGCATGGCTAAGCAAATCCTAAATAATCTAGCCAGATAAATAATTAAACATCCAGCTAATCAATATTATTACCCAGGGTATCAAGGTATAGATAGCAATAACGAAATGGTCATAAATGTCAAGGAATATGGGCTATTAAATAATTACCCGTAATAATGTCATTCTAAAGCATTTCATGCAATAACTTTAAAATAAAATAGCTTTTACAAATGGGACCAACATGCTTAAGGAGATTGTCATGTGACTTGCCTTGCAATCGCAAAACGTCTTCAATTAATCTTCCAAACTCTTCCGTAGACTCTGCGATCTTCCGAAACGACGATTATACACGGCTACACGCAAAATAATAAAAACCCTAAGAAACTCCAAATAAACAGTACATAAAAATATACAAACAAGTAAATTATGATTTTAGATGAATTTAGGAAGAAGAATGGGTCGATTCGGACTTCAGACGGAAAAGATACGGCTTTTGGAATATTGAATTCAGAATAAATCCGAAAAGAATTAGAAAAGAATATTCTCGGGAATATTCTCTGGATTTTCGGATTAAAATGACTATTTTGGCTGTGTATAGTACAAAAGTGGGACCCACAGGCAGTGACCTAGTTCCTAGGGTCTAGGTCCATGGACCAGAGAAGGATGGGGAAGTGGTGAACAACGAGTTGGCAGGATGAGATGGCGATGATGAACGCTAGCGACACCGAGTCAGCAACCACCGGGGAGGGAGAGGATGAAAACGGTGACACTGATCAGCGAGAATTTTATCAAAATGTGTCGGAAGGCCGAGATTGGTTAGGCGTCTGATTATTGGGGTACACACGTCATTGATAGAGAAGAGGAGGCTGCACGAGGGCCTCGCATGTCGATCACAGGAGGAAGACCAGTCCCTGCCATGGTGCATTGCTGGCACACAGCGAGACCGGGGAGGTCGGGAGACGTTGACGGCGATCGACGACAGTAGACGATGGCGACGGGACGGTGACGCAGCGATTGGCGACGGCTGGCGAGCAGGCGCACTGGGCAGAGGCGGAAAAGGGCCATGGCATCATCGGGGATGCAGGGGCAGCGGCGACGGTGGCGCACGGGAGCAGAAGAGGCAGCGGTGCCGGCGGAAGCAGAGCAGGGCGGCGGTGCACAGATGCAGGGGCAGGAGGCGGCGCTGTGCCGGTGCGGCAGTGGTGTCCAGAGGCAGCGGCTTCCGGAGGCGGTCGGCGAAGGTAGGAGGAGGGCGGCGGCTTCGGCTCACCGGCCGTGGACGAAGGGCAACAATGATTCCGATGGTCAGCGGAGGAGGCGTAGTTTGGAGGCTCACTGGTGGTGAAGATGACGACGACGTCGGCCGCAGTCTTGCTTTGCAGCCGCGAGGCAGAGGGGCGAGAGGGAGCAGCGGCGATGCGAGAGCAGGGCGGGGCGGCGACCCTGGAGAGAACGGCGGCGGCGGTGGCTACGGCGCGGCGGCTCGGGCGAGGCAGCGCACAGGCGGTAGACGACGACCGGCGGCTTCCCGATCCGAGGCGTCGAAGGAGGAAAAGAAGATGGGGCGCCGGGAGACGGAATATTTTGTAGGATTCAGAGAGTGAAGAATATTTTTTTGAGGAATATTTGAGGAATAAAATATTGGAATATTCTTCGGGTTGGGAACTGGAGGAGATTTTCCGGGAATTAGGAAATGGAATATTTTGAATAAAATATTTTGGGATTAGGGAATTGACCAGGGTGTTTTATTGGGATCGGAATTTGGAGAAATCTTAGACGATTAGAGATTTGGATTTATTTTGATAGAAAAGGGGTTTAAGAGAATATCTAGGATTTATCTCAAAGGAAAATATAGATATTTCGAATACAAAGGATCTTGGATTGGGAGTCCAAAAGAGTTTTAAAGTTTCAAAAATGAATAAATCCGGTAACTCCGAATTTAGGTTTTCGATGTGACTTTAGGGTTCTGGGAACGACACAAAACCCTAGAGGAAAAGGAAGTCAGAGTTCATGATGAACGGGGAGACTTCAAAGGACTGAATTAGGAACGACCCAGACAGGGGAAAGGAAAAGAAATTTATTTATATTTATTTAATTACTTTAGTGATCTTTATAGCATTAAAATTAATTCTGTAGCTCCGAAAAATCCGAGAAAATTTCAGAGAGTTTATTAAATCACGGGGAATTTACCAGAAGTAAATGCCACCACGAAACACGAAGAATTTAATATTATAAATACTCAAACGCTTAAAATACTCCGACAAAACCCCTGGAATATAAAAGCATCCAAGTATTTATTTAAAGATTTAAACTCGGGATTTTTAATATTGCAAATTTCAAAATTTTATTCAAACTCTTTTCTCAAACAAAAATTTCTAGTGTATTCTTGTATTTTCATTTATCCACGATAATTTTTAATTAAGACGATTTTCAGGGCGTTACAGTGAGCCTCGCCGCCATGGCATCCGATTCGAACCCGAGCGGCATCAGTTCGCCGCTCGGGCCCCGGGTCGCCTTGAGCCGTCGTGGCCTTGCGTCACCGAGACGCCGTCAATCCATGGAGATGTGCGCGGCATCAGTTGCTGCGCACGGGCATTCCGCCACCGCTCCGCCGGGTCGTCGCCGCCATCGCCTCACCACGAGATCAGGAAGAAAGGGAGAAGAGAATGGGATTAAGGTTAGGGATTTCAGCCGCCGGGAGTTTTGTTCCGATGCGGTTGATTCTCGTCCGTCCGATCAGATCTCAGCGGACACGATTAGCTCGCCACTGTAGCTAGAGTCTGGACCGTCCATTACGCATCGGGCATCCATTGCGATCAAAGTTGCGGGATTGCATCCGGCCGTCCATCAGATCGGACGACTCAGATCAACCTTGCAACAACGACCGTAGCTGTTTGGGCCATCGCCTGATCGGCACAGTAGCGGGCCGCCTGGTTTGGGCCCCGCGTGCGCCGGTTGCATAGTAATGGGTCGAGAGGCTGTTTGGGCCATTTCTTTTTATTTAATTTCTAGCTATTCTTAATTCCTTTTCCATTTACAGTACTCATTTAATTGACATTTTATGCTTAAAAATTGCTAGAAAATTATGGGATAAATTTTATTAATTATCTCTTGCTAATCTTGAATTTATATAGTCCATTTAATTGTTATTTCATGCTTAAAATTTTGCTGGAAAATTATGAAGTTAATTACATTAAATTCTTCTAGTTAAATGGAACCAACGAGAAATTTAGCTAGATGTTTTTTTATGATATGAATTTATTTTCTACCAACGTCAATTATAAATTCATGTTGGTTTATGGATACATTAGTTTCTTCTGGATTATATTGGCCCAATAGTAATATAATTAAGAAATTTATTTGAGTAATTATATATGTAATTAATTATACCAACGTAGATTAATTACATACATGCTTTACTTATGTCTTTCCTCGTAATTTTTTCAGCTCTTGGTCAGCTTAGAGAGCTTGAGCCCCTCGATGGGACCAACTATGCCAAATGGAAGAGTACCGTGCTACTCAACCTAGGCATGTTGGACTATGATTATGCTATTACGGAGGATCCCCCTGTGGAACCTCTCCACACTGACGATAATTACATTGAATTTAAAAAACAATATGAGGAGAAATCAGTAGTATGGGATAAATCCAACAGGATGTCTCTCATGTATATTAAGAGTAACATTTCCCTTGTTATTATTGGGGCTATTGTGGACTCCACTGATGTACAGACGTACTTAGCTAACATTGATGAGAATTTTAAGAGTTCTCTCAAGACTTATGCTAGTACAATAATTATGCGAACGATGACAAGCCACTATAATGGTAAGAGTGGCATTAGAAAACATATCATGGAGATGTCCGCCATGGCCTGTAAGCTTAAGTCCATGGATATAGCCATCTCTGATGGTTTCTTAGTCCACTTTATCATGAGTTCATTGCCCCTTGACTATAGTCCATTCAAGATTAATTACAACACTCAGAAGGATAAATGGACCATAGCAAAGCTGATTTCTCACTCTGTTGAGGAGGAGGAGCGCCAAAAGGCTGAAAAGCATAAGAGGCAAGAACAATTGAACCTCCTCAACAGTGTTGGTAGGAAAAGGAAGTTCTATAAAGGGGAGAGCAGCAACTCTCAAAGGAATAATAATAATAATAATAATAAGCCCAATCTAGCTCCCACTCAGGTAAATAAGGGCCCTCAGGCTACCTAGAAGGGCAAGGCACAAGCTCCAGCTGCACCATTTCTGTGCAAATTTTGCAAGGAGGAAAGCCATGCACAGAGGGACTATCTAGGCTTCAAAGCTTGGCTTATTAAACATGGTAATAGTTTTGATTTCGTTTCTAATTTTGATGAATCATTTTATGTTGATTTTACCCATGATACATGGTGGGTTGACTCAGGTGGCACCGTGCACGTTGCTAATTCATTACAGGGATTCCGTATCGTGAGGACCCTAAAAAGAGGGGATAGAATCCTAAGAGTGGCTGATGGAGCTCAGATTGAAGTCCGGGCTATTGGAGAACTTTATCTTCGACTTCTTAGCGGCTTTAGTCTGTTACTTTATGATGTCTTATTTGCTCCCTCTATCAAGAGGAACCTTATACTGTAATGGTTTTAACTCAGACTGGTTATGAGTGTAATTTCGCTAAAAACAAATATATTATTAAGTATGATAATAATGATAATGGTCTTGCCATCGTGCAAGATAAGCTTTATTTACTCTCTTTGGATGATAATGTAATGAATGTTGTAAATGCCTTTAATGAAAATGAGACGTCTTCGAAATTGTGGCACTATCGTTTAGGCCACATTTCTAAGGGGAGAATGGAGTGTCTCATTAAAGAAGAGATACTTTACCCCTTAGACTTTTCGAATGAAGATCATTGCTTAGATTGTATAAAGGGTAAATTCACTAAGACAATTAAGAAATGAGCTATTAGAAGTATGAGTCTATTAGAAATAATTCACACTGATATATGTGGACTGTTCTTTGTAACATCTATTGATGGTTATGACTCATTTATAACCTTCACGGATGACTACTCCCGTTATGGATATATTTTCTCCATTAAGAAAAGATCTGAATCACTCGATAAGTTTAAAATCTTCAAAGCTGAAGTAGAAAATCAGCATAATACGAAGATAAAAGTAGTGAGATCAGATCGAGGAGGAGAATATTATGGGAGACATACCACTTATGGACAAAGTCCTGGGCCTTTTGCACAATATCTTCAAGAGCATGGAATAGTTGCTCAATATTCCATGCCTGGAGAACCATAACAGAGTGGAGTGGCAGAGCGTCGTAACCATACACTTATGGATATGGTATGTAGTATGCTCAGTCATTCTACTCTGCCTATGAATTTATGGATGGAAGCACTTAAGGCAGCTGCCCACATACTTAATAGAGTCCCCAGTAAGTCAGTTCCCAAAACACCTTATGAATTGTGGACTAGGAAAAAGCCGACACTTAAATATTACGTGTGTGGGGCTGCGCTGCAAAGGCCAAAATATTCAACCCACAGCAAAAGAAATTAGATCCTAAGACTGTGAGTTGCCATTTTATTGAATACCCAGAAAGGTCTTAGGGGGTACTGATTCTATTGCCTAGATCGTGTGACTAAGTTTGTAGAAACTAGGCACGCAGTATTCTTAGAAAGTAATGAAATCTGGGGGAGCTCACAGGAAAGAGAAATCAATCTTGAGGAAATTGGGAGTAATATTATACCGGATATCCAAGAGAATAATGTTCAAATTAATTATATTGCACCGCCACCTCAAATTGAGGCCGTTGTGCAACAAAACATAGTGACTCAGAATGAAGTAACAACAATGTGAATTCTGATGGTACACCTTTTGTTGAGAACACTAATGATTTAAATGTCAAACCTCAACAAACTTCTGAGGCACATAATGAATAACAGAATGAACAGATTCCTCATGAACCTTCTCCTCAAACAGTGACCAATAATGAACCACTTAGAAGGTCACAACGGGAGGGGAGGTCTGCTATCCCAAATTATTATGAAGTTTATTTAGGCGAAGATATTGGGAAAGCGAATGATCCTACCTTATTTAAAGAAGCAATGATGAGTGATCATTCATCCAAGTGCCTTGAGGCTATGGAGGATGAACTAAGATCCATGAGCCCCAAGGAGAGAAAACAGTAGGCTATAAATGGGTCTATAAAACTAAGCTTGACTCTAAAGGGAATATCGAAAGGTTCAAGGCAAGACTTGCGGCTAAGGGTTTTTCATAGAGAGAGGGAATAGATTATAATGAAACCTTTTTCTCTATCTCTAAGAAAGATTCGTTTAGAATTGTCATGGCACTTGTTACTCATTTTAACTTATAACTCCATCAGATGGATGTTAAAACTGCATTTCTTAATAGTGACTTGCATGAAGATGTATACATGACACAACCCGAGGGTTTTGCTGTGGAAGGCAAGGAACATTTGGCTTGCAGACTTAAGAAATCCATCTATGGACTTAAACAAGCGTCTAGACAATGGTATCTTAAATTTGATGAAATAATTAAGAAGTTTGGATTTAAGGAGAATGAGGTGGATAATTGTACTTATCTTAAGATTAAGGGTGGAAAATTTACAATACTAGTACTCTATGTGGATAATATCCTATTAGCAAGCAGCGACAGTAATATGCTGCATGAGACAAAAGGATTCTTATCATCCAATTTTGAAATGAAGGATCTCGGTGAGGCATCTTATGTATTAGGCATTGAAATACACCAAGACAGGTCTAACAGAGTAGTAGGATTGTCTCAGAAAGCTTATATTAGCAGAGTATTAGAAAAATATAATATGAGTAGGTGCTTTGCGACACCTGCACCAATAGTTAAATGGGATAAATTTGGACTATTCCAAAGCCCAAGAAATAAGTTAGAATCAGATCAGATGAAACTGGTACCATATGCTTCAGTTGTCGGAAGCCTAATATATCTTCAGATCTGTACGTGTCTAGACTTAGCATTTGTAACAGGGATGCTTAGCAGACTTCAATCGAATCCAGATTTAGACCATTGGAAGGCTGTAAGGAAAGTCTTGCGCTATTTACAAGGCACTAAGCATTACATGCTCACATACAGAAAGTCTGATAAGCTTGAAGTCCTAGGCTACTCAGACGCTGATTTTGTCAGGTGTTTAGACACTAAGAAGTCAACATCAGGTTATGTCTTCACCCTTGCAGAAGGAGCAATGTCATGGAAAAGCTCCAAACAAATACTAACTACATCGTCGACAATGCAGACAAAATTTATGGCATGTTATGAAGCTACGAGGTAGGCTGTATGGCTTAAGAACTTCATCTCTAGACTGAGAGTGGTTGACAACATTGAAAAACCACTCACAGTATACTGCGACAATAAAGCCGCAGTAATTCTATTTGAGTAACAATAAGTTAAGTGGTGCTGTCAAACACATTAATATTAAGTATCATGTTGTGAAAGATAGAATCTAAGATCAAACTATTAATTTTGAGCATATTAGTACTAAGTCAATACTTGTGGATCCGCTAACTTATTTAAAGATCATGTAGCCGGCATGGAAATAACTGAATGTCTTCGAATCAGTGATCTTGGATATAAGGGCAGTAGTCCCAACTGACTCCCATTAGAATTAGATAGAATTCTTTCGAAATTCTATATTGAACTCTAGGTACCGGAGTTTTATTAGTGCATGACTAGCTACTGTCATGCCCAGAAATTCACCAGAACTTCCAAAACTAATTTGTGCAATAAATCCTCATCCAAGAATCAACCGAGGTACACAAATCGACAACTTGATAAACATAACCAAAACGATAAATACTTACAACCGAGGCACTTAGTCCTCACACCGAAGAAAACAACAGCGGAACGGCAAGTAGCGTAGCTTCAGCACCAAGCCATAGGCAGCTCAACTGGGGTATAAGCCAGACACTAAACTTCTCCTTCTCTCTAAGCTTCTCTCTGATAATTGCAGTAATGCAAGACTAAGTACCACCCAACGTACTCAACAAGCCGTACTAGGGAATGCAAAATAATGCAACAGGAATCCAAAGGAAAGGCATAGTATGGCTCATTTGCGTAAAACAACGTTTAAAACATTTGCATTTATAAATATTGAAAAACAGTATAGTTTAATCATTAATCAATATTGAATCAACCACTAAACAACGCTCCAATGCAGTTCAAGCCCATAACCATAACCCTCCAAACTGGAGCTATCAAGTTCCATCATTTATCACCATTATGGAATAGTGTGGGACTAATAACAGAAAACATTGCTAGGCTCATCCTTAACCGTGGGCACGGCTATTCGAATAGTTTTACTCTGGCCAGGGGCGTACCAATTTACCCACAAGACACAACCCCACAACACATCACTGTGCGCCTCGATACCACCACGGTACCTTGGAAAGGAATTGTGACAGGATTATCCATGTAACTCGCACAATAGGAGAGCCTCCCGCCGAACCTCCGGTCTCTGGTAGGAGTGATCAAGTACCTTTCCGCGAGACGGCTCGACGCCCGAAGCTTGGTCTTATTGTCACTACCATGTGTGGACTTATATCAACCACAAACATGCCCTGGTGCCTCCTATTAAACTCTGCACACTTCAAACTCCTGCTATCCCATTCTAGCTTGTGGTTAGCACGAGTGTTGCTTCGCAACAAGTAGTCCGCGAACTGGTCTTTAACTATCATGAGCACCACAAGCAACATTCACAACCCTGGTGCTCACAACCCACCATTCAGTTAAATTTTAGCTGACACAATTAATTAACCAGCCACAACCAACTGTCGTGAAAGAACAACCATTAATTATCGATGAATGAATCATTAGTTTCCCACATAAAATGACGCTACAGTTTCTACGCAGTGCTAAGCAGATCCTAAATAATCTAGCTAGATCATTAAATAATCATCTAGCTAGTCAGTATTAATTACCCAGGGTTTCAAGGCAAAGGTAACAATATCAATTCATGGCCATAAGCAAGGAACATAGGATAATAAATAAATAACCTGTAATAGTGACATTCAAAAATAGTGCATGCGATAACGTTAAAATAAAATAGTTTTCACAACTGGGATCAACATGCTCAAAGGGATTGTTGTGTGACTTGCCTTGTAATAGAAACGTCTTCCGCAAATCTTCCGAATTCTTCCGCAGACTTCGCGATCCTCCGAAACGGCGATTATACGCGACTACACGCAAAACAAGAAAAAACCCTAAGAAACTCCAAGTAAATAGTACATAAAAAGTACATAAATAGGTAGATTATGATTTTAGATGAATTTAGGAAGAAGAACAGGTCGAATCAGAGTTAAACAGAAAAGATACGGCTTTCGAAAGATTGAATTCGGAGAAATCCGAAAGGAAAAGGAAAAAGAATATTCCTTGGAATATTCTCTCAGAAATTGATTATAAAAGGAATAATTTTGAATGGATAAATGAGTGAGACCCGCCGGTCGATGACTTGGTTCACAGTGGAATTAGTCCATGGACCGAGAGATAGAGAGAGGTGGTTGGTTGATGACGTGGCAGCACACATGGATAAAATGCCGAGGTGGCAGCTGAGGCGGACTGGTTAGGGCTGACGTGGCTCTGACTAGATTAAAAAAGATCAACGGCTGAGACTTGATCTGGGTGGATTTAAACGTCCGAGATTGATCCGGCATTTTATGTGGATCTAGTGGCTCAGATGGATTAGATCAGAATGATCCAACGACTGGAATTAGTTAAGGTTTTGATCACCCGAGTCCACATGGTTGTGTCATGGGAAAGGGCTGTCACCGGGGCCCACATGCAGTGACACATGGAGAGATGGAACTGCCAGGGTCCACATGTCACAGAGGAAGTACGGACCGGGCCCACTATCGTACACAGAGGGAAGGAAATTGCTCGGGCCCACTTGTCATTCACTGGAGAGGAGGGGCACAGCACCGGGATCCACATGGCATTCACAGAAGGGGAGCAACCCGACGGGGCCCGCTAGTCAGTGTCCCGGGAGGGAGATCGGGCTCCCGGCCATGGCGCAGCGGGGTGAAGGGGAAGCGCGACGGCGGGCAGGAGCGGCGCAGCTGTGGTCGTCGGCAACGGCTCCAGGCGACGACGGCTGGCGAAGGAGGCGCAGATGACGGCGTCGTCCGTGACGACCGGTGGCAGGGATTCAGCGATGGGCGGCGGCAGGACGACTGGGTGACGACGCCGGGACGGCGGCACGGAGCAGAGAAGACCGGGAGGCGGCGGATCGTGATCTGGGGAGGGGACAGGAGCAACCACCAAGGGGAGACGGCGTCGGCCGTGACGAGCAGGATGGACACGGCGATGGCGGCGGACTTCGGGCTCACCGACGGCATTGGATCACAGAGACGGCGATGACAGCTCGTCGGCCGGGACGACGGCGCCACGACGACAACAGACGAGATCGAGCAGAGCGGCGATGGCTGGCGAGCAGGCGACGACGCTAGGCCGTGCGGCGGCTTGGCTCTAGAGCGGGGGCGGCGTGGCAGGCGCACGGGGCAGAGGGGGAGGTGGCAGCACGCAGGCGTGGGGCGGCGCAGCGATATATATAAGGGAGAGACCTAGGGCACAGGGGCGGCGGTGCTGGAGTCCGGCCTTGGCACGGGACGCACGGCGCAGGAGTCCGGGTTGGCGACGGTGCACAGGCGGGGCGGCAGTGCACTGGGCTGGGCTCTGGCGGCGGAGCAGCGGGCCAGGCCGAAGACGGGGGCGCGGGGCCGGAGGCGCGCAGGCCGGGCATGGACGGGCGGCGGCAGACGCAGGGGCAGGAGCAGGCCGACTCGGCCGGGGCTCGGGCTCGCGCTGCAAAGTGGGAAGAGGACGAATGGGGAAGGAAGAGGAACAGGAACGAAAGGAAAAGAAGGAAGAAAAGAAAAAAAAAGAAGAAAGAGGAAAAGAGGAAAGAAAGGGAAAAAAAAAGAAAAGACCAGGGATTTTTCCCGAAAAATCCTAAATTGAGGAATTTAGAATTTTAGATTATTTAGGAGGTCAAGGATTATTTTGGAATATCGGAATTTGGGGAGTTTTTGGAATATTATAATATTTGGAATATCACGACTATATATTTTTGGAAGCTCAGAAATATCGGAACATTTTCGAAATTGGAATTTTTCTTTGGAATTGGGAAGATCAAAGGGATTTTAGGACCACAGCCCGAGTCCGGGAACAGAAGGGCACAAAGGGATCGCACCAGAAACGCGCGAGAAAAGGAATTTAGAATTTGTTTAAATAATTACTGAAATTGATCTTTGTGATATTAAAATTAATTCTAGAGCTCTGAAAAATCCGAGAAAATTTCAGAGAGTGTAATTACACATAAATAATTTATTAAAAATGATTTCGACACTGATTTATTAAAGAAATTTTTATTTCACATTTTTTACTTTACTTAACTAATTTACTTTATAATTTAATATAAATTCTAGAAAATCAATATTTAATTCCCGAAAAATCGGGCTGTGACAGCTACCTTGACACGTTGCCTTGGGAAACTATTCTACTGATAATGGATTTATTAGCCTCAAGATCAAGGGGAGAATGTTGGAATTAAATCTCTTGGCATGGAAACCTGAGGTGATCACGCACGGTTGTTTCCACCAATTTCCGTTTGTGATCTCAGCGATCACAATCGCTATCCATTAGGCAACTTTGCATGATGATCAGAAGCGCTAAAAACTTTCCTATTTTGAGCCGCCCCCGATTCCCTCAGCGCTAAATTAAAAGGGGAGTACAGCCGTGAGGAGGGACGCCTCTCTCACGTTTATCTTGTCCCCGACAAACCTAAAACCCTAACCCGATCCTTAGTGCGCTGGAAGAGAAGCGAAGTGCGGTTCCCAGGCAGTGTAGGTGGCAACCGGAGGGACAACATCACCTCACTCGCGCTACTGCTACACATACATCTCCGACGAGCACCAGTGTGGTTCGAGGAGCTTCATCCTCTACATCCACACTGGACTTTGTCGAGGAGATCGAAGACATCGTAATGGCTTCAAATCATGTTGGTCAGTACCCTAAATTCCGCATTAGTTGATCAAGGATAGGCTAAGCTTTAGTTTTTGTAGATCAAGTAATCTACAGGTACGTCTTCCAGTTCATCATTAGTTTTGTTAGAAATAGGATTCTGTTGCTCAATAATTCTAGATCTTCCATGAATCTTTTACCTCTTTCTTCCTCCGTTGCCCTCGCTTAATTCCACGAATGCTTTCCAACGTTATATAAATTAAGAGTAATAATGTCATTTGATCTATTTTTTTAATTGGTCCTCGTGGCACAACTCTAGTCTAGATCAACGTGTTAGCGTGAAGACTTCTATTGGCTTGCGGGCCTGTGTGCATGCAGCATGATGCCCGCTGTTAGCTATCTGGCATTGTAGCTTAATTAGCCAGTTTGTTGTATCAGATAGAGAGATATGGCCTAGTTAGTTAGGTTGTTGTAACAAATCCTGTACAATGTACTATATATATCTCCATCAATGGAAGAGTTCATCATTGCGTGCAATATCTATTTGCTAAACGCTTTCATGGTATCCACTGATCCTCGGCGACCTCGGCCTTTCTCTGTTTTCTCGCCATGTCTGACGACAAACCCCAACCTCCTGCTTCCTCTCTCGTTTCCAATATCAAACACCATGTTCTCATCACTCTTCAACTCTCTCCTCAATTCCACTCAATTCCATCACACCATCCAATCAATCCAAAGCGATAATGGTCGCGAATTTGACAATGCCACAGCATACCAATTCGTTCTTCAACATGGTGTTCACCTCCGTTTTTCTTGTCCGCACACTTCACCTCAAAATGGCAAAGCCGAACGTGTTCTCCGTTCTCTCAATAACATCATGCGCACTCTCCTTTTCCAAGCAAGCATGCCACCACCATACTGGGCCGAAGCCCTTCACACTACCACTCACTTGTTTAATCTCCAGCCCACAAAAACGCTCCTCATAACACGCCATTTTTCTGTTTGCTTGGCACTTCGCCTTCATACAGCCACCTTTGTGTCTTTGGCTGCGTCTGCTATCCCAACACCTCCGCCACCACACCAAACAAGCCTTCGCCGCACTCTGTCCACTGTGTTTTCTTGGGATATGCTACCAACCACAAGGGGTATCGTTGCTTGGACCTAATAACGAATCGTGTTATTATTTCTCGTCATGTTACATTTGATGAGCAGGTCTTTCCATTTGCTGAATGCAACGCGCCGTTGGCCACAAGCTACAACTTTCTTGATGATGATGATGGCTTCCTCTCTTTCTGTCCGATGCCATCCTTCTCGTCAGGTCCAGCGACCTCGCTGCCTGCATTGCCAGGCACCGTGGTCACCGCATTGCCTCCCTCGCTGTCCGCATCGCCCGGCGCCATGGTCATAGGACTGCTTCCCTCACCGCGAACGCCACTGACATCATCGGCGTCCCCTGCTCCAACCTCTTCGGTGCCTTCTGCAGTACCAGCATCATCGGCTCCCTCTGGCAGCTCCGTCCCCCGTCGTCAACACACACCCCATGGCCACGCGCGGTAAAACCGGCATCCGTGTTGGGCCTCATGAGGTCCTTGACCTTCAGGTCTCTACGGGTGCCATCTCCCTGCTGCCCAAGACCTACAAGAGTGTTCTGAAGGATCCAAATTGGTTCACTGCTATGCAAGATATGCCCTCCAGTTTAATCACACTTGGGACTTAGTTCCACCACTGTCCGATACTAATGTGGTCTTCGGCAAATGGGTCTATCGGCACAAGTTCAACCCGGATGGTTCGCTTGCTCGGTACAAGGCACGTTGGGTTCTCCGAGGCTTCTCTCAAGTGCCCGATGTGGATTTTGAAGAAACTTTCAATCCAGTGGTTAAACCTGCTAGTATTCGCACCGTCCTCTCGATTGCTCTTTGCTCTAACTGGCCGGTGCATCAATTGGACGTTAAAAATGCATTCCTCCACGGCACGTTGTATGAGACCGTGTACTGCAGTCAGCCCTTCGGCTTCCTTGATTCTTCCAAGCCTCGTCATGTTTGCCGCCTCAACAAATCCCTATACGGACTGAAGCAAGCGCCCCGGGTGTGGTTTAGCCGGTTTGCCACTTTCATCCAGTCTATTGGTTTTCGTGCTTCCAAGTCAGATGCTTCTGTATTGGTTTACATCGATGATATACTGTTGACAGCTTCTTCTAGTGGCCTGCTCACCCGCATCATCAATCTCTTGCGCGCTGAATTTTCCATGACAGACATGGGCGCCCTTCACCATTTTCTTGGTATTTCAGTCAAGCGATCAACAAATGGTTTTTTCTTGTCTCAGGAGAAGTATGCTCAGGAGATCATTGACCGGGCATCTATGCAGCTGTGCAATTCTGCTTCTACTCCTCTTGAAACATGCACTAAGCTTTCTGCTACCTCTGGTGCCCCTGTTGCATATCCTTCGTTGTATCGCAGCTTGGTCGGGGCCCTCCAATACCTCACTTTCACTCGGCCTGATATTATGCATGCCGTGCAGCAAGTTTGCCTTCATATGCACGATCCTCGAAAGCCTCATTTGCAGCTTGTTAAGAGGATCATTCGCTATGTCAAAGGTACCATCACTCATGGCCTACAACTTCGTCGCTCATCAGCTCATGATCTTGTTGCCTACTCCGATGCGGATTAGGCTGGGTGCCCTGACACCCGTCGCTCAACATCTAGGTACTGCATCTTCCTGGGTGACAACTTAATCTCCTGGTCTTCCAAGCAGCAAAATACAATTTCTCGCTCCAGTGCAGAAGCAGAGTATCGCGGTGTTGCTAACGTCGTTGCCGAAGCTTGCTGGCTCCGCCAGCTTCTTTCCGAACTTCACCGGCCTCTCTCTCGTGCCACAATGGTCTATTGTGACAACATAAGTGCAATATACATGTCCAGCAATCCAGTGCAACACCAGGGAACCAAGCATATCAAAATTGATCTCCATTTTGTTCGCGATCGCGTGGCTCTAGGAGATTTTTGTGTTCTTCATGTTCCATCCTCCTCGTAATATGCAGATATATTCACCAAAGGCCTTCCCAGTGCCCTGTTCAATGATTTTCGCTCTAGTCTCAACATCTGCAGTGCGCCCGGTTGACACTGCAGGGGGGTGTTAGTGTGAAGACTTCTACTGGCCTGCGGGCCTGCATGCATGCAGCATGATGCCCGATGTCAGCTGTTCGGCATTGTAGCTTAATTAGCCAGTTCGTTGTATCTGATAGAGAGATATGGCCTAGTTAGTTAGGTTGTTGTAACAAATCCTGTACAATGTACTATATATATCTCCATCAATGGAAGAGTTCATCATTGCGTGCAATATCTATTTGCTAAACGCTTTCACAACCTATATTAGCCACAATATTTGTTTTTTCTCTTTATCAAGACCATCTCTAGTAACGATTAATTACCTCTATCACAAGGACAACATATATTATAAAAACGAATATTATTTCTATCAAATTTTCATCCGTCGTGATGTCATCATGACATTGGTGTCCGATCCAACTGGAGGGCACGGTCGCCTCGTTAGGCGAGGGCACGGGTGAGCCGAGGAAGAGAGGATGAGGGGGAGGGGATGGGAGGAGCCTACCGCCATCGGCCACCGCCGCCAAGGAGCCCGTCGCCCCGCCCCTAGATTCGCGCCACCGCTCGGGAGCCGGGAGGAGCCTATGTCACGCCCGAAAATTCACCAAAATTTCCAAAGCTAATTTGTGTAGTAATTCCTCGTCCAGGAATCAACCGAGGTATACAAATCGATAATTTGATAAACATAACCAAAACGAAATAATGATAAATACTTACAAAAGAGACACTTAGTCCTCACACAGAAGAAAACTGCAGCGGAACGGCAACTAGAGTAGCTTTAGCACCAAGCTACAGGCAGCTCAACTGGGGTATAAGCCAAACACTAAACTTCTCCTCCTCGCTAAGCTTCACTCTGATGATTGTAATATAGCACGACTGAGTACCACCCACCGTACTCAACAAGCCATACTAGGAATGCAAAGTAATTCAACAAGGTTCCAAAGGAAAGGCATAATATGGTTTATTTGCATAAACATTTAAAATAGTTGCATTTAAAACATTGGAAAACAGTATAGTTTAATTAATATCAATATTGAACTATTCACTGAATAACACTCCAATGCAGTTTAGGCCCATAATCATAACCCTCCAAACTGAAGCTATCAAGTTTCCACCATTATTTATCATCAATGAGTAGTGTGGGACTAATCACAGAAAACATTGCTAGGCCGCCCATTAACCGCGAGAATGGCTATTTGAACAGTTTTACTTTGGTCAGAGGTGTACCAATTTACCCACAAGACATAATCTCAACATCATGTCAGCCATGCGTCGTGATACCCGAAAGTACTTGAATAGAGATTGTGACAAGACTATCCATGTAACTTGCACAATAGGAGAGCCTCCTGTCAAGCCTCTGGTCTCCAGTAGGGGTGATCAAGTGCCTTCCCACAAGACGGCTCGATGCCCAAACTCATGGTCTTATTGACAACTGCCACGTGTGGACTTATATCAGCCACAAACAAGCCCTGGTGCCTCCTATTGAACTCTTCACACTTCAAATCCCGCCATTACCCATTCTGGCTTGTGGTTAGCACGAGTATTACTTCGCAACAAGTAGTCTGCGAACCGGTCCTTAATTGTCATGAGCACCAGTAGCATCATCATAATCCTGGTGCTCACAACCCACCATTCAGTCAAGTTTTAGTTGACATATCAATTAACCAACCACAACCAGCTGTCGTGAAATAATAACCATTAACCATTAATTACTAATAAGTGAATTATTAGTTTTCCACATAAAATGACGCTACAGTTTCTATGCATGGGCTAAGCCAATCCTAAATAATCCAGCTAGATCATTAAATAGTCATTTAGCTAGTCAGTATCAATCACCCAGGGTATCAAAGCACATATATCAATAATAAAATGGCCATAATAATCAAAGAAATATTGGATAATAATAAATACCCATAATGATGTCATTCCAAACATTGCATGCAATAACGTTGAAACAAAATAAGTTTTCACAAATGGGATCAACAGGTTCAAGGAGATTGTCGTGTGACTTGCCTTGCAATCAAAAAGTCTTCAGTTACTCTTTCGAACTCTTTCGCAAACTTCGCGATCCTCCGAAACGGCAGAAACGACGGACTACACGTTAAACGAGGAAAAACCCTAAGAAACTCTAAATAAACAGTACATAAACAAGTAGATCATGATTTTAGATGAATTTAGGAAGAAGAACGGGTCAAATCGGAGTTCGAATGGAAAAGGTACAGTCTTCGAAAGGTTGAATTAAGAGAAAATCTAAAAAGAATTAGTAAAGAATATTCTCTAGAATATTCCTTTAGAAAATAATTATTAAGGGAATTATTTTTGAATAAGAAAAGGAGGTGGGGCCTACTGGTCAGTAGCTGGCTCACATGGACTAGGTCCATGGACCAAAGGAGAGGGATGGATGGTGAACCAACTGAGTTGGCAGGTAAGGTGGCTAGGGCTGACGTGGCGTAGATCTGAGGGTTAATGAAATCTGATGGTTCAGATTTGATCGGAATAGATCAGACGGCTAGGATTTGGATCGGGTTTGATGGAGATCCAAGGGCTTAGATTTGATCTGGGAATCCGATGGCCAAGAGGGATTGTGTCACTGTGAATAGTGGTCCACCTGTCATACACAATGATGAGTATTGCAGGTGGGGCCCACCCGCCTGTGTCACCGTGGAGGAAGGTGGCTCGACCGTCTGCCATGGCATGGCCGAGAGGATGTCCGACGGCGCAACGACGGCGTCCAGCGGGCAGGAGCTGCGTATCAGGTCGACGGTGGCGCGGCTGCAGCACGAAGGCATGCCGAGGTCGGCGAGGGGCGGCGGCGACTGGTGGAGTGTGGAGAGGACAAAATTAGACGGTGGCTTTCCGAGCCGAGGGGCACCAGAGAAGGAAGAGACGAGGAGTGTGGCTGTTCGGTAGCCATACTCACCGTCAGTGGCCGGAGCTAATGATGGCGACGACGACGTTCGAATGGCGGCGGCCGATAGGGCTAAAGGGCGGCGGCAGCTGCTACAGATAGCGGCGGCGGCAGGGAGTAGGGCAGCAGCACTAAGCGGTGGCGCGAGGCGTCGGCAAGCTAGGGCGGCAGGCGAGAGAGGGCCCACTATTTATAGGGGAGAGAGCTAGGGTAGGCGGTGTGGCGGCGGGCGCCGAGGTGGGCAGCGGTGGTGGCGCAAGGCGTGGGCCGGGCTAGGCCAGATGGCGGCAGTGGCGGTGGACAGGGGCCGAGGTAGGCCGAGCAGAGGAGAAGAGAGGGCAGGGCGGTGGCCATGGTGTGGGGCTTGGCCTGTGCAACTGAAGCAGAGAGAGAGAGGAGGAAGATGAACAAGGGAAAGGAAGGAGGAAGGTGGAAAAAAGAAAAAGGAAAAGAGAGAAGGGAAATGAAAAAGAGGGAAAAAAAGAATAAGGGGTTTTTTTTGGAATTTCCCATATGTGGAAAATTAGAATTTAGAAGGTTTTTAGAGAATCAAAGAATTATTTTGAAATTTGTGGTAGCATTCGGATTTTTCGAATATCGTGAATGTTGGGATATATATTTGGGAATCAGAAAATATTTGGAGGGAATTAGAAAATGGAATGTTAGACATCCCAAAAATATAGGAATATTTTCGGATTGGAGGATATTTTACGATGATCGAGAAAATTGGAATATTCGAGGAATAATTGAATTTCCAAAATATATGGATATTTTGGGGATTCGGAACACGGAAAATATTTTGCAGAGGTCGAGACATTGGAATATAGAGGTATTGACGAGAATATTTTATGGAGATTGAAATGAGGCGAATCTCGGAATATTGGAGATTTGGATTTATTTCGACGAAAAGAAACTTCGCGGAAATATCCAAGACTTATTTCAAAAGGAAAATGATATCTCGATATCGGGAATCTCGAGTTGGGAATTCAAAGGAATTTTAGGGTTTTGAAATCGGTACCGGACAATCGAAGGGGGAAGCCAGAGTTTGAGTTGAACAAGAAGATGCCAAAGAACTGAAGCAGAAACAACTCGAACAGGGGAAAAGAAAAGGAGTTGTTCTTTATTTACTTAAGTACTGAAATGATCTTTATTACATTAAAATTAATTCTGGAGCTCCAAAAAATTCGAAAAATCCTAGAAAATTTCAGAGAGTTCATTAAACCATGGGAAATTTACCTGAAGTAAATACCACCATGAAACAAAAGGTAAATTTACTAAGCTAAATACTTAAATACTTAAAATATTCTAGCAAAACCCCAGGGAATAAAAAAGCATTGAAGCATTAATTAAATTTTAACTTGGGATTTTTTAATATTGGAAATTTCATAATTTTATTCAAACACTTTCACAAACAACTTTTCTAGTGTATTTCTTGTATTTCCATTTACCCAATATAATTTTTAATTAGGCCGATTTTCAGGGTGTGACAGCCTACCGGCATCGGCCACCACCGCCGAGGAGCCCATTGGCCCGCCGTTCAGATCCGTGCTACCACTCGGGAGCCCATCTGTTGCCTCCACCAATCTGTGGCATCGCTAGAGAGCCCGCCGCCCCGATCTACCTTGTGCCACCACGATCCACGCCGTCGCTGGGAGCTCGTCGGCGAGAATTGGGATAGACATCGGCGAGAGCATGGGGTCTTGAATCAAGTGTGAAAATAGGGAACATGGCGGCGACGATTTCTACTAACATCCCATGGTCACCAAAAAACTAGAGGAAAAAAGAGGATTAGGCTATGTTCGGTAACCTAGGATGGATTTCCCTAGGAAAATCCATCCAAGGGGGGATTGGGTTAATCCCCTTTCACCCACCCAATCCCCTCTCACCATGGGTTTAATCCCCCTCTAATCATGTTTGTTTGGATGCAAACTACCCACCACAACATGGATGGCAGGGATTGCTTCGTCTTACAACTTAAGGATTGCAGAAAATTACGAAATTGAAGAAACAAAAATAAAATCTGATAATGCATTGCATCAATATAATTACACATACAAAATCACACCAAAATTAAGAAAATGGTATGTTGAATAAAAACAGAAAAAAAATTACAGAATCAAACAAGCATCGTCTAGAATTATCAGGTTTGGCATACCAACCTTCCAACCTAAGCTATAAATTTACATGTAATTCAATATTTAACCTCCAAACAAAATTACAAGCATGTAGTAGTATTAGCATATTACCCTCTAGCCATCTGAATTCTAGAGTTCTATTGCAAAAGGCTAGAGAAGTTCCAAGTTCAAAAGTAGTCAATACAAGCTATCATAGAACTCAAGTTCAACAAGAAGTCATGCAAAGAACTCTCGATGAAGGACTACACCAAACAATGATCTCTGATTAATTTGGAAGACCTTCTCACTATGTAAGTGTATACAGAGCTTCCTGCACAAAATATGTACGAACTCTGAGCGAATATGTGGTGGCAATATCAGAAACATTTTCAAAATTAGCACATGATTGCATCTTAATTAGAATTCAAAATAAAGGAACTGAATAATGAATGATTACACAAATGTTTTTCTGGCACATATGTATGCTGAAAATTTTTATAGGCACAAATATGTATGCTGAAAACAAATATGAAAGCTATTTACTAACACCCCTATAAAATTAACAAATCTCACAAAGGAGAGAAATCAAGCTCTCTATAGAACAACATGCCATGATCGAAATATTCTCAAGAAATTCACGAAGCTAGAGTAGCATAAATAACCAGTTAAGACTCCTTTTGACCTCTTTTCAACTCTGCTATACTAAGCAACTTGTAAAAAAGTCTCAACACCAAAAGATAACAAAAGATTACACAAATGTTATACATGCCATTACTGAAAATGCTAATTAATCAATAGTTTACACAAAAGTAAAGCTCTTGAATAGATTACCGAAAGGTTCATGTATCCAAGTTCAACAGTAAAGAACTACGCACTATTTGCGTTTAGAAGAATTAAACAGGCACACATTCTATCTTCAGGCGTAACCTAAAAAACTGACTCTATTTATTATATAATATATATTAATTATTCAGATAATATTTACATGCAGTGATCTGAAATCCCATTCAGATAATTAATTATAAAACATAGCATTATGATAATTAGTAGCTTTCCACTATACAGAGCTATGTGGCTTTGAGAATATAAGCAATTGATAGATCAATCTAATAACAATTAGCAAAACATAAGTTATACGAGTTACAAAACACCATGATTCTGAAAAAAGAGTTTAACACCCTTGTTACGCTTCAGAGGAAGTTACATCATCAAAGCCTCCAAAAGACTTGACTCAAGGACTGCAGAAAAACATATAAAGAAGCAGTTTTATGGACCATTGAACATCTGTGACTTAGCATTTCCTGTAAATACAGTTGCAACCTCTTGGGTCTAACTGTTCTTTGTACTGGCTGCAAAACTAGTTTCAACTTTCAAGTTTCCTGACTTAAGTGAACCCACATATATAATTTCAGGTAAACTTAATTAGATTGAGTTCTATCATAAGCAGACAGCTTGCACATTGCATATAATATTCGTATGGAGTGGCATAACATTCAGATGCATATCATTCAGATAAACTTAATTTGGTCCAACAATGATTCCTATATGATTTGCATTGTGAGGCAAACATTCAGATGAATCGTTCAAATAATATTCATATCAAGTGACCTAATAACCAGTCACTTGTCTTCTAATAATTCTTAAGCTAAGAAAAAGAGCCTAACCTCAATTAGTTCCAAGAACCTAAACAAAGTGCCTATCATATATGAAAAGCATATTTAATCATAATTATGATTCCCTTGCATTCTGGTAGGAGTATTTGCTAACTACATCAGATAAATAAAAGGTTATGAAATTCATGTCCAAAGATCATAGTGTCATTTTTTTTCTCGATTTCAAATTATGTGCCTTCACTGCATCACGATCAGAAACATTACTACTTCGGAGTGGCATTTATTGAACAATTGCATGACAATTCAGATAAAAAGTGTTCGAGACTAAACAATTTTACTAAGAAAAAGTAGTTTATGGCAATGACTCAAGCAAGCAAGCATCTATGAAGGAATCATGAATCTGCACAACAACAGCCCTACACTTGCTATCTGAAATTAAGAACAAACAGGATGGCAAAACAAAAGCATACCTGGGAAATGCCGTTGGCAGCTATCTTTACCTTAATTTAAGAACTCTGGAGATTTTGGAGGTTGGATGATGGCAAGACCTCTCCCTCTCCCTCTTCTTCTACCTCTCGTTCAAACCTTAGAAGAAGGGGAGGAGAATAAACTAGGGGTGAGAATAGAGGAAGACTAACCGGAGGAAGGAGGAAGGAGGCAGTTTGTTTCCCCTCTCGCGTGAGCCGGAGGAAGCCGATGGTGGAGGAAGGGGCGCCGTTGGCCATCGCGCGATGAGGACGGCGGCACGACGCAGTCGTTGCCTTGCAGGCGGAGGGGGAGAGAGAGAGAGAGACCGAGGTGCCGCTGCAGGGAAAAAAATAAACGCCTCCAAGACGATTTTTCTCACCCCGATGGATTGGAGTGGATTGGGTCGGGAATATTTCAATCCCGGCCTCACCCGAACGCACACACGGGCCGCAGAGGGAAAATGGCCCCGGCCGGGTTGTCCCACGGGGATTGGAAACCTCAGAAGCAGAAGCTTCACTAGTTCGGTTTTTGAGTGAGCTCCAGATCTACATCCTCCCTCCACGGCCCCGATCATGCATCTGGCCTCCGAGCCCCCGATCTGCTTTTGCAGCGGCGAGCCATTTGCGCGGACCTCGCCGCTGCTATCAGGCAGCTGCACCTATGAGAGAGATAGAGAGCAATTGGGAGAGAACCGATGGGAGAGTGGATGGTATTGGTTTACTGGATGAAGATAACGACGTCGTTTACTAGATGGTTCTGTTGCCTATTAATTTAATTTAATTGCTCCACACAATAAATATCATTCACACATACATGTATAATTGTCAATTAATCCACCTGTCAAACTTATGGTCATTCCAAATAACATCATCTGATATAGTCACATCATGTATAGCTAGCTTACCTTGTAGAAATCTATGGCCAAGAAGTTAGCCCAACGATTGCCGGTAGCAGCATGGCATGACTTGAGCACGTCCTTGAGGCCACGCGAGTGGTCCATGGACGCTACCTGTTGATTCAGATATGTGCGAAAATAGTTCACAAGAACCAATGATTTGGTTCTATCACCTAGGAATGGCGACTTTGACCTGTTGTAACCATGCACAAGGGTCCATCCCGACACTATATATATATATATATATATATATATATATATATATATATATATATATATATATATATTCATGGTAAGTGATGGATGATCTTGTCAAGATGTTATCAATCATCATACTGATCAAGGATATATATGACCTAGCTAGCTAATAGGATTGGATCATGAATCTTACTGGTTCAGATCCTTGAGATGAGGTAATACCCTACGTTCAGTTGTGGTGTATTGCCTTTAAGGTTTCTCTGGTGAGATTGCGCTTCTTCTCCCTGCTCTCAGGGGGCGCCCTGCCTCTCCTTATATACCGAGGAATAGGGTTACAGAGTATGAATCCTAGTCGGACTTCGACCAAGGGATTTTCTTCTAGGAATACAATATGTCCGACTAGGACTATATCCTTTCCTTGTCGTATAAGGTTATGTATGCCGAGTCCTATTGTATCCCTAATTACAAGGTAAGGCCCATCCTCTATCCGAGTGGCCCAAATGCTTTTCATAAGGTACCCAGAGCCCATGGCCTCCACAGTAGCCCCTAAGACCTTCATAGTTGAGTCACAGCTGATGCCGAGTGCTTATTCTCCACAGTGAAGAATTCTCAAGTGCATTGCTCCCGAGTACTCTTTGTCCGAGTGCTTCTTCTCTCACGTCCTGCTTCATGTCAGCTGTCAACGAGGCTATAAAGGGCTTCATAGATGAATGTGAATAGTGTACACCGAATAGGCGCACCTATTAGGTGTAGCCCCCGACTTTGTGCTTAATTGTGAAACAATTAAACATAAAGTCAAAGATTTTTAACCTTTTAGCCTTTTCCAAATAGTATACTACCCAAAAATTAGATTCTTTAGCGTCATGTCAGTTGGAAGAATTTTTGCTCAGGGCAATTTTTGACTAAGCATGTAAGCTGAGTACCACTTTTTGGATTTTAACCCAATATGCGGTCACGTGTACTTGAGAGATACATGCATTTCCAATTTTGATGGAGACCAGCTGTCGATCCTTATAAGGATGTATCTTTAATACCTGGTAAATAATTAAGATACCCGAATGTATACACCCGGCTGTAGGCTTAGCGTGAAGCGTATCTAATTATTTAGTCGGTTCTTATAAAATAGCACCTGCATCATGATTTTAATGCGACCAGCAGGCAACCCAATAGGGCATGCTATTTAAGAACTCATATCTTTGGCCTACTATTGAATAAGCCGGCCTAAACCGACCTACCCAGTGCAGCCCTATAAAATTGGCATCTCTCACATGTCAGGATGAGTACTTCAGCGTCGGTAACTGCAATCAGCCAGAAGAATCCTTGTCCGCAAGCCTTTTTGACTTACATTCTGGATGCAGCATGGTTGCCACAGATGCCCGAGTAGGTATATTATAGGATCAGCTTACCCTCCTCAGGTGTGACGCAGTGCATGAGAACTCCGGATGCGCTTCGGTGATATAGGTCTTCTCTGACTACGATAAAGGTTTTGCTCCGTTGCTTGATTTACTCGGCTTTGTTGTAATCTTTAGGAAGTTCGTCTTCCAGTGAAAATTGAACGATTGGAGTCTTCCAGTCTTGAAAAATAATGAGCACCTCCGTAGATTCTGGGTTTGATGCTGCTCATGACTGAAAGCTCTAGTAGTGGCTTGTTGCCATGTTTTTGCCAGATAGGTACCCGAATGCTGCGCTAGCGTAGGATTCGGCTGGTGACCCTCTTGGGGCATATCCAACCTGACAAAATTATAGCCGAATAAGGTACCCGAACCTCGCATTAGCATAGGATTCGGCTGGCGATTCTCATGAGGCATACCCTACCCAGCAGAGTAGTACCCGAGCTCCGACTGGAGCCAGAGGTCGGTTATTAGCCGAATAAGGTACCCAAACCTCGCATTAACATAGGATTCGGCTGATGACCATTATGGGGCGTACCTTATTCAGCAGAGTTGTGACCCAATAAGGTACCCAAACCTAGCATTAGCTTAGGATTCGGCTGGCGACCCTCATGGGGGCGTACCCTACCCAGCCAAGTGGTACCCAAGCCCCGACTGGTGCCGGAGGTTGGTTATTAGCCCACATGGAGCGTACCAAAGTAAAGATGACATTCGAGTCCCAATTGGCGTGAGTACTCGGACAATAGCCCTCGTGGAGCATTCCAAGTAATTCTTAAAGCGTCGCACTCTAAGTGTATCATGGCAAACTGGTCCAGCCCCCGAGCGTAGGAGATAGCCTCAAAGCCCTTAGTTTCTGTTACGCGTATCCGGAACTGGCCCTACATTATAAACATATTGGATGAGTAGCATCTGATGAAGAAAACAATCACCTGAAGAAAATTTATGTATTTTACAATAGATGTAAATATGTGTTCCTGCTCTTATTGATATTAATTTCCCCGAGTAGTTGACCCCTTACGTTTAAACACTCTGCCCGACTAGTCATAGCCCCCTAGCATCGGAGTTGGCTCATGGCTCTTTCCCAGACACGCGTTTTGAGTGACTTGAGTTCGTCTTTCATAGAGCAAAGTTTCACGGATCGAAATTTATGCTACTCAAGTACTTTTGTAATCATTAAGAGTAAAAACAGAAAATGCACAGAATGTACACCTATTAGGTGTAAGCTACTGCAGCATTGGCGAGGCCGAGTGAGGAATATCATATAAAGAAAAAAAATTTATCAGAAAGCAACTTAGCTATTCGGTATTGCACAAGTTGGGAGTGGGGATGCCATCATTGTATTTGAGCTTGTGAGCCCCCGAACATGTCACTTGTCATTGTGATAATCTTCAGTTCTAGGAGGTCGCAGATAGTTGTGACCGACTGCCACAATGAAGTCATCCCACTTGCGTTTGCGGTTCCCGGCTTTAGTCGGGGCCGCGTCATCGGTGTCCTTCCACTCTTTCTATCGGGGTGCATTTTTTGTCATCAAGGGCCTCAGCAACAGCGTCGACCGAGTCAGTGTATTTGTTCGCCATGTCAAACAAAGCCTTGACAGAGTTAGGAGGCTTCCGAGTGAATTTAGTGATGAACGGGGGTGTCTTTGACTCCTTTTTGAAAGACGGCGATGACGACCTCGTCCTTGATCATTGGGATTGAATTCCTCTTCTCAGAAAACCTCTTGATGAAATCACGAAGAGACTCATTCTTCCTTTGATGCAACTGATACAGATCGTACTCGGAAGATGGCCTCTCGTACGTTACTTGGAAATTGGCGATGAAACGTTTCCGGAGTTCTCTCTAGGAGCCGATTGATCTCTTAGGAAGTCCTGTTATCCATGTCCTCGCCAAGTCGGCTAGAGCAATTGAGAGGTAGTTAGCCATGGCTTTGTGATCTCCTCCAGCTGCTCGGATCACCAGAGTGTAAATTGTGAGCCAGGACACTGGGTTGGTCTTCTCGTCGTATTTTTCAATTCCAGTCAGCTTGAAGCCTGATGGCCAGTTGACTTGTTGCAACTCGTGGGTGAAGGCCAGTACACCTTCATCTGTGTGAGGATTCTGACTTCGACTTCGGCAGTGAAACCACTCATTGTGGAGGCCAAAGCGCTCATTCTCGTCTTTTAGTAGGCAACGCTCATCTTCCTCGCATTCGCGGTGTCGTGCGTTGATGTCTTGCCGAAGATCACGTCGTAGTCGGCCTCGGACATCCTGGTTATCCCGACGGTCATCTTGATGTCGGCGCCGCCGGTCATTATTGTGGTTGCTGAGTGATATGTGGCGTGACTCCGTGTGCGGCTGACTAGAGCCAGCCGCTCGGCGTCGCGTTGAGGCAGATGAGATCGCCGTTGGAGAAGCTGACTTGTTAGTCGGTATGAATGTGTCGCCCGACTATTGACGCTGCTGGCATGTAGCAGCGGTGATCATGGTTTTAATCCTTCGTATCGTCGGGGTGGCCTGGTGATCAGGCCCAAATTGCAGTGTATCCAGTTGAGTTGCAGCGGCCACAACGTTTTGTTGAGGAGTTATGAAAACGTTGTGGTCGCCGACTCGGGTCTGGAGGATATCTTGTTGAGCAGTCTGCCCAGCCTTGCACAGATCGTCGTTGCGGGCATCGCGCTTGGCCTGTAAGCGTCTTGCGTCTTCCTCCTGTTGCTCTCATAGTCAGCTGGCTTCCTCCTCTTATTGTTCTCGTAGTCGGTGTGCTTCTTGTGTGGGAGTTGAATCCTTGGATATCATAAAGACTTCATGTAGCGGAGAGAAGCTAGCCGAACTGCTGTCCGACTGAGAGTCGGAGTCCGAATAGTTGAGGGGGTAATAACGACTCTAACCTCCCTAGATCCAATCTTAAGCAGCTCTGAGCCATATCCGAGTTGAACTCTAGGGGATTGGGCAGCAATCCCACTTGATCCCGGCCCAAACAGACAAGGCCTTAGGGGGGGAGGGGGACGAAGAACAGTAATGAGAAAAACAAAGGACTTGGAACCTTAGAAGCAGAAGCTTCACTAGTTCGGTTTTTGAGTGAGCTCCAGATCTACATCCTCCCTCCACAGCCCCGATCATGCATCTGGCCTCCGAGCCCCCGATCTGCTTTTGCAGTGGCAAGCCATCCGCGCGGACCTCACCGCTGCTATCAGGCAGTTGCATCTGTGAGAGAGATAGAGAGCAATCGGGAGAGAATCGATGGGAGAGTGGATGGTATTGGTTTACTGGATGAAGATAACGACGTAGTTTACTGGATGGTTCTATTGCCTATTAATTTAATTTAATTGCTCCACACAATAAATATCATTCACACATACATGTATAATTGTCAATTAATCCATCAGTAACTTAATAATATATTAATTGATTATCAATAAGCTAATCCATGCCCTTTTCTCTACTATTATAAAAACAAATAGTGTTTCTGCCAAATTTTCGTCCATCATAACGTCATCATGATATCAGCGTCTTATCCAACTGTAGTGCACGGACAAGCCGAGGAAGAGAGGACGAGGGGGGAGGGGACAGGAGCAGCCTACCGCCATCGGCCATTCCTACCGAGGAGCCCATCAGCCCACCGTCCGGATCCATGCTGCCACCGGGGGAGCCCGTCGGCCCGTCCTCCGGATCCATGCCACTGCCCGGGAGCCGGGAGGAGCCTACCGCCATCGGCCACCACCGCCAAGGAGCCCGTCGGCCCACCGTCCGGATCTGCACCGCCGCCGGGGAGCCCGTCGGCCCACCGTCCTGATCCACACCACCACCTAGGAGCTCATCTGCCGTAGCCAATCCATGCCATCGCCGGAGAGCCCGCTGCCCCGATCTGCCTTGTGCCACCATGATCCACGCCATCGCCAGGAGCTTGTCGATCGCGTCGCTGATGGAGAGCAGCCACCACTGCTCGCAATTTCGTCGTGTCAGTGGGAAGAAAAGGAAAAGGTAGTATCTCCTGACTTTGTCTTCCGTCGGTGGAGCAAAAGAAGAAAGGAAAGTTAAGTGGAAAAAATAATATAATATAGAGAGGCTAAGAACTGGGACAAGAGGATCTATATGTGATTAATTTTTTCATCTGTGATTCCTATAGCAAAAGATTTTGTGAAAACTGGTAATTGAAAAAATAGAAGGGCTAAACTAGAAGAAGTGGAGGGTTGAAATGCAAAATCTATTGTGAGTCCAATGAGGCTCGTGTGCATTGGGAGACATGTATTTTATGTGTAGCCTCCTCATGTGTGGCACACTCTTTTTTTATGAAACCACTCGGAAGTGTGGCTTCCGTTGTGAATGCCCTTAGGAACCCTCCTGGCTATGGCTTGTCTCTATTGAATTTAGTGGACCGTTATTCTTTTAGAAAAACAACGCGTATGATTTTGCTTCAAAATTCAGATCATGCAGTGAGGTTGTTTTCTTCAGTAAACAACGTTTCAGAGGTGATGGTCGGATCCTATAGCGCCTGTTAGAAATTCTATATATAAATAAATTCTTAAAAAATAAATTATGTCTTAAACAACTATTATAATTTTATTATTTTCCCGTAGTAACGCATGGGCATTTTTCAGTATAGAATAACACTTCAAAAATTCATCAAGAATAACATCCACAAGGATGATATATCAAGGTTCTAATATATTGTCTTTTTGAATATTACAGTTCTAGTAGGATTGGAATAGATTAAGAAGGTATTAAATACGCGTGTTTGTCACCATGACTTACAAGGCTGACTTGCAGAGATACTGTCCAGTATTTCAGCCATTCAAAATTCATCATGGGGCTCATCATCAACAAGCTTCGACGCCTCTTCATTATGATTGTATTTGGGATCGGCCACCATTTCCTCTAGTAATGTTATTTCTTCTGTTGACAATTTTTTGTGAGACAAAATTATACAACATGTAGGTGCAAACACATAGCTGAAGAAAGGATATGAATATTGAACATGAACGCAGAACGAAAGAAAAAGTCAGTGATTAAATTCAGAAATATTTCCAAAAATATAAAGCATGAAATATCTACGTAAAGCGTTAAATCGTTCTAACAGACCCATCGCTCTCAAAATAAAATGTTACTCGTATTCTATGTTAGATATCGAGTAAAACTTAATTAAGGGATAGACCTAGCTACATATATGCTGCAAGCCTTTTTTGATGTACTGTAGGATCAAGTGTTCCCATTACTGACGAGAGAATGTGTAAGTTTTTATTTGCTGGTAAGCTTGTACATTTGAAACATCGTATGTTACTTATCTTCAGGCTTGTTTCTGTAGCATTCCTACACGTTAAAGTTGTTAAAACGTATGCAATTGCAGTAAACTTAAATGCCATAACTTTTAAGAGACTTGTGTGTCCTCTCATTATTAGTAAAAGGAAAACATACTCCATGTGGCATATATACTCTAGGAATACTTGATGCAATAATATTAACCATATTAATTCAAAGAAAGGATCTACTATGCACAATCAAAATTGTCATGCTTTGGGTTAAAGTTACACTAGATCCAAGGAAGTTGGAATAAAAACATATTGTTCAGGAGCTGTGACTTGCCTTGGGTCAATTGAATGTCCAAGATTTGATCTCGCTCACTAAGTTCTACTTCTCCTGCTTGGTATTGTTGCTTTGAACCAAAAAATGTTACCAGTATATGGTCTTGTTACTAGTGGGAGCAGCTGCTCCATGTAGCATACACTTCAAGGAATATTTGATGCAATATCAACCATAGTAATTCAACACACCAGTACAGAAAATGTCTTTTGTGCCGGTTGAGAAGGGTCATCAGTGTCGGTCTCTAACCGATACTTGACTCTGGGCAATGATGAGGGGGGCTCACCAATGCCGGTTGTTGAACCGGCGTTAACGAGGTTGCATGATTTTTGTAAAAAAAGAAGGAGCTGTCTCAGCTCGATTCGAGTTGATGCTTCGAGACAAAATAAATTAACAAATTGTTCATCACAAAACAAATTTTCACCAAGCAACCCAACAAAAATACAACACATAATATTCATCACAAAAATACAACACCGAATCTTCAACAAAAACCAACCTTACGACGGATGAGGGGAGGGTGCTCAATATGCCGGCCAAAGGAGTCAAACGTTGCCTTGCAGACAATCGCCAGTGGCAAGATCAATGGTAGAGAAAGGAGGGTAGGAGGAGGACGAGGGGGAATGCTGACCTCGAGTGGTGGAGGCGACGTCCTGGATCCAGCGGCGTGACAACAGGGAACAGGAGGTGGCGGATCAGATATTGGGGCACCCGAGCTCGTGGTCGTGGTCGCCTGCCTCGTCGCCATCGCTGCCCCAGTCTGTCGTAGTCGCATCTGAGCTCATGGCATCCAAATCTAGCGACCCCCGAGCTTAACGTCCTCTCACTACACCCGCCCACGCTGCCCTCCACGGTGGCCTTGGTGTAGGTAGTGGAGCTCGAAAGCTTGAGGCGAAGCTCGATGGCAGACGATAGCACGCTCGGTGGCTGGTGGCAGTGGATGTGCTTGGTGGCCAGCGGTGTGCTCAGGTGAGGTCGGGGTTGAGAGAAGGGGAGAGGTGGAGAGAGAGAGAGAGCGAGAGGTAGAGAGAGAGTGAACAAGAGAGACAGAGGCGTACTTAATATTTTTCCTCTATCGGTCGACTCGGCTTGACTTGTTTTTCTATAGTGCCAGTTTGAAACAATGAACTGGCACCGTTGAGCTAATCATCGGTGCTAGTTGGTAATACTAATTGGCATTGTTAGGGCCCTGTCTTATTAGTGTCGGTTAGTATTACCAACCATCACAGATGAGCAGTCATCCGTGCATCAGTGCCAGTTCTTAGTTGCACTAGGCTCAGGGGAGCGGACCCTATCAGTGCTGGTTTTTGTTAACCGGCATTGATATGGGGGGGGGGGTCCTGATATGGTGTTCTATGGTTGTGACAGTGGATTTAAACAATTACGTCAATAAAATGAATAGTATTTAAGTTCTTCACAAAAAGCCAATAGTATTTAAGTTGCATGCTTTGGGTAAAAAGTATGTTCCAAAGGAAGTTAGAATGGAAAATTTTGGTTGAGACTTGCCTTGGGTCGACACGATGTCAATGTCTTGATCTCGATCGCTTAGAGCCACATTGCCACCTCCATTGTGCTTATCTGGACCTGGCAAAAATATTACCAACATAAAGAACCATATTGTATTATATAGAAATGTATGAAAATTCAGTTGTATTACCATTCCATGCCAGTCCAAATTTGAGAAGCAGATTGTTGAAGGCTTTCATGAGAGTTCTTTCCTAATAAAAGGAAAATAGGTATTCTCGTTAGGTTTTTGACCAAATAGAATAATCTAGTTTCTATATAACCTATCACTAAAATACCTGATAGGGCTAAGCATAATGAAAATGATTTTTTTTGAGATGGTAAATGAAAATGATTAGCCCATAGGAGGTTTGGAGATAAGTGATGAGCAAGGAATATAAGCCTTTAAGAGGATATATTAAGCTAATAATTCATTAGATCCTTGTAATTAATGTTGGCTAGGTATCATAAGCAAATAGATCCCACTAGTTTAATCCTTTGATAATCAATGCCATCCTTTCTAACGAGAAATTATCACTATGAGTCAGAATGAATACAGTTGGATCCATTTTAAATAGCGAGAATTAGGATTCTTGATCCCTCTTAATCTCTCTTTCAATACTAAAATGGCCCTATACATCTCGGCAAAGTGTAAAGGTGCTCATATTACAAATCTCGCTAGAGATGTCCTTTTTTTAATCAAAAGCTTGTGATTACTTTTGATGCAGCAAGTCAGGGAAAAAGCTTCTGAATTGTTGGTCCAGAAAAAAAAAAAGAGCAGTGGATTTAGTAGCATTAGCTTCAATAAAGGCTCATTGTCATTATGTTAATAAAAAAACGATTCAGTGGTATGTTAACGAATTGGCTGATTATGAAAACTAGACGTTCTCAATTCAGAAACCTAAGAGTAGAAAAATGGATGGAAAAAATTCCACCATCTCCCAATGCAGTGAGGCATTTAGATATAGCCAGCAGTGGCTTTGTCAAGTGAATAGAAAGTGCTGCTCGTCAAGCAAAGGATGGTCGATGGAAGGGATTGCTATAGGTGGGCTCTGAAGGAGTCTAAAGAAATGTCTTTAGCATCTCCCTCGTCAGGAAGGGGCACCACAAGAGAAGGGGTAAGGAGCCCTTTTGGGGAACTTTGGAAGGTCTTGACTTTTCTTTTTTGTGAGGATAGCAATTTGCGATGCCTGTCATGATCGCGCCATGATGAGAATCAGAATAGTAATTGGATGTCTTCCTACGACCCTCATCCGAGATCCTTTCGATGAGTTCGGAAAGTTGGGAGAGACAAGAAAGATAACACACACATGGTGAGTAGATCTTGTAGTACTGATCTAACTTTAGTTGGATCAAATGTAAAAGAAATCTCACCCTGCAAGAGCTCACATCATTCAGCCCGCAAATTAGCCTACCGTTGAGTATATCTATGGCTTCAAAGACACCCCCACCGTCACTTCTCTGCAAATTAACAATCAACACATTTGCTTTAATTAGGTTAGCTGGCATTCCAAATAACATCATCTGATATAGTCACATCATGTATAGCTAGCTTACCTTGTAGAAATCTACGGCCAAGAAGTTAGCCCAACGATTGCCGGTAGCAGCATGGCATGACTTGAGCACGTCCTTGAGGCCACGCGAGTGGTCCATGGACGCTACCTGTTGATTCGGATATGTGCGGAAATAGTTCACAAGAACCAACGATTTGGTTCTGTCACCAAGGAATGGCGACTCTGACCTGTTGTAACATGCACCAGGGTCCATCCCGACACTACCATCTATATATATATATGTATATTTTCATGGTAAGTGATGGATGATCTTGTCAAGATGTTATCAATCATCATACTGATCAAGGATATATATGACCTAGCTAGCTAGTAGGATTGGATCATGAATCTTACATTGGTTTTCAACCATGTAGTTCCATTGGTAGGCAATTCCTTCGCTCGACTCCTTGGATCTGTTGGAGGTGAAGACGAGAAGGCGGTGGTTGTTCTTGATCATGTCGCTGACGATCGGCCAGTCGTCGCCATTCCGCGGCATCTTTTCTACTGGGAACCAGTACATCCTCAGGCCTGTCTTGTTGAACAGCTTGGTCAGGCCGTCGCGAGAGGCAACGTGGTCCTCAAGAATAAGTGTCACGATCTCTGATGGGTTTGCCACTAGAAACCCCTCTATTTCTCTCAGGGTGTATAGGGCTGGTACCTGCAGTACAGAGACAGTAGGACGTTTTGGAATGAAAAGAGAAAAGCATGCCTATACATAAAACAGGAGGTTATATTTAAAACTAGGGAGTAAGCGCGCAAGCATCTCTATTTTCTTTAATGTTAGTCATTTGTGGTTCATGTTACATGACTAAAAATTCCAGGGAACTCTTATGTTTTCTAAACAAATTAAAGCATATGCAACTCTGGCTAGTCCCACCCCATCTGATTTGGTCTTCAAGTTTGCTTGCAGCAAAAGAACTCGAATAGTTTACAATTCATCTTCTTTTGTTTTAGGCAGTCATCAAAAAGATTTATGTGATGTTTGAGATGTTTAGAATTTAACAAATATGGACAATTTTTTCACCTTCTTAGAAACATTCATTAGTATTTAATCACTCCATCCCAAAAAGACTTGATTTTTTGGCTATGCATCTAGAACGGTTGCTATGACCCACGCAATACCTCGATGATTTCTAAACTCCAGAGATTGAAAAGGAAAATATTGACATATGCATCCTTTATTCTTCTTTTACAGTCCTTTCTTTCTTTCTTTCCTTCTTTTAATAATGTATTCACTTGAAATATTAAAGATATAATTGCATCAAAATATTTCATGACAAATCTAGTTGACATTATTTGGACATATCGATGCTTTGAAACAGAGGAAATATTTTTTCAAATGTTAATCACAAAGTATTTTATTTTGTGATAGTGCATATCTAATTTAATTATTCATGTTTATGAAGTGATATATGACGATATGATGTATACTGTCAATTTCTTGGTAATTTTTTATGACTGTTGGGATTGTATGCAAAGGTTTAGGATATTACCGAGAATAATGGAGGGAATATTCGTGGGGAATTGTACTCACAATTTAAGTTTTTTTTATGTTGTGATATTGTAGATCCAATTTAATCATGCATGCTTTGTGAAGTGAAATATGATGTTATTAATTACACTATCAGTTTTCTAATGAAAGTTTGAATGGCATGCAAAGGGAAAGATATGACCGAAAATAAAATACTTTTTGCAAGTCAAAACATAACTAATATTGGTCTTCAATTGTTAATTTAATCATAACAAATATAATAATACAGAAAGGTAAAAAAACATGTAATTTAAAAGTTATTATGATTATTTTCAGTTTGTTAACTTTTAATGAGAAAATTCTTTGTACAACCCTAAATATTTAGCTAGTCCCTTCCACACCCCTGAATTTTGCCTAATCACTTTCTGTAACGCCTCAGTTTCCGGGCCGTTAAAAACTATTTTAGTAAAAACTCTAATTTCAAAAATTTTGGCTTTTTGTGTGTGATTAAAGATTATTGCTGTAGATCTCATATCAAAACTCCTTGAAACCCTAAAAACCTCAGTCCCAAACTTCCTCCTAAAATTCGAGACTCGAATTTTGCAATTCAATTGTCTCTCTCAAAACATCCTCAGAAAAATTCAAAATCAAAATCCCCTTCGAATCCCTTCTGAAGCCTTTGATTAAAATCCTCTTATTTCATACCTCCCAAAAATTCTCTATACTCGGGTTCGAATTTTGTAATTCGAAGCCCTTCAATAGAAACCCTTCGGAAATCGCCTTTGAAGCCTTTCATTAAAAATCCTCTTGTTTTGCCCCTCCAAAAATTCAAGTTCCATCGAGAACTCTCTTCCCAAAATTTGACAAATTTATTTAATTTCTAAAACCCTCAAATCCCAAGAATTAAATTCTAAAATTCCCTTGAGGTCCTCCAATTCTAATCCTTTGCAAAAATTCCCAAAATATCCTTGAGCATCAAATCCCAAATTTAAGTCAAGTTCCAATTCAAAGACGCCTTTTGAATCTCCTCTTACTTTGTTCCCAAATAACATCCAAAATAAATTCTCTGTGTGTGTGTGTGTGTGTATTTTACCCCAACTATGGTGGTAAAATTCTCCTGTTAAAGTCTCTAGAATTTTGAGGGCTCAAATGCAAAAATTTTTGGATTTAAAATCCCTTTCCAAATCCTCCAAAACCTTCCCAAAACAATTCCTAGAAAATTATCCAAATATACTGTTCCTTTGGGCCACCCTATTCCTTTTCTCTCCTCGGCCCGGCCTTGCTCGTGCGCCAGCACAGCCCATTCGCTTGGCCTCCCTCCCGCTTGCTCTCCCGCATGCCCCTGCATGCGAGCCGGCCCATGGGCTGCATGCGCGCACCGTGCAGCACCTTGGGTGGCGACCGCGCGCGAACCAGCGAGCGCTCGACCGCCGCTTAGCCGCCTGACTGCCGCCGGGGCCCACGCGCCAGACGCGCGACGCGCGCCTGCACACGCCGCCCCGCACGATCGTCTTCCCTATTCCTCTCCTCCTCCATGCGCGGCACGTGCTCGATAAAATATCGCTGAGGAAAATATCTTCTTCCCGAAGCCTCCACGGTCAACCGCAACTGCTCGACCCGTCCCATCACCTTGCCGTGCCTATTCCGCCCTTCCTCCTACCCGGCCGACACAGTCGCCGCGCTCCCCGTCGTCCCATCGCGTCCAAGCGAGCTCGGGGCCCCGGAGTCAAATCTCTCTCGCAAATATCTCACCTCCACCGCCATGCTAGCCCGTCGGCTAGCGCCCCTTTTCCGCCTATAAATAGCTAGCAAACCCTCCGTTTCTTTTCCTACTGGCCACGGCCGCACCGAAGAGAAGCTCGCCCCGACGGCGACACTGTCCCGCCAACGCAAATATTTCTTCTCTCGCCGCCGCTCGGGCTTTCATCACCGAAAAGGAGTCGAGCTAGAGCTCTCCTTTCTCCCTCTAGGTCCCAAGCCGCCGCACTCGAAGCCGCCTTTCGCACCTATAAATCTGCCATCGCGCCGCCACCGCGCCGCCGCCGGCGTTTCACCATAACCGCCGCCGCCACGATTCCTTTCTCTTCCTCTCAGTGAGCCCCTTTTCTCTCATATTCCCTCCCTTCTCCTCTCCCTCCACCCCCAGTCACCCGAACCCCTCCAGAACGCTCTGTCCGACGCCACTGGTGCTTGTCTCACGCTGCCACGTGCCATCCTCCATGGCCGCCGCCCCTATTACTCGTCGCCGGCCGCCGTCGACCACTAATAGCCTAATCCAAGCCGTCCATCGTCTTCACTGTCTTTCCCGCTGGCTGCCGCCGTGCTCCGCCGACCGCCCCTCGCCACCATTCGGCCGGTCGCCGTCGAGCGCCGAGCGTCGTCGATCTTTTCCACTGTGCCACTCTCTCTCTCTCTCTCTCTCTCTCGGTCACCGACCTGTGGGCCCCCTCGGTTAAATATATGATGTGGACCCCATCTAATAAGTGCACAGTGATATTACTACTCCCTCCTATCACACTGACAAATTGGCCCTATTATTTTAAAATCCCTTGAACAGTACCCCTATGACATGTGGGGCCACCATCTCTCTCTTCTACTATATGACATGTGGGCCCATGCACAGTAAACCACTTAAAAATTCCCCTCTTCCTCTCACTCAAGTGGGCCCACCCCTCAATTTCTCTCCTCTGCCACTGCCCAAGGGCCCCACCTGTCAGACACTATTCCCCAAAATAATTCCTTTTTCCAAAAATCCAAATAATCCTTTTCTTTTCCAAAAAAATTCCAAAAACTTCAAAAATTCATATCTTTTTAACCGTACCTCCGATTGAGCCTATTCAAGTCCCAAAATTTTTCTAAAAATGAGATCTACCTCATGGCACTAATAGTTATTAATAATAGTATTTTATTTCTAGGGTTTTGTGTGTTTTTCTCTTGTTTCGCGCGTAGTCGACGTTTTGGAATTCGTCGGACGTCAGATTCTCGCGAAGTTGAAGACGAAGACTGAGGCAAGTCACTCCTTGACCATATTGCTCCTAAATTTAAAATGTTTTGTTTGCAAAATTGCATGGTTAGTGTGCACGTTAAATTGTTCGGCCTCGGTTTGTGTGTCGAACTGACAAACCTGTCCGGTAGTTGCATAAACCCTGTAGGTTTATGGTATCCTATTCCTTGTCGCTCCACCTCATGGTACCTCGGTGACCGTGCTCTCTGAGCATGGATTCTGATGGTTCCACCTCCAGCACAACTATTTGTCGATTTGGGAAAATTTGGGTTTCTAAATATTTAAAAACCCGACATGTGATGTCGGCGAAATTGCGAAACAAAATTTATTTGCGAAAATCCACGGTGCAAAGTGATCATCTGTGTGGTGGCACTTCGTATTCGCATATAATGACCGTTTCCTTGGAGAATTTCATTCGAGCATCTCACAGTGTGACCACACGGGTGGAATGGGACACCCCTGGCTGAGTAACTAGTGTTCCCAGGATGGTTTTCGGTTGCTAATAAATGTGGGACTGGCTGGGTGCCAAGAGGGCGATATACCCCCGTCCCTGAGTACAGGAAATGAGTTCCTGGTACTTAGTTGAGAGAACCCATTTATAGGGCAATGTGATATCCTGAGAAGGCTCTAGAAAGGCCTTGTCGTGAACCTCCCCACCTGATCAGTGTGGGAGTAAGCTCGCGTCGTGTGGGTAAAGTGTGCACCCTTTGCAAAGGTCTACAAACTATTCGAACAGCCGTGCCCACGGTTACGGGTGAATGTGAGGTCATTCCTCTAGCGTAGATTTGTTTGCCAGTGTTTTGTGAAAATGGTTTTGAGGTTTGGGAATCGTTACCAGAATTGGCCTCAGGGGCTGATGGATGACCTGAGTGGTCTAAAACAGGGCTGTGTGACCTGAGATGTCGAATGGCATCGTAGTTTAGGCTTCCCAAGTGGAAGTGGTATATGTTTTGAGTTGAGACGGCTCGAGGAGCCGCTGAGATGAGTTATGAGATGAGATGATGTCCTGGATAGGACTAAAGTGAAAGGAAAGTAATAGAGGAAAATGAGATTTCGTCTTGGAGTGGACGAAAGTGAAAATAAAGTAAAAGATGAGAATACAGTGGGAAGCTATTTGAGAACAGACCCACCGGATCGCTGTCGTGAGCTGATAGGCAGTAAACGAATACCTAAAATCAATTAAAAATCTAGTTTATCCGCTAGAGTTGTTGAAAAGCAACTTGCGGACAGGATCGAAGTGAGAGCCTCCTTCCAGTCACAAAGAGACAACTCACACTTAGGTTTTCGAAAATGTTTTTCAAATGAAAAGGTTTACGAAATAAACCCCAGCCTATCTTTGATAGCCTGCATAACTCACGTGTTCTGTGACTTGCTGAGTACATAAGTACTCAATCTATTTCTTTTCTCCCCTCCTTCAGGAAGAGTGAAGTTGAAGTGAAGATTAGGGTTTCTTTCCTAGTCCCAAGCCGTTGCTTGTGGATTGGGTTCTCGCTGCGCTGTCGTTTCGCTGCTGTTGTTCTGTTTGTAGGTTGCTGCTCAGGGCTTGTCCAAAGTCGCTACTTATAAGGTATAATATATATATATATATATATTTATTAGCTAATTGCTGTGGTACATCTCCGTTGACCGCGGGTACCGGCAAGATTTCCTGGGACTGGTACCGGCATCGCAGTTCCGTGGGAGTTGGTTCACACCAATCTCCTATGGCGCTTCCTCTCTGGTATCACTGTAGGTGATGCCAGGGCGGGGAGGCGCTACACTTTCATACCCTTCAGTTTCTATTTTGATCCCCTACATGTTCATACCATTAGTTGACTGTTAATTTTTTCTAAAATAACCATATTGTCCCTAGTTTATATATTACAAAATAATAAATTTTCTCACTAAAATAACAATTTTCAGCTATAAACACTATTAGAGTGACTAAAATACATATTCACAAATAATTGAAATTTTGCACTGAATAAGAAAAACGAAAATTTAAATATCAAACAAATTTTGACAATTTTGCATGAAGTGAAAATAGTGAAAAAATGTGAATACATGGTTATGAAAAAATCTACATTTTTCAAATTTCATATTCATTCAAAATTACTTTTAAATTTGATACAAAGTTTCACAAATTTTTAGAATTTCAACGAAATTACTTTTCAAATTTTTGAAATTTGAAACTGCATATTTGGCAATCTATCCATTACTATTTATTAACAACCCAAATAATTCCAGCGTAGAATATTTCTAACTTTTAGTAATATACCAAGATCAATAAAAGTTATTTTTGAAAAAATTAACGATCAACTAATGATCAGCTAAAAGAATGGGCATATAAGGGATCTAAATAAGAACTGAAGGGTATACAAGGGATCAAACAAATCTCAGGAGCATAGAAGAGATTACGTGAAATTTCAGTGACACGTAAGGAATTGACCCTTTTTTAATCTTATTAGCTAAAGAAAAAAGAAGGGGTGAAGGAAAGAGGGAGAGAGTGGATGGAAGGGCAGGTAAAGATCATGGGTGTGTGCCATGTGTGGGAGGGGTGGACAGGGGAGATAAGACGAGTGAGGTGGATTGTGGGGCCTTAGTTTTGTTAAATATAAATATAATGGTTTAAAATAATGGGTTCATTGGTTTAAGTAAAAATCAATGGTTAGATGTCTTGATTTTTTTCTCAGAATTTCTAGTATTTTCTAATTTATGAGAGATCCACATGTTAGCTTAGGAGCACTCTAAAGGATGGTTAATGGACATTTATTATATTAAGATAAGATAGTAGATTTCAAGGATTTTTTTAATTTTTTAGGGACACATGGCAGCTTAGAAGCGCTCTTAAAGATGTTTAATGGATCTTTATTATATTATATTGGTAGATTGATCTGTCTCAAAATTCAAAAGGGGAACATACATGTGAGAAGTCTACTTCATAACAAAAATCTAATAACCAAATATATCTACGCAATCTTGTTTTGCATACGTGAGCATGGGCATGACTTTCTAAATTTCTATGTGAATTTATGTATCCATCTGCTGGCTCCCTTTTATTCTCACAAATATGATTATTCTTTTCTCTTAATATAAGGAAACATGAATTGAACACATCGCCGATGGTTTGAATTTGAGTCTTTTGTTTCAGACTGGGCTAGCAGAAGTCATACATCAATGGAATTATTTTTTCCTTTGAATGTTATAAATTTTACTTCCTTCATGGCTTTTAATAGATGGCACCGTTAACTTTTAGACGTACTTTTGATTATTTGTCTTATTCAAAAAAATTATGTAATTATTATTTATTTTGTTGTGACTTATTTATTATTAAAGGTTCTTTAAATATAACTTATACTAGTATTATTTTTATATTTACATAAAGTTTTTGATAAGACGATGGTTAAAAGTATGTCAAAAATTTAATAGCGTCATCCGTTTAAAAGCCGGAGGGAGTAATTCTCGGATCAGCTCTAATAGTATGTGATTGCGGCATAGAACTATCAATTTGGTGCTAGCACGTGGCTGCATAATCGAGACAAATGCGGTCGCTAGAGTTGATGGTTCACTGCATACATGGCACCAGCGCACGCGCTTGACTCTTTAGAGCAAGTCATGATGTTTGATATACTGTCTTTAAAGCAAGAATTAGATGATAATATAGAAAAGATAAGTTAGGAGAGAGATGATGAGCAATCTCTTATACAAGAGGTAAGCTCTACACAAATTTAAAAAAAATTTAGAAGTATTGAAGGTATTGGTATTTCTGTATTAGAGATATTGTCACTTAGACGATATAAATAAAATTAGATAGAGTAGCCACCTCTAATTAAAAACTCGCTCTAATTGGTTCAGGACCATGATCAATCGTCGCCGCTCTACATCTCCTAAGAAGAACTCATCTTAATGATGCTGAAATTAATTAGGATAGTCCTAAATAAAAGATGATGTGGCAAGTGAGTAAATGAATAAAGAGGAGGAAACCAGATTTTATATAAGACATGGTTTCTACATAACATCTAAAACATAATGAGAGATAAGCAGTATTAAATCAAATATGGAATAATAGTATTTGTATTGATGTAGAAATTATAGAAACTATGACTAATATTTAGGTTGAAACTGTCCTTAATCGATGATTATAACTGCTCACGCACCGGTGCATAACAACCTGATCGATAGGCTTTAATTGTATTGTGGGGCCTTTTTAAAAGATAAATCTAATATTTTTTAAAGTTAAATCGAAAATCAATGCCTAGATATTTTGTTTTTTCTAAAATTTATAGGATTACATCTCCCAACAAGAACTCATCACAGGGCAGTCCCAACCCTCCATCTCAGCTGGTTTCTATAACATTAAATATAGTGTCATGTAGCAAAAAGCTGAGATGACAAAAGAGTTAATAAAGAGAGAGGTAAAAAGATGAACAAACCGTTTCTCATAAAAAAACCACCTCTACACGAGAACCAAGAAAGAAGAAGAGGGAATTGAGAGAGAAAATGAGAGAGAAGAGAGGGGTTTGGATGAGAATTTATTTCGAAGAAACCACCCATTGAAAACGTAGTTTTTATATGTAGTGTTTAGATGACGTGACAACTATAAAAACTCTCTAGCAGTGTATAAGTTAGGATTGTCCTGATGACCATGCTGAAATTAATAAATCGATGATTATAACTGCTCACTCACCAGTGCATGACGACCTACCTGATCGATAGGCTTTAATGGTATTGTGGAGCTTTATTTTTTAAAGATAAACTAATGTTTTTAAAAGGAAAATCTAATCTAATAGTAAAATAGTGGGTTCGCAGTTTAAGTTAAAATCAATGCCTAGCTAGATGTTATGCTTTTCTCAAAATTTATAGGATATTTTCTAATTTGTTAGAGAAACACTTGTCATATTAAGAGTGTTATATAGGATATATAACTAGCTAAATGTTCATACTTTGTTACAGATAAAAGAAAAAAGTATCATAATATTGTCTAAAATAAATAAAAGTGTATTTTTTTTATGAAATATGTTACCAACCTTTTTTCTATTGGAATACTTATATTAATTTAATTTTATATGTGGCTATCCATTTAAATTTAGTTCTTATGTAATGTTTATGTAATGTTAAGAAATTTAAGAGGTAATGTAAAACTACAATAAAAATAGGTGGGGTAGCATATTCTTTTTAAACGAATATAGCTAATAGATAGATTGAGCTCACTCACGAAAGAGGCTGGGCTGTAGCACTGCCCTCCATACGAGTGGCACAACCATACATCGTTGTCGAAGTCATACGCATCCAGCATAAGTGCACGGACGCCATTCTGCCAGAAGGTTTGGCTTAATTATTTTATTTGCATAATTCAGAATTAGAGTGCCGACTGTAAGAAGAATCATGGAGATCAATAACTGGTACGTACCTTCAGTTGGTCAGTGACTGAATCTTCCTGGTTACATAACCATGTGAGGCGTGTCTCTCTGGTTATTATCGAGAATGAGTTGTGCGTCGTCAAGAAGGCATACTTGTTGAACGGCAGCGATGTGCCCTGAGGGACGGATGAAATGAGCAGTAGTGAAACTTTAGTTCCATCCCACGCCCCTACTAACTCGAGGCTAAGAACTTATTCGGTTAATCCTTTTTCCATGAGCATTGGAGGAGATTTTGAGAGAATTAATTATAAACCTCACTAGACGTAGAATTAATAAGGTGTGAAATTAATTCTACTCAATCTCCTTCTCGTGAAGGAGAAGAAACAAGTGAACATTTGTGTTCCACGTAATGCACACCCACGTATAACAAATCTTAATTATTAAGATAAAATTACAACCCCTCCTCTAAATGTTACCTTGAGTTTGAGATTTCCCTACAAGATTCAAAACCCCTCTCCTAATTTACTTTGGTTTGAGATCCCATTGGTGTCGCTCATGCATTCTCGTGGCTGTAGATCCACCTAGCATCTCTACTCATAGCGTCTAGTACGCGTATTAGGTGATGGTGGTTACGAGTCTTCACTCTTGAACATCGGGGTTATCGAAAGATAAGTTGTTATACCTATCTCATGGGATTTAGCGATGGCTAGTTTCTTTGGCAGATTTAAGGTCGGGAAGATAAGCTTAGTGGGACATTAGGTCACGGAGAAAGAAGACATGTTTAGGGCCCCATCTGTAGTTGAATAGGCACGACTTACCTATGTCTCGTGTTTTTATCGGGCCAAACTCAGGTAATACGGCAAGTTTTGAGACCATAACGACTAAAAGATGTGTCAGGTCATGTAGCATGTGCTCCAAAGTGCCACAAGAATAGACGAACAACGACAATAAGGAGAATCTTAAACTAAGGTAAATTAGGAAAAGGTATTTGCAAAGTTATCTTATAGGGAAAATCTCAAACTTATGGTGATACTTGGGGCAGTTTTTGTAATTTTTCTATTATTACAAGCCATGCGTACGACCGGTGTTTGTTGTTGACATGATGAAATGAACAGATAAACAGACAACAGGTACAACAACAGTGCATGACTTACAACTGCGTGGAACGGGTTGGTGACTGTTGTCCGGACGCACCGTTTGGCAAAGCTATTGCCATTCCCATCGCTGCAATATAGTGCAGGCGCGCACTCATTGTCTGAGCCGCATCGATTGCCCAGCTGCAAATGTTGACATCGGTGGATACACTAATTAAGTTTACCAGACATTTCATCTCTGCAGACCAATGGAAAGAATATGAGAAGGGAGAGAAACTAGACCTTCTTGAGACCAACGCCACGATAACAAAGGATTAGTATGCTGATGAGTAGCAAACCTACGATGCTTCGGCGGTTGAAATCTGGACAAAACAAGACAACAGACTCGTTTAGAGAAGGTGATTTTTATCTAGGTTATAGGCTTATATAGCCCAACATCTATGGACGTACGATATCTCTTACCTTCGATATCATCGTCATCACGGGCTAAATCTTGGGGCAAGTTTTGGTTTGCCAGCAGCGCAGGCGGCTCGGCAATGTTCTGTCGAGGAGGTTGGGTGGTGGCGACGATGACATCGACGACTAGGGCGACGGGCGAGGCGACGGTAGCAAATGTAGCAGCCATGATGAGGAGCACCCCGCCGACGCCGATGCTGAGGATGAGACAGGCAATGAAATCGAGGAAGCACACGGCGGCGGCGGCAGCGGCGGCGGTGCTGCGGGGGTGGTGGTTTATTGCGCCTATCAAACTGGTGCGGCACAAGGCTTGGGAAGCGGCACGGAAGGCGTCGACGGCTTTCGTGACGGCGTTGAAGACGCTCTCGCTTGCACTCGTCTCACTGGTCAGCACAGCCAGGAGGTGTGGGGCTTCTGTCAGGAATTTGGTGGCGAGGAAGCCTGCAAAGAGGACCATCCTTGCCGTGCCGCCGAAGACGGCACCTAGCCAGCTGCGGCTTGCACGTTGTGGGAGGGGCGGAGAAGATGAGGCACGGTCCATTGCGTCCTCGTGTGGCGCTACCAAGTGGCTTAGAGATAAAGCACGAGCTCACTCATCATATTATTGTGTTGCAAATGCTTTTAATGTTTTTTTAAGAGAAGTGCTCCAAAAGAGGGCCCGTAGGAAGTCACTTGGAGCCTGCAAACTTTCCATTATCTTTTAGAAAAGTAGCCAGTTTAACACTCGTATTATTGTGTGGCAAATGCTTTTAATGGTTTTTTTTAAAAAAGAAAGCTGCAAAAGGGCCCTTGGAGCTTGCAAACTTTCCATTTAAAAAAAGTAGCATTGTTTCGAAGGGTAATTGTTTCTGCGCTTTGAAAAATCCGTCAACTGCCAGGCTGACCGCGTGATAGGATTATTGAATTGTGTTTGATATGTAACCGCTTTTGGCGTGGTATGTCCACCATTTTGTGTGTTCTGTGATTTTCTGAAGTCTTTGGCCCTTGTTTATGGTTGGGAATGGACTACTGTTTGGTCATTAAAAAATATACACGGAAAGGGAAGGAGAGGTAGCAACTACTCTGTCGCGTCAAAGAAAACGTGGTTGCATCATCGTTTTTTTACTCTAATAGGTTCGCCTGCACCTTCGCCTCACGTCGCTCACAGCACAGCCACTGCCCCCTCGGCAAAACCAACAACATTCCAAAAGAAAACCAGCAAAATCCCTCAAGGAAACCGAAAACAAAAAAAACCTAAGTAACTAAACCTAAGTAACTAAAAAACCAAGTGCACTAGTACATACCCTTTATGAGTAGCGGCTCAAAACAATCATATATATATATATATATATATATATATATATATATATATATATATATATATATATATATATATATATATAATCAAATTTTATACACTTTTTGTCATTAATATAGAGCCTCATCTGTAATGGCTATCCACCCGTAATGGTTTAGAATGACAAGCCGTTACTGATATAAAAAATCTAGTTAAAAATACAAAAAAGAAAACAAATCGGTGGTCGATCGACCGTCGTCGCTAGAGCCACCCATTGCGATGATGTAGATGTTGACACCCACTGTCACTGCTATGGCCTCTCGATGCCGCCGCCATCCCTCCTCCTCTTTATGCTAGCTTGAGCTTGAAGCGGTCGTCGTTGCTGTGGCGGCTCAATGTTGCCACCGTCACACCACTTTTCCTGCCGCCCCCCTCTTCATGCTGGCTCGCCTTTTTCATCAGTGATTTGAGAAATCTACTTGGATACTCGGGCTTTGCTTGCTTATGTTCCATTTGCAGCCGCACTTCAATATGCTTTTCCTTCACTTGGCTGAGTTTCACCTAGAGTTTGCCATCTCCACTCGAAGCTCAGCGTTATCCTCCTCAGCAACTGAACCACACTGTCGGAGGATGAAACCTCGACGGCGGGAAGTCAGGGGACCCCCCTTTGAGATTCGGCCAGGGGAGTAGTTCTCAGGCGAAGCCGGCGTCTGAGTGCAGAGGAAAGATAGGCGAAGAAGACGATGAACAGCACACTCAGAGGAGACACGAGGATTTATACAGGTTCGGGCCGCTCGGAAGCGTAATACCCTACTCCTGTGTGTATGCTATCTGTGGTGGATGAATGTAATATGGTAGTTACAAGGTAAAGCTAGCTCACGGCCGGAGCCGGAGAAGAGGAACAGTGGCTAGAGAATGAGCTTGGGAGCAGAAGACGGGGAAAGCTCTGTCCAGTTCCGGCCCCTCCCTTCGCGATGGCTTGGGTCCTCCTTTATAAAATCAGGGGAGTCCACAGTGCCAGTGCATGGGAGAGCTAGGTATGATTTGTCTTGTCAAAGTCTTGTCGCACGTCTCTGCCTGTTGCCGTCTGCTGCGTCCACGCCGGGTAGGTCGGCTGCGGAGGACGGCTGGAGCGTGGAGACGTGACGGCGTACGCCTCCAAGTCAAAAGGCTCTGACTGTGAACAGCGGTTGCACAGTGAAAAGAGCCTCCGTAGTCAAAAAGGCTTCTGACTGCATAGTAGGGTGTCCACGGGGAGCCATGACGAGGCGCCCACGCGTGGCAGAGCAGGCGACAGAGTCGACAGGCCTGTCGCCTCGTCATTAATGTAGGTAGTTGGGGAGTGGTGCGCTCAAGTCAACCTCGTGCCCGGCGTGGAGTGCTCCGCGCCGGCACTTGGGACCGACACCGGGGACCCGGGACCGGGGGGCTTGGCGCCCGGGGCCGGATCTGAGGCGGTCGGCACCCGGGAGCCAAGGCGGTCGGCACCCGGGACCGAGAGCGGGGTCCCGGGACCGGGGAACTCGGCGCCCGGGCCCGGGACCGAGGCTGCCGTGCCCGGGTCCCGGGCGATGTCGCCGGACCGCGGGCCAGAGGAAGGCGCACTGGGGGCGCGCCCCCGGTCCCGGGGAAGGCGTTCCCGGCCCCGGGGCCCGAGCGGCTTTGGTGCCTCGGGCACTTAGTCAGGAGAGCCGGTCGCCACTTGTGCAGATTGTGACCCCGGGGAACTGACGTGGCCGAAGACCCACGCGTCCCTGCGACTCTGGGGGCCCCCAGTCCCGTTTCGCCGACACACACAAAAGAAATCATAAGTCTACAAGCTACTTGGGTGATAATGAGCCAATAGCACGTTTTGGTGCGGCTTGATGCTGCTGTCATCGCTTGTGCGTTTTGGTGCAGATTATAAGTCGTACGTAAAACAAAAAACGTTATTAGCTCGTGATTAATTAAATATTAACTATCGAAAACTTGAAAATTAGATCTATTTGATTTTTTAGAGATACTTCCATATAGAAAGTTTTTAAAAAAACGTGCTATTTTATATTTAGAGAAACGTGCTAACGAAATATAAGATATAAGCCACAAGTTATAAGTCCAAAAGAACGCTACCTAAGGCAAGAAGATATCCTTACACTGGAGATGTTTCCTGAGCATCTTGATCTCTCAATTACGGGAGATGATGGTCAGGTTGGGCCTCGACGGCATGGCTACATGCTAGGGAGCGGGATGAGAATCAACTGTCACGACGGGAAGTGTGTGCGGAGCACTTTGTAACTCCGGACTCGACGTCCCGACATCCGACGCTGACTGCGCTTTCTCCTAGATCAAAGTAGATCAGCTCGCGAAATTCGTCGATCGAATCGGACGCCCCAGAGCGTCGAATGAAAATACGTGGCAACATCCTCACTATGATGGCAAACATCAATAAGGAAAAATACTTCAATTAAAAAGCCAAACACATTGTTCCACAAGTCTTACGTTACATATATAACAGAGAGACAAAAAAGGAACAAGGTGGAGGGGCCAGAGTTGAAGCTGCCTGCCACCACGCGACCGGCCATGGTGCACTGCAACAACAGCTCTTGCTCATCTTCGTCGGAGTCCATGGTGATGCCGTTGCCCACCATTGCATCAACACCCAAGTCGGGCATCTTGGCAAGGTAGCAAGCGAGCGCCAGCATAGCCCCTCGATCGGCAGTGGAGTTCTTTGATTGCTCCACGGACTTCTCGTGGATGGCCGCTGGAAGAGTGGTGAGTTTGTTCACCAACTCGCCGTGGGTGGCGGCGACCACCGCGACGGTGTTGGTGTACTCCAGTGCCGGGATGTCCCAGCTGCCCCATCACCTCGGTGACATCGTCGTCCACGAGACGGATCATACTGTTCTGCTCCACATTCTTCATGTGATCTGTGACCTCTTACAAGGTTGCGGATATTCGGGACAAGTCGAAGGGGAACGACAGGCTCGGGGGGTTGGCCGTGATGTCCTTGGGGAGCTTGAGGAACTTAAAGAGATGGATGGGGGAGGATGACGGGAGTGATCGTCCCGATCATCACTGCGCCCTGGCCAGTTGACTGGTTGGACATAGCGGAGGAAGCCCTGTCAAAGGAAGAAGAAAAACAAACTCCTGACCAGAGGAGTCCTTCGGAAAAAAGGGAGGTGATGAAGAAAAGAAAACTAACCATAAGTACTTTTCTTTTGGACATGACTACCGATCGGACGTCCGATTTTTCTCTATAAATCAAGCATTGTTTCATCACTTGAAAAAAATTATTTTATCATTTGAATCCCAATGAGTGAAACATTAAAATATATTATAAAACTAAAACTTAAAATATACAACAAAATCAAATACTAGTTAAAACAATTCAGTTCTCGCAATGCAACATAAGATTCTAACGGTTGAAACGTATGCATTTATTTTATTAAAATATAATCATGTGAGTTATTTTTTAAAGATTTAATTATAACGAATTCATCAGACTGCAGACCAGATAATTAATTTAAGAGAAAAATCGTTTGTAGAAGTGAAAAGGAGGTGAAGACGAACCTGTAAACTATGGAGAAAGAACTACATGCATGTGCTGCTCTTGCATAGTTACATGCATTAGGTGGGAACTCACCGAAGAAAGGAGAGAGAAACAGAGCATGCGCGGCAGGCAGCAGGGGTGGGCAGCTGCTATTTTTGGGCTGGGATCGGACGTCTGACCCAAAGCATTTCCGCTTTTCTTTTAAGTTTTAACTGGACATTTGCTTGGGGGCGTTTGGAGCCTATTTGAGCGAGGGCGGCATCGGATTGCCTAATTAATGGGTTAAGAGCCTGACCAAGGGTTACAGAAGGCAAAAGCTTAGGCAAATAAAAAAAGATAATTATGTTCTTGTCCCTGTTTTAAGTTGTAGTTATGATTTTACCCTATTATTTAGGGTTTATGATTTTGCTCTTGCTTTTTTAACTGAACCTTCAGTTTACCCCTAGTCGATTAAGTCATTTTGACGATGTTACTTCTCTGATAAAAAGATATGTATACCTTTTTATATTATTACATATCTGCCCCAAACAAAGTATCAAATACACATCCAACTGAGAACAGCACAAAGCAATCACTCATAATATAATCAAACTAACAGTCTAATAATACACGTATTACAGGGCATTCCATTCAACTTGTGGCTTTTGACTTCTTCCTCAGTTTCTTTCCCAAATTATAAAATGGTACGTTTTTTAAAAACTTTTTATATAAAAGTATCTTTAAAAAAATTAAATAGATCTATTTTTTAAATTTATAATAGTTAATATTTAATTAATTACGTACTAACGACTTTCTCGTTTCTCGTTTTACGTGTGACTTATAAGACCGCACCAAAAGTCAAATCGAACAGACCCTTAGTGTTTGTCTGCATACAGTCAACACACAGCTCCAAGACTTGACCATGCTCCAAGACTTGACCATGGCATACATAGCTGGAGCAGCACACACAATTAACTAGTCTCTTTATTTAAAAATATAAGGTGTTTAGATTTCACATGTTCTTCAACATTATACTTTAATCATTAATTTCTATTAATATATATCATCAATAACTATAAAATTAACATCATATAAAAATATTTTCAAGTACAAATATAGTGATACTATATACATGACATTAAACACATATTTTTTAGTTTAATTAGTAATTAAAAATTTTAAATATTAACTTTATAAAAAAACAAATACATCTTATATTTTTAAATATAGGAAGTAATCATCACACATAAGTACATGCAACTCCAAGTCCGGACAGTGGAGAACATGGAGGGTTAAAACCAAGCACTCGCACACAACAGAAGTACAAGCTAGCCAATCACACACTCCAGAAGAAATCAAATCAACCTGCGCCTTGCTGCCAAGCCGCGCGGCCCCTCCGTGCACACATGGCAGCCGAGCAGCGCAACCCCTACCCTCCGCGCCTGCCGGCCAAGCCACGCGGGCCCCGCTGCCTGCGCGCCGCGTCTCCTGCGCACGCGCGACTTGGAGCCTGCGTGCTGCCCGGCGCCGTCTCGCCGTCGAAGTCAGTCCGCCGCTGCCGCCGCCTGCTCCTCTCCTGTTTGGGATGGGGAAAGGGGAACGGACGCACGATTAGGATGAGCACGGGTGACTGGTAATCGATGGCTGGCTCTAATCCCTACGCACATTAGAAAGGTCTTCTTATATTTTGTAATCATCTTTTTCCTTCTTTTCTATTTCTTTAATTCACTAATTCCAGGCCCACCTAACGGCTGTTCGGGCAAACCAAAGCTTTGATTTTAAAAAACAAGGGCAAAATCACAAATCCTAAAAAATAGGAGCAAAATCACAATTACATCTCAAAATAGAGGTGAAAATATAGTTGTCCTAATAAAAAAACCGGCAAGTACTCTAAAGAGAAAACTAGTGAAAGACGCCTATTAAATATGAATGCGCCAGCTTGGATGCTGCCTCAAGAGAGTCGTTTACAGCCTTTCGCTTCTTGGTGGCGATTAGCTTTGGGCCTTTACTCCTGGAGGAGTCCGCCCGACTTGTAGTCTTGCCTAGTGTCAGTGTAGTAAATATAGGATATCACACAAATGTGTGCACTCACGACGATGAGGCATCACATATTAATTCCTATAAGGAAGCCGACCCACAGGTAGAGATAAAGTCTTAAAGCATATAAGGAAGACGTCTCTGACTATAAAGAAAAGAGAGAGTCCTACTTAAAGACGACCATGCCAGCTCAAACTGTATTTGTCAGTGTAGTGGATATGGTATACCTCATGTACATGAACATAGGCCACCGGGAATACCGCATGCTTAACAATATACGAAAGGTGAAGACCGGATATGGATAAAGTTACGAACAGAGAAGGAAATGTACTTCGGATAGAGGAGGACTCTGTACTCCGGCTCGGTTACGACAAGGTTTACTCTGCATGTATCCTATTAGGAGTCTCTGAGTTCTACTTGAAGAAGAGGTCACCTATCGGTATATATACAATGCCTCTCAGGAGTGGAGGGCATCAAATCAGAAGTCTATAAGCCCAAAAACACCAAGCCAGAGGAAGCTTTTAGCCAAGTCGCCGACTACTGCATCTCATCGTCCATAGTTGATAGAGTTTGGTAGCCACTTCATATAGATCCTTGTACTTAGTGAAATTCTCATTCAATAAATATAAACTGGAGTAATGCTATTACCCAATCCGGAGGCCTGAACCATAGTTATTAGGACCGGACCGGACATTGAACCGGCGAGGCCATCGGTTCGCTGGTTCACTGGTCCAACCGTTAAGAATCGGTTGAACCGCTGGTTTGATAGTTTTAGACCGGATGAATTGAACCGGTCATGAAATATATTAAACCGAAGCAATATATATACATATACAGTTGATTTATAGAAAAAAAATAAGCACATAAATATTTCAATTGTATAATCACAACAGCTGCACTCAAAAATTATTGTGACATTTGAAATCGTAGACATAGTACAAAAGTTCTTACTTCATAATTTAAATTCAACAAATGGTCTTACACTCCCACAAGACATAACTTACCAAAGTACCAAATAAATAGTACAGATCAACACCCACAATTACAACTCACAGGACCTTAAGAACTACAAGTTCACAATCAGACAATAGGACAGCCACACAAGGGAATATCTGAAGATGCACAAGTTCACAACCAAAGTACCAAACAGGACAGCGAGGTACGCAATAATAAGAAAAATGATACTCAATAAAAACTAATTGGATCCCAATCATTCTCAGCTCCACGTGGAGTATTGTGAGGACTTGTTTCATCTCCACCATATTCTCAAGCCCTAAACCAGTATAATCCCGTCTCTCGCTTTACTTTCCACAAATCGACAAATACCTTAGTACTAGACGACTCTTACGTCCACAAATACTGTATTCGGGATCTAACCCCTTGACAGTATCCTAATTGGTCTCTTGAGTCCTACTTGGAGAATGATGTCGGTAAAATGGGACTGGGGGTCCCCCAGTCCCCGGGGACGCGAGGGTCTTCGGCCGCGACAAATACTCCGGAGTCCACATTCTGCGCAAGAGAAGGCCGGCTACGGCCGCTCTCCCGCCAAGTACCCGGGGGCCCGAGCACTGGCCGGGCTCGGGTGCGCATTCCCCGGGCGCCTCGCGACGGACATCCACGGCCACCTCGGATCCCGGGACCCGGGGGCATTCTCGAGAAGGGACACTCTGTGCCCGGTCCCGGGGCCCACAAGCTCCGTGCTCGGGCCCCGGGTCTTGTCCCCGGTCCCGGGAAGCTCCGTTCCCGGGCCGGGGCCACGAGCCCCGTCCCGGTGCCGGTCGCCCCGGTCCCGGCACCCCCGGGTGCCGGTCGCCCGGGTGCCGATCCCCCCGGTCCCAGGTGCCGATGCCCGATCTCGAGGCTGATTGCCGACTGCTCCCGAGAGCTGATGCCCGGCCCCGAGGCCGACTGCCGACTGCCCAGCCCCGAGGCCGACTGCCGACTGCCCGGGTGCCGATAGCCCCGGTCCCGGTGCCGACTGACTCGGCCCCGGGTGCCGATCGCCTCGGCCCCAGGGGCCGATTGACTCGAAGAACTCAGCGGACCAGCTCTCCAACTACCTACATTAATGACGAGGCGACAGGGCCTGTCGCTCCTGTCCCCTGCTCTGCCATGCGTGGGTGCCTCGTGATGGTCCCCCGTGGACACCCGACTGTGCTGTCAGAAGCCTTTTGACTTCGGTGGTGAGGGCGTGCGCCGAAGTCCAAGCAGCAGACGACCAGACGACCTGACACGCCGAACCTACTCCGGCGTGGGCTCAGCAGGCGGAGACGTGCGACAAGACAGCGCTTTCTCTCTCTCCATGTACTGGCACTGTGGACTCCCCTTGACGATAAAAGGAGGATCCATGCCTCTGATTCAGAGAGCTTCCAAGGCAGCCCTGGCTCTAGCCTTAGACGACAAAGCTTCCTCTCCGGCTTAGACAACCGAGCTCTCTCTCTCTGAGCCTCAAGTACCCGGGCTAGCTCCCTGAGTCTCCTTGTAACCGCATACCATATTCATCCTCCACAGATAGCAAACATACAGGAGTAGGGTATTACGCCTCCGTGCGGCCTGAACCTGTCTACTTCCTCCTGTCTTTCTTGTGTGCCGATCCATCCATCGAACCATCCTTCTTCCACCGGACGTCGCAGTCGCCTGAGAACCACTCCCCTGGCCGAACCTCAAAGGGGGGTCACCAGACTTCCCGCCGTCGGAGTTTTATCCTTCGACAAATGAGGCAACCTATAAGTATAAATACAGCACCTCTAGGAGAGGTAGGGACTAGAACCCAAAACCAGAGGGGAGATTAATTCTCAACGCCCCCAGGCAACCAAGGCATGACCCCTAGAGCAGAGAAGCTGAGCAGCCAACCACGGCATAGCTTGTACCATGTTCCCAAGTTTGAGGATCTGACGAGATATTTAGATAGATCTAGGCTATAGCGTTTCCTCCACGTATCTTGTACCTTGTACTCTACCACATATATAAACACTAGCCTCCGGCCAAACAGGATGTAGAGTCATTACTCATCTCGAGGGTCTGAACTTGTATAAAAAATCTTCTCTTTGCATGCTGACAAGTACACACGATCCTGCTGCTACACAAACGACCCCACATATACACAAATACTATAGTCGAGTATCAACCCTTTGACACCTAGGGTACAGATCGGGCGGCTAGGATCCTCAGCAGCAGGATTGTCTTCCTGTTGGTTAGCCACAGCAGCAGTGGCGTCCACATGCACTTTCATAGCTGCGTTCATCCGCTATAGCACTGTTCACCAAGGGTAGGTCCTGTAAATGAATATTAGTTCCTTTGAAAATGCATGAAAAATGCAAAGAGAAAAGGTGATCAAACAATATTCACGTTCACTATGGTGTCGCGCTTGATCAGCTCCTTGGTACAGAGAGGAGCCAGGGTGTTTGCTTGGTCAAACGGTGAGTTGATCACCACACTTGCCATCCACTTGTCGATCTTTTCCTCTAATAGAAAAAGTTGGATGATTAGGTTAGAATGGATGGATGCACATGCATTGCTAAAACCAAAGGAAAAAAAAATCAACGTGTACCCCACGTTGAATACCCAGTAGGATCCTTCGGCCTGAGTACAGGAATGCAGGGTAAGCGCACTCCCAACAGGTTTATATGTTCTTAGACTACCATCCCTTGTGGCATCCATGTGTCTCATGAATTGTTCAAGGGCTTTCGTTAACTCGGGCTCCCTCTCCCACTTGGGACATGGTCGAACGGGCTTCATCAGGACTATGAGGTTATCTAGGTTGTTGGAGACCGACAAATAGATCTAGAGTTTCCTCCATCCCTTTCAAGACTACCAGGTATGCATTCGAATATACTTGTCTTTTGATCCGTCTCGAAGACTAAAACCATACGAACCTATGATCATGGTCTTGACCATGGAGCAGTGTAACGCCCGGTTTCTGGACCGTTAAAGAACTATTTTAATAAAAACACTAATTCCAAAAATTTTGGCTCTGTGTATGTGATTAAGAACCTAAGTGCCATAAATCTCAATTAAACCTTCCTTTGAATTCCAAAATTTCGATTTCAAATTTCCCTCCAAAATTTCGAGACTTGAATTCCGAGATTCGAATGTTTCTCTCTAACCTATCCCAAAATTCCTTGAATAATTCAATTCCAAAATCCATCCCAAATTCTCTACTAAAATTCTTGTCAAAATCAAAACCAGAGTTCGAATTTTGTAATTCGAATTTCCTCGGAAGTCTTCCATTAAAAATCCTTTATATTTTGAATCCCCAAAATTCCCTTGAGTTCAATCAACTCTCCTTGAATTCGCTCTCTATACCCTTCCCTGAAATTCCTTTCAAAAGATTCAAATCCATTGTTTTAAAAAAATTATCCAAGTTTCAGTCCAAAAGTATCTGTTGGAATCTCCAGAAATTTTGTGAACCCAAATTTCAAAATTTGAAATTTAAATACCCATCCAAATTCCCCAAAAACCCTCTTATGAAAATCCCTAGGAAAATAATAAATTTTACTATTCAATCGGGCCGCTCTTATCTTCCTCAGCCTAGGCTCCCTCCTCTCTCTCTTTCTCTATCAGGTCGCCGTCTTCCTTATTCCGTCGCATCCATCACTTTCTCTCTTCTCTCTCTTGGTCTCTCTCGTTCTCTCGACGCTGCAATCGCGCCCATACCTTCTTGCCGGAGCACGTGTGTGCCTCGTCGTCAAACCCTTGCCGTCCCATCCGCCCGGCAGCTCGGCATGGAACATGCTCACTTGCTCATCCCGGAGCTCGGGGTCAAAAGCTGGCGAATGCGTATAGCTTCCCTCGCCGGTGAGCCCTGGAGGTCAAAAGCTGTATCCCTGTCTCATCTCATCACTGTGCCCTCTGTACCTCTCCCCCTTCCCCGCAGCAGCACGGTAACATCGGCCACAGAAGCACGGCAGTGCCGTGCCCCGCGTGCTCCACCGCCATGGTTTGCCATAGTGTAGCACCGCCTCCCACCTATAAATACGCCCTAGGACCCCCGCTATCGCCCCCACTCTGAGCCGCTCCTCACTGCGATTTCTCTCTTTGTCACCGCCATAGCCGCTCGGCTTGCTTCATTCCGCTGCCTTCGTTGCCCAATCAACCAAGCCACCACCGCCATTGATTTCCCCAGGGGCGTCGCTACCTCACTTCGCCCCTCGCCACTGCCCAAGCACTGCCGAGGCCGAAAAGCCCAAACCAGCCCTCGTCGTCTCACCATTGCCGCCGCTTCGGATCCTTACCGCCGAACCGGTAATGGCCAAATCTTTCCTCACTTCTCTCCCTCTCATAGCACCGCACCCAACCTTGGCCACCCTGAGACCCTCCACCGCTCATTTGGTCACCGCCGGCGGCCAAACGCCGCCTCCACCGAGCCATCTCTGCCGTTTGCTGCCGCTCATCTCCGGTGGCCCTAGCCCCAATCCAAGCCGTCCATCACCTTCACCATCCTCACTACTAGCCTCTGGTGTGCTCCATTGCCTCCAACTCGCCGCCATTCGCCAGAACGACTTCGGCCACCGCCGGCCGTCGATCTCCCCGCTGCCAAGCCCTCCTCCTCAGCCCGCTCCGACGTGGCAGCCACGTCCGCCCGCTGGGCCCCACCACCTAATCCTTTTGTCCGAATGACATGTGGGCCCATGTATCAAGCGCATGGTAAACCACTCACTAATCATTTACCCCATCTCTATTGCATGTGAGCCCAACTATCTCTAATCACCTCCCAATCCTCCCCTAATCCCCTCTATGTCAATGACACGTGGGCCCTCCATTATTTAAATCCCTCTCAACCAAGCCTCACTGACATGTGGCCCCCCACTCTCTCTCTCTCTGTTTCATTGACATGTGGAGCACCCCCTCTGCCCTTTCCCTCTCCACTGACATCGGGTCCCACCTGTCAGACTTAGGAATATTCTTGGGAATATTCCTTTTCCAATTTCAATAAATTCTTTTCTTTTTCCAGAAAATCCATTAAACTTCCAAAATTCATATCTTCCTATTCATAACTCCAATTGACCCCGTTCAAGCCTCAAAATTTTTCTAAAATTGAGATCTACCTTATGGCACTATTAGTTATTAATAATTGCACTTTATTTCTAGGGTTTTGTGTATTTTTGTCTCGTTTCACGCATAGTCGACGTTTTAGGAATCATCAGACGTTGGATTTTCACGAGGATTCGAAGACGAAGATTGAGGCAAGTCACCCTTTGATCATATTGCTCCTAAATTAAAAATAATTTGTTTGCAAAATTGCATTTTTAGTGTGCATGTTAAATTGACCGGCCTCGGTTTGTACGAAGAACCGATGGACCTACCCAGGAGTTGTATAAGACCTATAGGATGTTGGTACCCTATTCCTTGTCACTCCACCTTCTGGTACCTCGGTGACCGTGCTCCCTGAGCATGGATTCCGATGGTCCCACCTCCAACACAATTGTTTGTCGACATGGGAAACATATGGTTTTGAAAGCTTTGAAACCCGACATGTGGTGTTGGCGTGATTGTGAAACAAAAATGGTTTGCGAAAACCCGCGATGCAAGGTGAACGCCTGTGTGGTGGTGCTTCATATTCGCATATAAGGACCATTTCCTTGGCCAATGTGAGGTGATTCCTTTAGCGTAGATTTGATTTCCAGTGCTTTGCGAAAGTGGTTTGTGGTTTGGGAATCATTATCGGAATCAGTCTTGGTGGCTAATGGACGACCTGAGTGGTCTAAATCGGGGCTGTGTGACCCAGGATGTCGAATGGCATCATAAATTAGGCTTTCCGAGTGGAAGAAGTGTGTGCTTGAGGTTGAGATTATGGATGGCTTGAGGAGCCACAGAGTTGAGATATGAGATGAGAGGATGTCCTGATGAGGATGAAAGTGAAAAGAAAATGACAGAGGAACAATAAGATGAAAGCTACTTGTGGAGGCCATGGGCCCCGGGTACCTCAACACAAGCATATGGGCTACTCGGATAGAGGATGGGCCTAGCCTTGTAATTAGAGATATGATAGAACCCGGCAGACTTTATCTTGTACGATAAGGAATATACAGTCATAGTCGGGGAGGTTATATCTCTAAGAGGAGATCCCTTGGCCGTAATCCGGCTGGGACTCCTACCTTGTACCCCTGTCCCCCAGTATATAAGGGGAGGCAGGGCGCCCCCTGAGGGCATAAGCTCATAGAAGCGAACATACATCCTCAAAGGAATACACCACAACTGGACATAGGGTATTACCTCACATCGAGGGCCTGAACCAGTATAAAACCTCCACGTGTTTCTTTGCAATCCACCGAGTTTCGATCTGACGAGTAGCCCTATATTTATAGTGCCAATGTAAAACATCGACAGTTGGCACGCTAGGTAGGGGCTTCGGCGAGATCTACATCTACAAGCTCAATGGATCCAGCAACCAGAGTCGACGGCGGCAAATTCTCCCCCGGTGATAGAATCTCATTCGGAAGCCTCGACTTCGTTGCCGACATGTTCGGCAATCTCACTTTGGTTGATGCAGACTTGATCGAACTGGTCGAGGAACCAGCCGACTCCGCACCAGTCGGCCCACAAGACGCTACAGCCACCCTCGTTGATTTGCTGCGGCGATCTACCACATGCCTGGGTCTCGGGACAACTCTCTCCTTCGGCGTTCAACTCGCGCTTGGCCTCGAGCCGGCCCGGGTCGGGCTAGGAAGGGGAGAGATCGTCAATCTCCCGTGTAGACTCAGCAATGCCGCGGATCTACATCCCACGCGGAAGACCCGATCCCCCACTCTTCAGTTTGGATATGGCCCGGAGCCATTCCAGATTGGATCTAGGGAGCTCGGAGTCGTCCTTACTCCGATCAACTACTCGGATTCTGACTCCAAGTCAGACAACGGTTCGAACACTAGTTCGGACACCAGTCTGGCGAGTGTCCTTTTGCCCCGAGAGATCTTCATGGCTTCAACCCCTCCACCGGAGGTGCGCCGACTACAAGAGGAGCAACAAGAGGAGGTACGCCGACTACGGCAACAAGAGGAGGTTGAGCGTGAGGCTCGCAACAATGAGCTACGCAGGGATGGGCGAACCGCCCAGCAACAGATCCTCCAGACACGACTTGGCGACCACGACGTCTTCGTCACGCCACAACAGAACATCGTGGCCGCTGCAACCCTGCTGGACACACTCCAGCTCTGGCCTGATCATCAGGTGTCGGCGAAACGGGAATGGGGGTCCCACATACCCTAGGGACGCGTGGATCTTCGGCCACGTCGGCCCCTCCGGGGCCCACATTCTGCACAACTGGCGGCCGGCTACGACCGTTTTCCCGCTAAGTACCTGGGCACGAGCACTGTGCTCCCGAGGCCAGTAGCGCCGAGGGCATGGAAGGCTCGCGCTCAGTTGCTCGCAGTCGTCGGGGACCCGGTTCCCGGGGCGGGCGACTATCAAGCTCGCTGCCCTCGGGAGCCGAGCTCCCGGGGCGGCAGGGGCCAACGGCGCCCGGGGGCACGGAGGGCCCCCGGACCCGGAGGACGGGAGGTGTCGAATCTACGGACCTAACCGCTCCGCAAGACTTGCACCCAGTTCCTCGCGTCATCAGGGACTGAGTTCCCAGGCGGGCGACTATCACGCTCGCTGCCCTCGGGGACCGAGCTCCCGGGGCAGGCAGCTACCTCGGGCCCCGGAAGGGGGACTTAGGCGCTGCGGCCGTTCACGGCTGCTGGCGCTCCGAGTCGGAGGGCGCCTGGTACTCAGCGTTCCTCGGAACAACACAATAAGCAAAGGTACAAAAATATAAACATGATTATATACATATACAAATGTTTCTCTTTGTGCAAAACAGACAAAATCATAGCGCAAGCACGAGAGGAGGCCGGGAGATGTCGTCCGGGGGGAGGTCACTCGTCTTTCTCGGGCCGGACCCCGGCGGTACCCGAGGGGGACTGTGGTCTTCCTCGGACTCCTCGTCAGTCGGCGGCTCCACGAGATGCTCGCCGCGGTCGAAGACCCTGCCCCAGTTGCAGCGGCCTCGGCCACGGCTTTCCGTGCCCCCTCGCGAACCACTACGGCTGCCTCGCACATGGTCATCTCATGCTCCCGGGCCGCGAGCCCGGCCTCTCGGGCCCGGACGCGTTCCTCTAGGGAGGATATGTTCTTCTCCCGCGCCTCCATCTCGGACCGGGCGCGGGAGGCCTCGTCGGAGGCAGATTTTGCGGCGGCCTGCAATCGATCTCCATCTGGCGGGTCGCCACGAAGATCTCGGTGGTGACTGTACGGGCGGGGATCTGCTGCATCGCCATCGCGGTCGCTGCCGCCAGCTTTTCCTTAACATTTTCGTAGCCAGACAGGGCGCGATTACCCGGACAGCATCGCCCTGGCGAAAGCGGGTCCGGGGACGTCGTCCCGATTCATTCCATATACCAGCTCGGGCCCCCGGGTCCCGGGCACATATCCGCCGCATTTATGCAGGAGCCCCCGGGTCCCGGTCCCGTACCTGTTCCCGGCAAGCAAGTCCAGTTTACGTAGCAAGTCGCCAAGCTCCACCACCTCATGACTAACCAGGTGGGCCCCGTGTCCCCTCGTTTCTCCAAGACGTGGCCCTATTCCTGCCCGGAGTGGATCCCGGCCGAGCAACAGGGCCAGGGGCCACTGTCGGCGAAACGGGAATGGGGGTCTCACATACCCCGGGGACGAGTGGATCTTCGGCCACGTCGGCCCCTCCGGGGCCCACATTCTGCACAACTGGCGGCCGGCTACGACCGTTTTCCTGCTAAGTACCTGGGCACGAGCACTGCCTAGGGCCCGGGTGCGCGCTCCCCGGGCAAGTCTCAACGACAGCTCGTAGCCCATTCCTCGGGCCCGTGTCCCGGGGACCATCCCGTTCCCGGGACTCGCCCCCGAATCCAGGAGCCACCTCCCCGCGTCCCGGGGACCTCTCCGGTCCCGAGCCTCGCCTCCCGGTCCTGGGAGCCACCTCCTCGGACCCGGGTCGGGTCCTCGGGGCACATTGCTGGGACTTCCCGGCCCCGGGTCTCGCCCCCCGGTCCCGGGGCCCACAGCTTCGGTCCCCGAAGGGCACGACGCCTTGTGCGCGCGGAGGGCTCGGTGAGCTCTCTGCCCCGGGCACTTACCTGACTCGAGTGGATCAACCCCCAACTACCCGCATTAATGGCGAGGCGACGGGGCGCATCGCCCCTGTCTCTCGCTCTGCCACGCATGACGGCTCGTGACGGCCCCCCGTGGGCCGGCTCCCTGTGCAGTCAGAGACTTTTGACTTTGGCGGCGAGGGCGTGCGTCGTCACATCTCCACGACTTAGGCCTCAGCAACAGACCAACCCCGGCGTGGCTCAGCAGGCGGGAGCGAACGGGCGCGGACGTGCATGACAAGACATAGCATACCTAAAATCTTTCTCTAGGTACTTGGCACTGTGGACTCCCTGTCGATGTTTTACACCGGCAATAAATATATGGGGCTATTCGGCGGATGGAAACTCGGTGGATTGCAAAGGAACACAGAGAGATTTTATACTGGTTCAGGCCCTCAATGTGAGGTAATACCCTACGTCCAGTTTATATGTATTCCTTTGAGGATATACGGTGGTGGTTCTGATGAACTTGTGTGCACCTGCACTCATGGGGCGCCCCGCCTCCCCTTATATACTGGGGGACAAGGTTACAAGGTAGGAGTCCCCATCGGATTACGACTAGGAGATCTCCCCTTAGAGATATAACGCACCCGACTAGGATTGTATATTCCTTTCTATACAAGGCGAAGTCTGCCGAATCTAGCTATATCTCTAATTACAAGGCTAGCCCCATCCTCTGTCCGAGTGGCTCATATGCTTGTCATGAGGTACCCGGGGCCCATGGCACCCACAGTAGCCCCCGAGACCTTCATAGTTGAGTCACAGCTGATACCAAGTGCTCATCCTCCACGGTGAAGTCTTCCCGAGTGCATTGCTCCCGAGCACTCTTTGTCTTAGTGCTGCTTCTCCCGAGTCCTGCTTCATGTCAGCTGGCAGCGAGGCTATGAAGGGCTCCATGTAGATGTAGGAATAGTGTGCGCCGAATAGGCGCACCTATTAGGTGTAGCCCCCGACTTTGTGCTTAATTGTGAAAACAATTAAACATGAAGTCAAAGATCTTTAACCTTGTAGTCTTTCCCGAGTAGATTACTACTGGTACATGAGACTCTTCGGTATCATGTCAACCGGAATATGATTTATAGTCTTGCCGAGTAGGATACTACTCGTATATAGGACTCTTCGACTTCATGTCCGTCGGAATATGTGTTTATAGTCTTGCCGAGTAAGATGTTACTCGCATATGGGACTCTTCAGCGTCATGTCAGCTGGAAAGGGGGTGTTTATAGTCTTTCCTGAGTAGTATACTACTCGAGAATCAGACTCATCGGCATCATGTCAGCCGGGATGATTATTTATAGTCTTTCCCAAGTAGTATACTACTCGAAAATTAGACTCATCAGCTTCATGTCAGCTGGAAAAGGTGTTTATAGTCTTTCCCGAGTGGCGTCCCATTTGGAAGTTAGACTCTTCAGCTCGTCAGCTGGAAGAATGTTTATAGTCTTTCCCGAGTAGTATACTACTCGAAAGTTAGACTCCTCCGCATCATGTCAGCGGGAATAAGAAATTTATAGTCTCTCCCGAGTAGTGCACTACTCGAAAGTTAGACTCATCCGCGTCATGTCAGCGGGAATGAGAATTTTATAGTCTCTCCCGAGTAGTGTACTACTCGAAAGTTAGACTCATCCGCGTCATGTCAGCGGGAATAATGTTGCTCATGGCAACTGATGGCCACGCATGTAGGCCGAGTACCACTTTATGAAAATAAATCCACGGCGTAGTCAGGTGTACCCGAGAAAGATACCTGCATCCCCAATTTTAATGAAGACCAGCTTGTGATCCTTGTAAGGATATATCCTCGAGACCTGGTGGATAAAACAGATACCCAAACATATATGTTTAGCAATAAGGCTCTCATGAAGCATATCTGTTTACCTCATCGGCTCCTGTTGGTAGCACCAGCGCTATAATTTCAACTCAGCCTGCGGGCGGCCCACATGGAGCATGCTACTGTAGGAACTCATATCTTGGTGGCTGCTACCAAATAAGCCGGCCTGAGCCGACCTATCCAGCATAGCTCTATAGAAGTATCATCCATCGCATGTCAAGATGAGTTTTTTGGTGTTGGTAACCGTAATCAGCCAGAGAAATCCTTATTCGCAAGCCTTTCCGACTTACGTTCTGGATGCAAACTGGTTGCCACGTAAGCCTGAGTGGGTATAATGCAGGATCTGCTTGCCCTCCTCAGGTGTGACACAGTGCATGAGAACTCCGGATGCACTTTGACGATGTAAGTCTTCTCTGACTTGGGTAAAGCCGAACAAGGTACCCGAACCTTGCATTAGCAGAGGGTTCGGCTGGCGACCCTCATGGGGCGTACCCTATCCAACAGAATTATAAGCCAAGCTAGGCACCCGAACCTTGCATTAGCATAGGATTCGGCTAGCGACCCTCATGGGGCGTACCCAACCTGACAGAACCGTGACCAAATAAGGTACCCGAACCTAGCATTAGCGTAGGATTCGGCTGGCGACCCTCATGGGGCGTACCCTACTTAGCCGAGTGGTATACAGCCCCGACTGGCGCCGGGGGCCGATTGTTGGCTCGCATGGAGCGTAGTCGGGGAAGATGATGTCCCGACTGGCGCAAGTACTCGGTGAGTAGCCCTCATGGAGCATCCCGAGTGTATTTTGGCAGACTTGTCCAGCCCCCGAGCGTAGGAGATGGGCTCGCAGCCCTGAGTTCCTGTCATGCGTATCCGGAGCTGGGCCTGCAATATAAAGATATCGGATGAGTAGCATCTGATGATGGAAACAATCATCCGAATTAAATGTATTTTACAATATATGTAAATTCATGTTCTTCCTCTTATTGATATTAATTTCCCCGAGTAGTTGATCCCTTACGTTTAAGCACTCTGCCCGACTAGTCATAGCCCCCTAGCGTCGGGAGCTGGCTCATGGCTCTTTCCTAGACACGCGTTTTGGGTGACTTGAGTTCGTCTTTCACGGAGCAAAGTTTCACGGATTAGGATTTATGCTACTTGAGTACTTTTGCAATCATTTAAGAGCAAAAACAGATAAGAGTGCGGCTTGTGCACCTATTAGGTGTAAGCGGCTGCGGCATTGGTAAAGCCGAGTGAAGAAATATTTATCAGGAAGCGACTTAGCTGTTCGGTATTTCGGAGTGGGGATGCCATCCTTGCGTTTGAGCTTGTGAGCCCCCGAGCATGTCACTTGTTGTCCTGATAGTCTTCAGTTGTTGAAAGTCGAAGACGATTGTGACCGACTGCCACAATAGAGCTGTCTGACTTGCGTTTGCGATTCCCAGCTTTAGTCGGGACCGCGTCGTCGGTGTCGTCCCGCATCTTCTGTCAGGGTGACTTGTTATCATCGAGGGCCTCGGCAACAGCGTGGGCCAAGTCGGCGTACTTGTTTGCCATGTCGAATAGGGCCTTGACAGAGTTGGGAGGCTTCCGCGTGAATTTGTCGATGAACGAGGTGTCTCTGACTCCTTTTCGAAAGGCTGCGATGATGACCTCGTCCTTGATCTTCGGGATTGAGTTCCTCCTCTCAGAAAACCTCTTGATGAAGTCACGAAGAGACTCGTTCTTCCTTTGATGCAACTGATATAGGTCGTACTCGGAAGATGGCCTCTCGTATGTTCCCTGGAGTTGGTGATGAATCGTTCCCGGAGTTCTCCCCAAGAGCCGATTGATCGCTTTGGGAGTCCTGTTAGCCATGTCTCGCTGAGTCGGCTAAAGCGACTGGGAGGTAGTTAGCCATGACTTTGTGATTTCCTCCAGCTGCTCGGAATCGCCAGAGTGTAGACCGTGAGCCAGGACTCGGGATTGGTCTTGCCGTCGTATTTGTCGATGCCTGTAGGCTTGAAACCCGGCGGCCAGTCGACCTGTTGTAGCTCCTGGGTGAAGGCTGGTATGCCTCCGTCTTCATGTGGACTCCAACCCCGACTACGGCGGCGAAACCGCTCGTGGTGGAGGCCGAAATGCTCGTTCTCGTCTTCCAGTTGGCGTTGCTCATCTTCTTCTCGTTCGCGGCGCCGAGCATTGGTGTCCTGCCGAAGATCATGCCATATTGGCCTCGGAGATCCCGGTTGTCCCGACGGTCACTTCGACGTTGCCGGTTGTTGTTTGGGTTTGCCGAGTGACGTTTTTTGGCGTGACTCCGTGTTGCAGCCGACTAGAGCCGGCCACTCGGCGTCGCTTTGAGGTAGACGAGACTGCCATTGGGGATGCCGACCGTTTGGTCGCGTATGAGGGATCTCCCGACTGTTGGTGCTGCTGACACGCCAGCAGCGGTAAGCATGGCTTTTTATCCTTGCGATCGTCGGGGTGGCCTGGTGATCAGGCCCAAGTTGGAGCGTGTCCAGTAGGGTTTGCGGCGGGCCACGATGTTCTGTTGTGGAGTAACGAAGACATCGTGGTCGCCGACTCGGGTTTGGAGGGTTTGTTGCTGAGAGGTTCGCCCAGCCCTGCGTAGATCGTCGTTGCGGGCGTGCAGGCGTCTTGCTTCTTCCTCCTTTTGTTCTTGCAGTCGGCAGGCCTCCTCCTCTTGTGGCTCGTGTCGTCGGCATGATTCCTGAGTAGGAGTAGAGCCTTTGGATGGCATGAAGATTTCTCGTGGCGGGAAGAAGCTTGCCGAACTGCTGTCTGACTTAGAGTCGGAATCCGACTGGGAGTCGTAGTCCGACCGAGAGTCGTAGTCGGAATAGTCGATGGGGGTTATCACAACTCCGACCCCCCTAGATCCGATCTCGAGCGGCTCGGGGCCGTTTCCGAGTCGAACTCCAGAGGATCGGGTTTGCCGCGTCGAATGTAGATCGTAGATATCGGCGGCGTCGCCGAGTCCGAACGGGAAATTGACGATCTCTTCCTTTTCTGGCCCGACCTCGGCCGGCTCAAAACCGAGTCCGAGTCGAACACCGAAAGAAAGAGTTGTCCCTGGACTCGGGCGTATTGGATGTTGCCGCAACATGTCGTGAAAGATTGCTGCAGCATCGTGTAGGCCGACTGGCACGGAGTCGGCTGGTTCCCTGGGAGATCGGATCGAGTCCGAGTCGGCCAAGGTGACATTGCCGATCTGGTCGGCGACGAAGTCGAGGCTTCTGAATGCGATTGTATCTCCGGGGAAGAGTTTGCCGCCGTCGACTTCGGTTTCTGGATCCATCGAGTTTGTAGATGTAGATCGCGCCGGAGCCCCTACCTGGCGCGCCAACTGTCGATGTTTTACACCGGCAATAAATATATGGGGCTATTCGGTGGATAGAAACTCGGTGGATTGCAAAGGAACACAGAGAGATTTTATACTGGTTCAGGCCCTCAATGTGAGGTAATACCCTACGTCCAGTTTATATGTATTCCTTTGAGGATATACGGTGGTGGTTCTGATGAACTTGTGTGCACCTGCCCTCATGGGGCGCCCCGCCTCCCCTTATATACTGGGGGACAAGGTTACAAGGTAGGAGTCCCCATCGGATTACGACTAGGAGATCTCCCCTTAGAGATATAACGCACCCGACTAGGACTGTATATTCCTTTCTATACAAGGCGAAGTCTGCCGAATCTAGCTATATCTCTAATTACAAGGCTAGGCCCATCCTCTGTCCGAGTGGCTCATATGCTTGTCATGAGGTACCCGGGGCCCATGGCACCCACACTCCCCTTAATCGATAAAAGGAGGATCCATGCCACAGGCTGGGGGAGACACTCGATCTCTGGCTCTAGCTCGTTCTCTCGCTACTGTTCGTCTTCTTCAGCTCGCTCTATCTCTCTTTTGGGAAGGGAGGTCTAGCTCCAGAGCACCGCCGAGAATATCTTGTAACACCGAAACCACATTCATCTCCCACATAGCAAACACATACAGGAGTAGGGTTTTACGCCTCCGTGCAGCCCGAACCTGTCTACCTCCTCTTGTCTCCTTGCGTGCCATCTCTCAGCTCGGGTCCTCAGGCCCGAGCACATATCCACAGGACACCGCAGTCATCCTGGGACAACTCCCCTGGCCGAACCTCAAAAGGGGGTCCCCAGACTCCCCGCGGTTCGAGTTCCATTCTCTGACATCAGGTTACCCTGACTATCGCCAAGATCAAAGCCATGATTACAGTTGCTGCATGTCAGCAGCACCAGCAGTCGGGCGAAACACTTATACCGACTAACCGTTCGGATTCTCCAGCGGTAGTCTCCAGCGGCCAGCCCTAATCAGCCGCACGCGAAGTCACGCCAGACGGCACTCGGCAACACAAACAACAACAATCGGCGGTGCTCCCAGAACGATCGCTGGTTTAACCAAGACCTCCTAGTCCGTCCACAACGCGATCTTCACCAAGAAATTAATGCTCGGCGCCGTCAACGCGAAGACGACGAGCAACGCCGACTGGAGGACGAGCACGAGCGTTTCCGTCTTCACCACGAACGGTTTAACCGTCGTGGTTGGAGCCGGAGCCTTCACTCGGGAGCAACAAGACGTCGACTGGCTGTCGGGCTTCAAGCCTACGGGAATCGAGAAATACAACGGCAAGACTAACCCCGAGTCCTGGCTCACAGTATATACTCTGGCAATTCGAGCCACCGGAGGTGATCATAAAGCCATGGCTAACTACCTCCCGGTCGCACTGGCCAACTCAGCGAGGACATGGCTAACAGGGCTCCCAAGGCGATCAATTGGCTCCTGGGGGGAACTCCGGGAACGCTTTATAGCCAACTTCCAAGGAACTTATGAGCAACCATCTTCTGAGCACGATCTCTACCAGCTGCACCGGAGGAAGAACGAGTCTCTCCGTGAGTTCATCAAAAGGTTCTCCGAGAAGCGCAATTCGATCCTGATGATCAAAGACGAGGTCGCCATTGTCGCCTTCCGTAAGGGAGTCAAGGACGCCCCGTTCATCGCAAAATTTACTCGAAAGCTGCCAACCTCCGTTATGGCTCTCTTCGATATGGCGAATAAATACGCCGACTCGGCCGAAGCGGTCGCAGAGGCCCTCGACGAGAAGAAAGAGTCCCGACAGAAGGACCAAAAGGCCAAAGACGACAATGAGCCATCACAGAACAAATCCGGCAGCCGCAAGCGGAAGTCGGACAACGAGGTGGCCAACATGGAGCGGACCCGGTCACGACCCCCAAGGAACAACGAGTATCAGAAGGTTATGAACGGGCCTTGCCCCTTCCACCCCAAGGGCAAGCACGTGACCAAGGACTGCTTCATGCTCAAGAAGTTTGCTTCCGAGCAGGCTTCATCATCTAGCGCCGACAAGGACAAAGACAAGCCAGATTTGGGCCCGGCCGACGATTTTCAAGATCCCCAGGCCGAGCTCAACCACATCTTCGAAGGGCCATCTGCGTATGAGTCCAAGAGAAAGCAGAAGCTAACGACACGCGACGTCAACGCGGTCTCTACTACAGATGCCCCCCAGTATTTGCACTGGTCAGAGATGTCCATCACATTCAACCGCGTAGATCATCCAGATCAGGTTTCACACCCGGAACGTTACCCAGTCGTCCTGGACCCGGTCGTCAAAAACATCAAGCTGAAGAAGGTCCTCAAAGACGGAGGTAGCGCTCTCAATATTCTGTTCGCCAAGACTTTGGACGAGATGAAGATTCCTCGTTCAAAACTGCGGCCGAGTACGGCGCCCTTCCACGGGATAATTCCTGGCCTATCTTCAACCCCCCTTGGACAGATAACCGTGTCGGTTACCTTCGACACGCGGGATAACTTCCACACAGAAAACATCTGCTTCGAGATCGCCGACTTCGAGACCGCGTACCACGCAATACTCGGACGACCGGCGCTCGCCAAATTCATGGCAATACCGCACTATACCTACATGGTGCTCAAGATGCCCAGGCCAGCCGGAGTTCTCTCCCTCCACAGTGATGTCAAGCAAGCCTTCACCTGCGACAAGGAGAGTTGCGAGTTGGCTCAATCGCAAGAGGCGGCAGTCGGACACAACAGCATTCGGCAAGCTGTCACAACTGAAGTCGAGGATGACCAAGTTCCGGCAAAAAAGCAGGAAAGTTGGGAATTTCAGCGGACTCTGACACGAAGAAAATCCCCCTGGACCCTTCCAACCCCTCCAAGACTGCTCTGGTCGGGACCGGACTCGACCCTAAATAGGAAGACGCGCTCGTCACCTTCCTTCAAGCCAACAAAGATATCTTCGCATAGAAATCGTCTGACATGCCGGGCGTACCAAGGGAGGTGATCGAGCACACCCTCAATGTCAAGACAGACGCCAAGCCAATCAAGCAACGGCTATGGCGCTTTGCACAGGACCAGAAAGATGCTATTCGGGAGGAGATCACCAAGCTCCTCATAGCCGAGTTCATCAAAGAGGTCTATCACCCAGATTGGTTGGCAAACCCAGTTCTGGTCTGGAAGAAAAACGGTAAATGGCGCATGTGCGTCGACTACACCGATCTAAATAAAGCGTGCCCCAAAGATCCATTTGGTCTACCGAGAATAGATCAGGTGGTGGATTCAACTGCAGGGTGTGACCTTCTCAGCTTTCTTGACTGTTACTCGGGATACCAACAAATCAGCCTAAAGGAGGAGGACTGCCTAAAGATGTCTTTCATCACGCCGTTTGGCACATACTACTACATCACCATGCCGTTCGGTTTGAAAAACGCTGGAGCAATGTATCAACGAGCAATTCAGCGGTGTCTACACACTCAGATCGAACGCAACGTGGAGGCCTACGTCGATGATGTGGTGATTAAGACTAAGTCCAAAGAAGACCTCATCGCTGACCTGGAAGAAACCTTTCAAAATCTTCGAAGATTCAAGATGAAGTTGAACCTGGAAAAGTACGCCTTCGGTGTGCCATCCGGCAAACTACTCGGTTTCATCGTATCGCATTGCAGCATCGAGGCCAACCCAGAGAAAGTCAATGCAATCATGAACATAGCACCCTCGACTAGCCAGAAGGACGTCCAGAAGCTGACAGGCTGCATAGCGGCACTCAGCCGATTTATTTCCCGACTAGGCGAACGGGGCATGCCCTTTTTCAAGATATTGAAGAAAGCAGACAATTTTCAATGGACCCCTAAAGCCCAGCAAGCCTTCGAAGCCTTCACGAAATTTCTCACATTTCCACCCGTGTTGGCATCACCTATGCCCCAAGAGCCATTAATGCTATATCTGGCGGTAACCACTCAGGTAGTTAGCACGGTGTTGGTGGTCGAGCGATCCGAACCGGGTCACATACAGAAGATAGAACGGCCAGTTTACTTTGTCAGCGAGGTCCTGGCCGACTCAAAGATGAGATATTCGTAGGTCCAGAAGTTGCTCTATGGCCTACTCATTACTGTCCGGAAGCTGGTGCACTATTTCCAATCGCATCAAGTCACGGTGGTCACATCGTATACACTCGGGGACGTCCTGCATAACCGCGAGGCCACCAGCCAAATCGCTAAATAGGCGCTCGAGTTGATGGCGTTCGACATCACCTTTCAGCCACGGACAGCAATCAAATCACAAGCTCTAGCTGACTTCGTGGCCGAGTGGACAGAAGTTCAAATGCCTACATCAACAGCGAAGCTAGAGTACTGGAAAATGTACTTCGATGGTTCTTTAAGGATCGGCGGCGCCGGGGCCGGCGTCGTACTGACGTCCCCCACCGGTGAAAAACTCAAGTATGTCCTCCAGATCCACTTTCCGGCTTCCCATAACGTCGTCAAGTACGAGGCACTCATCCACAGGCTCCGCATCGGTATATTACTCGGCATCCGTTGACTGGTTGTGCGTGAAGATTCCCAACTCGTGGTCAACCAAGTCATGAAATACTGGACATGTCTTGACGATACCATAGCGGCGTACTGTCAGGAGGTCCAAAAGCTAGAAAACAAGTTCGACGGGCTGGAGATAACACATGTCCTATGACAATACAATGATGCGGCAGATGAATTGGCAAACATGGGATCCAAGCAAGAAGTGGTCCCGACGGGGATCTTTGTCGAGCAACTTATGGAGCCATCAGTCAAAAAGAAACCAGTGCCAGAGCAGTCGGGAGGCAAACCTACCTCGGCAGTAGACGAAGTACTGAACATATGTCAAGAGTGGCGGAATCCTGTTCTCAAATTCCTCCTGGACGATGAACTCCCAGAAGATCGCAGTCAAGCTGAACAAATCAAACATCGAAGCAAAAGTTTCCTATTATTCGGAGAAGACCTGTACCGAAGAAGTGCATCCGGTGTCCTCATGTGTTGTGTCACCACCGAGGAAGGCAAGCAGATTCTACAATCGATCCACTCGGGCATAGGTGGCAATTATGCCGCATCTAGGACGTTAGTCGGAAAGGCTTACAGGTAAGGATTTTTCTTGCCAACAGCAGTAACAGACGCTAAAGAAATTGTTCGCACATGTGAGGGTTGTCAGTTCTATGCAAGACAAACAAATCTCCCAGCCGAAAAACTCCAAACAATCCCAATCTCTTGGCCCTTTGCAGTATGGGGGCTCGACATGGTCGAGTCTTTCAAGAAAACGTCAGGAGGGTTCACACACTTGTTCGTCGCAGTGGATAAATTCACGAAGTGGATTGAGGCAAAATCCGTTGCTACCATAACAGCGGCAAGAGCAAAGGACTTCATCATGAGTATATTATACCAATTCGGGGTTCCTAACCGCATCATAACGGACAACGGTACTCAGTTCACGGGCGGCATCTTTCAATATTTCTGTGACGACTTCAGCATCAAGATCTGTTATGCATCTGTGGTGCACCCGTGGAGCAATGGGCAAGTCGAGCGTGCCAATGGCATGGTCTTACAAGGTATCAAGGCCAGGATATTCGACCGACTACAACCATACGCGGGCCGGTGGGTACAAGAACTCCCATCTGTTCTCTGGTCTTTAAGAACCACGGTTAGTCGGGCAACAGGGCAATCTCCTTTCTTTCTGGTCTATGGTGCCGAGGCCGTGCTACCAACCGAATTAGAGTTTGGCTCTCCACGAGTTCGGGCTTACTCAGAAGACATCTCAAACAATACCTGATTGGTCTAACTAGATCAGTTGGAAGAAGCGAGGGACATCGCAATAATCCAGTCGGCAAGGTATCTTCAAGGCCTGCGTCACTACCACAATCGCAATGTCCATGGCCGTGCCTTTTTGTTTGGAGATCTCGTCTTGAGAAAAATACAAACCACCAAAGACAGGCATAAACTATCCCCAATATGGGAAGGGCCGTTCATCATAGATGAAGTTACACGGCCAGGCGCCTACCGACTGAAGACCGAAGACGGTGCCCTCGTCAGCAACTCATGGAATATAGAACAGCTACGTCCTTTCTATACCTGAGTTTTATACTTTCCATGTGTACGGTTTTCCTCTGGCTCACTATGCCATTTGTTCCAACCGAGTAGTGAGTCGGGGGCTGCATGTATTATATGTGCTTCGTCAATAATATACGAGCCTGTTTTGTTTAAGTTATGAAGTTTTGCAACGACTTTGTTATGTTTGCCCGAGTACTGCTTTCTGCGGTGAACGATTTTATTACGTTCCTATAGACTAACTCGGTATAGACTATATAGTCAGGTAAAGTTAATGATAACTAAGTCAGAACTTAAAGCTTGGTGGCACTGCACATATATTTACACATGTCCTTACAAAAATTTATATACACCGACTGCATGATGGACTGTTCTTACATACCTAGGTCTCGGGTGATCACCTCTGCAGTTGGCCTCGCCTAGGTTATCAACCTCAGCGCCTCCTCAAGTGTCGTCTCCTCGGTGAATCCCTCTCCAATGGCTTTAATATCTGCCCTGGGGTAGATTGACTTGGTCATCGCCAGGGTTTGGGCCACGCCGATGACAATACGCTCGTCCGAGTACCTCTTCAGGACACTCAAGGCTTCATTAAGGTGCGCCTGTAGCTGGGAGATCGTGTTGGAGCTGGTTCCCACATAGTGAGGGTCCATTACGTCAAGGAGCCCTTTCACGGACTTGGCAAGGATCTCCTGTGACTCCTTGATGACTTTTATCTCCTCTGCAAAAGCTTGAAACTGGATTTGGGCATTGGCTCTGGCGGCTACCCGGGTTCATCGACAAGTAAACTTGTTAGGCAAAATTGCAGATAGAGTACTTAATGGATTGGTTAAGATCATTGTCAGAGCGGAGACTTACTTTCGTAGTCGGCCTCCCATTTGGCTTTGGTCTTCTCCAGTTCAACCTTCTCTCTCTCAAGCTTGGTGTTGGCCTTCTCCATGTCGGCCTTGTCCTTCTCGAGCTCAGCTTTGGCCTTCTCGGCCTCCTTCAGCTTGGATTCCCCCTCTATTCGAGTCTTCACCTCAGCTTCGAGGGCTTCACATCAGAATGGTCAAGAACCCGAGATTGCAGTTAGGACACAACTGGGCAGTCGGGAAACAACAAAGTTGGAAAAATATGCATGGGATTTAGTCAGGAAGACAAATACAGAAGACTTACTTCCGATCTTCTTGGCCAGAGCCCAGTTCTCATCCCTGAGCTGATCAACATCTCCCCTCAGCCAAGTCTCCCTCTCCCGGCTCAACCGCTCCAATTCGGCCTTCAAGGTCTGGAGCTGGCTTAATTGCTGGAGTTGGGGGGCAAGCTGGGTTAGGACCTCATTCATCTTCTCTGAACGGTCGATGATTTTCTGCTCGGGGCAAGAGCAGAGCAAAGCAGAGTCAAGCGTCAGCATACTTATACAAGGAAGACTGACAAGAACCCAACATGGCGAAAATCATACCTGGACCCCCCGGGACACGGCGATTACGGCGCGAAGCAAGACTTCACGCTCCCCCTCCGCTGCCACTTCATCGTGCTTGTAACTCTTCACAGTTCCATCAGGGGCTACCCAGCGGAATGTCCTTGGGTATCTGCGGGGAGGAGCCTCAAGCCTGGGGAGGTCTGGCCCTTCTGACGACGACAACGACAAGGACAGCGACGGGATCCTGACCCCCAACTCGGCGGCTGTTGGGGCTTCAGTGATATGCTCGGGGGCTGGGGCGATAGCCTCAACGTCAACCCCTTGGTCGGCCGGTGTCGGCGGCTCTGCAGTCGGGACGACCTCAGTTTCTGCAACTGAGATGGTTGCCGGCTCAGCATATATGCTCTCTGGCGTTGGTTCGGTTGGGGCCAGCTCAACAATAGGAGTGGCCGGTGTGGTCTCCTTGAGATCAATATTGGCCCGTTTCCTGCATGAAGAGCTAAGTATCAACACACCACAATGCTGAACAGGACTTCCGGAGGACTTAAAGTCGCATACCTCTTGGAGAATTTGAGCCTGCACCTGGGGGCTCCTGATGTTGACAGTGGACTACTACCGGCTATCGGCTAGATGGCATGGCGGTCGGCAGCGGCGTTTTTGTCCTAGTTGGCCCTGCTCCTGGCACAGCCGGCCAGGGCGCCCGGGTACTCGGCGGTGCCATCCTTGGGCTCGATGTTTCTGAGCCCGGCGGCGCTTGACCCGACCTTGTACTCGGCGGCGCTCTTCTTGGGCTCGATGATGCTGACCCTGACAGCGCTGGTCCCGGTCTGGGACTTGGCGGCCTGGGAGCTGCGCTAGTGGTGTCCCTAATCCTCAGACTCCCGGCTGCAGCACTCAGCCTGATAATCTTCTTCTTGCCCTGGTCTTCAACAGGCCTCTTCCCCGCTCTCTTGGAGTCGGGCTGGGCAGCAGAAGGACTTAGCGGCCTCTTCTTCGACTTCATGGCCGATAAGGTTTGGGAGTCCACATCAAACTCCTCACATGACTGCAAGCAGTTCAACAACACATGTTACACATTGCGGAGCAATCCTGGGCATATATCTACAAGCACTCATTACAGATGGATAACTAGTTAATATCAGAGAAAGTTACCTTTGGGTGCGGCCTCTTCAGGCTGTAAGCCGCCACAGACCTTTCTGAGTCTTCGGTTTCAACCACCCCGCTGGCGAAGAAATCCAGCAGGACGTCGGTCACCTTATGCTTGTCCATCAGGTCGGGATACTCCCGGCTGGGATCACCTCTGCCCTTATAGTCCCAGCCGAAGTGACACCTCAACTTCAGCGGCCTGATGCACCGAGTCAAGAAACGTCTGGCCACCTATAGACCAGTCAGCCCGGCGCTCTTCAGCTTGTCAATCTTTTCAATCAGTATATGAACTTGGCCCATTTCTACGAAGCCGGGCACGGATGACCAGTTGGGCACAACCGTCGGAGGCAAACCCATAAAAGGGGGGAGACTTGGTGTAATGATAGCATTTCTATTTCTGTGCAAAACTATTTTAATAAAAAGCTAAATTCAAAATTTGGCTCTTTATTTGATTTTTGATTTTTGTGCCAAGTGTGATCTCAAGAAAATTCTCAAAAATATTCAAAACAGCCCTAGAGCCTCTGTAGAAGTCACCCAAATTTTTGCAAAATTTTTAAACCCCATTTGAAACAATTTCAAAATTCAAATTCTCCAAAATCAATTCCAAACACTCTCTGGAAAATATCAAATCTCATTGTTCAAGCCAGGCTGCCTTCTTCCTTTCTCCGCCCGTCACTGTGCCTTCCCTGTGCGGCCTGCTCGGCCCGCGCGGGTGCACGCGCGTGGGTTAAATCCTACGGGGCCCGCACGTCAGCCGCCCCGATGCCACCCGTCTCCTCGACCGCCTGATGATTCCACGTGGACGGACGAGATCGACTCTGCTACGCGGTCCCGCTTGTCAGCCCGACGACATGTCGTCGTCGTCCACCTCTCGTCCTCGCCCGCGCTCTCTCTCTCTTCTCTCAATCTCTCTCGAGTCGTCTCTCTGCTCTCGCCTATGCCCGCCCATACCGGCCGGACACCGCCATAAAGTCGCGCGGAGCGCCGTTGTCAACCCTCGCCATCCTCGCGTGGCATCAGCACCGGCGTAAAATCCGCTTCGCCATCTCGTCCAGTACGCCCGACATCGCCCACGCCATGGCTGCCCAGCTTTTCTCCTTGGCTAGCCTCGGAAGTCAGCGAGCACGCGCGAGCGTGCCGTCCCGTCGCCTCGCCATCGTCTCCTTTTTCCATTTCCCGCCTCCTCCGCGCATTACGCAAGCCACAGCAGGCTCCGCCATTGTTGCGTCAAATCCTCGAGCTCGAGTTATCTTCGACCTCCACCGCCTTTGTCCGTCATCGGCTAGCATCCGAGCTTCCCTATATATATCGCAACATTTTCCCCATTCCAGTCACCAAGACAAGCACTCGAGCAAGCTCACCACTGAGAGTCTCCCTCCGCCGCCTACTGACCAAGCTCCCACCGCCATTTCCGACTGCCTCCGACCGAACCGCCGCCACCGCCGAGTTCCTCTAGTCATCAAGAAGCCCCTCCGCCACTCCCCGCCGTCGATTAGCCTCTGTATCGAAAATCCCCAAATCAGCCCACCGCCGTCCGCCGTTGCCGCCGCTCTGTATCTCGCCGTAGACGAAGGTAAAGCCAAATTAACCACGTCCCAGTTCTTCCTCGCATAATGCCACACTTGAACCAACCCACCCCGAGCTAGACCGCCGCTAGAATGGTCGCCGGCGATGACCACTTCTCTCCACCGCCGCCGCCGGTTCTGGTTCGCCGCCGCCGACCATCATCCGGTGTCCAATAAGCCAATCCGAGCCGTTCACTCAATTCCCTGTCTCCTCCGCTCTCTGCCAGTGTCAACCGCTCGCTGATCCTCACCGCCGTTGGCGAGATCGACTCTGGCGATCGCCGGCCATCGATCCCCCACCGTGCAGCTCCGTCGGACCCCTGGCCAACGTGGCCTCGCCACGTGGACGCCGCGTCAACCGGGCGGCCCACCTCCTGGACCCCACCTATCGGCGCTTCGGCCCCCGCACCCCCTCCTAACACTGGCAAGCCGGTCCCACACCACCAGTGTCCCCATCCCTCTCTATAGCACTGTAGCACCAGGCCCCACCTGTCAGCTCTCTCTCTCTCTCTGACAACTCGGTCCCACTTGTCAGCTTCTCTATCCTCCCTCTTTTTACTGTTCATTCGGCCCCACATGTCAGACACTGTGCCCCTCCTTCTCTCTCTGACCCGAGGGCCCCACTGTCAGCCTCTGGTGCTATTTTCCTTTATTTCCTTTTTATTTCTTTCCTTCCTAAAATAACTTTAAATCCTTTTTATTTCTAGAAATTAACCCTAACTTTGAAAATTCATAACTTTTAAACCATAGCTCCGTTTGAGCCCATTCAACTCTCAAACTTTTTCTAAAAATGAGATCTACACATTGGCACTATTAGTTGTATGATATAGGTTCTGATTCTTGGTGTTTTTGCATGTTTACGTTTGCAACGTTTAGAGGCCGTTCCCGAGGAGTCGCCACATGAAGATTTTGTCAAAGACCCGCATGACCTCGAGCAAGGCAAGTCACCCTTGACCATGTCGGACCCATGATTTAAAGTTATTTTAATTTATAAAACTCGCATAATTAGGAGCACGACTTTTATCGTAGTTGAATCCATCCGGCTTAACCTATTTGCTGCATTTGACCCTACCTTGGATGAATTGATGACCTGTTCCTTATAACCTCGTCGTCTTGACATTCGTACTTGTGTACGGATGTCGATGACCCCCTTTACCTAGAATAAAACTTGACGATGGGAAAATCAGGGTTTTAAATAAAATGGTTTTAAAATCCTCGACACCCTTGGTCAAGCATTTGCAAAATAAAATAGTTTTACAAAAATTAGTCATGGGATGTCGCTGCCTGTGCGGCCCCGGCTCCGCATGATTTTTAAGGACCGTTTCCTTGAGGAATTGCACTGAGCATATAACAGTGCGACCACACGGGTGGAATGGGACGCCCCTGGCCAAGTAACTAGTATTTCTAGGATGGTTTTCGGTTGCTAATAAATGTGGGACTAGCTGGATGCCAAAAGGGCGATATACCCCCGTCCCTGAGTACAGGAAATGAGTTCCTGGTACTTGGTTGAGAGTGAGCACCCATTTATAGGGCAACGTGCTATCCTGGGAAGGCTTTGGAAAGGCCTTGTCGCGAACCTCCCTAATTGGCCAATGAGGAAGTAAGCTCGCGTCGTGTGGGTAAAGCGTGCAATCTTTGCAAAGATCTGATGAACTATTCGAGCAGCCGTGCCCACGGTTATGGGCGAATGTAAAGTGATTCCTCTAGCGTAGTTTTTAAATTATAAATATCTGTACAATTATTTTGCGGGTTGGGAATCGTTATCAGAATCGGTATGTGTGACGATGGATGGCCTGTGTGGCTTGAAACAGGCCTGTGTGACCCGGGGTGTCAGATGACACCGAAGTTCAATTCCTTGAAGTGAAGAGACAAGTTTTAAGATAAAGAGAATCCATCTAAATGGAGGTACCAGAGGAGGGTACGCTCCGAATCGGAAATTGTGACAAGTCTCAGACTTGTGGAATGGGTTGAGACGCGAGTCTCTTCCCGATTGACTTAATTGTGGTGAGTTGTTGCAAAGCAACTCACGGAATGGATTGAAGCGTGAGCTTCTTTCCAACAACTTAAAGAGCACACTTAGAGTTTTAAAACCACAAAATCTTTGAAAACTCTTTTGCAAAAATAACCCTAACCTTCCTTGCTAAACCTTGCATGCCACATAATTTCCGTGACTTGTTGAGTACCTCGTGTACTCACCCTTGCTTATCTTCTCCCAGAAGTCTACGAAGACTCAGCCAGTACTACCAAGATCAAGCCAAGTACAAGGAGTTTTAGGGTTTCGGTCTAGGTCCCCAAGCCATGCTTGTGGGTATAGGCCTACTCGTGTATTTCCGTTGCCTACTTTTGTAATGTATCGTTGCACATCTCGGGTTCTGTCCGAGGCTGCAACTTATGTAAGGACTATGTTTAATAAATAAAGCAGGTTTGGCTGTGATCCACCAATGTCCTGTATGTACCAGCTGGTCTCCTGGGACTGGTATAGGTATTACAGGTAACAATGTTCCTCCTCTGCTGACCAGTACGAGTTAGCGGGAGAGGGGCGTTACACTTGGTTCAAGATCAGAACAGTAAAACCACTCCTTATGCCAGCCTTTGAGAGAAGATTTCAAGGGCATATGAATATAGATTTTCTTCACCTCTCTCCGAAGCTGAATGCCGGCCTCCCCAATCACTTGGATTTTGCTCTTGGAGGGCTGGAGCTTGAGGTGGAACAAATGTCTAAAAAGATTCAAATGGGGTTCCACACCCAGGAAGCACTCACAAAGAGTCACGAATATAGATATTTGCAAGATCGAGTTGGGATTCAAATTCACCAACTCGAGTTCATAGAAGGCAAAAAGCTGGCGGAAGAACTCGAAAGATGGAAGAGAAAGACCCCGGTTGAAAAAAGAGGTGAAAACAACGGTCTCACCAGCCTGGGGCTCCGGAACCGATTCACCTTTAGCTGGACGCCAATTGATGACATCGCGGCTTTGTAATCTCAGCTGCTTCTCCAAAAGCCTCAACTTAGCCGACCCGCAATCTGAAGTCGGCCAGACCTCATCCGACGCATCCAGAAAATCTGAAGCTCTCGGCATGGTTAAGGGCGAAAAGATTTGGGGGAAATGTTGTTGGAGGTTTGGAATGGACGAGGAGGAGTGGGATCGCCTGAGTTTCAATGGGGAAGAGCGAGCAATGGCGAACCCTAGCGAGACGAGAGGTGAAATTTCGGCATAGAGGCTGGAAGACGAAACGATTGGTGGATTGGAAAAGATGAAGGAATCTTTTCTCTTTCTCCCTACCTTTTATAGAGCTTGTACCGATTCGTGGGCTTGGGCTTACAAAGTCGGTACTGAGCCACCAAGATATGAGTTTCTACAGTAGCATGCTCAATGTGGGCCGCTTGCTGGCTATGTTAAAATCACGGTGCTAGTACTACCAACAGGAACCGATAAGGTAAACAGATATGCTTCATGAAGGCCTAATTGTTGAACACATATGTTCGGTATCTGCCTTATCCACTAGGTATTGAAGATATATTCTTATAAGGGTCACAAGCTGGTCTTCATGCAGGTATCTCCCAAGTACACCTGACCACCTAATGGATTAAATTTCATAGAGTGGTACTCGGCCTACATGCTTGGCCAACAGTTACCATGTGCAAATATTTTTCCAGCCGACATGACGCTGAGGAGTCTAACTTTCGAGTAGTGCACTACTCGGGAAAGACTATAAATATTTCTTCCAGTTGACATGAAGCTAAGGAGTCTAACTTCCGAGTGGGACGCCACTTGGAAAGACTATAAACGCCTTTTCCAGCTGACATGAGGCTAAAGAGTCTCATATACGAGTGGCATGCTACTCGGCAAAGACTATAAATTATTTCCGGTTGACATGATACCGAAGAGTCTCATATACCGGTAGTATACTACTCGGGAAAGACTACAAGGTTAAAGATCTTTGATTTTATGTTTAATTGTTTTCACAATTAAGCACAAAGTCGGGGGCTACACCTAATAGGTGCGTCTATTCGGCGCATACTATTCATACTTCTACATTAAGCCCTTCATAGCCTCGCTGCCAGCTGACATGAAGCAGGACTCGGGAAGAAGAAGCACTCGGACAAAGAGTACTCAAGAGCAATGCACTTGGGTAATCTTCACCGTGGAGGATGAGCACTCGGCATCAGCTGTGACTCAACTATGAAGGTCTCAGGGGCTGCTGTGGAGGCCATGGGCCCCGGGTACCTCAACAGAGATATGGGCCACTCGGATAGAGGATGGGTCTAGCCTTGTAATTAGAGATATGATAGAACTCGGCAGACTTTACCTTGTACGATAAGGAATATACAGTCCTAGTCGGGTAGGTTATATCTCTAAGAGGAGATCCCTTGGCTGTAATCCAGCTGGGACTCCTACCTTGTACCCCTGTCCCCTAGTATATAAGGGGAGGCAAGGCGCCCCCTCAGGGCATAAGCTCATAGAAGCAAACATACATCCTCAAAGGAATACACCACAACTGGACGTAGGGTATTACCTCACATCGAGGGCCTGAACCAGTATAAAACCTCCTTGTGTTCCTTTGCAATCCACCGAGTTTTGATCCGACGAGTAACCCTGTATTTATATTGCCGGTGTAAAACATCGACACTACTGATAGCAGAGAATTTTGAACCGGTGTCAGGGTCTGACAACCTGTATAGGAGTGGATTTCTTTAATAGCTTTAATCAACTAAAATTTTTTTTGTCCGCTTGAGTTGTTGCAAAGCAATTCACGGACCAGATTGAGGCGAGAGCCTCATTCCAACCACATTGGGATTCAACCACACTTAGTGTTTGAGAAAAAGCTTACAAAAATAGAAGTTTGTGAAATAAACCCCACCCTTCCTTTGAAGCCTGGATGAGTCATGCTCCCTGTGGCTTACTGAGTATGTAAGTACTCAATCGTTGTTTTTCCCTCCCCTCAAGAAGTTGAAGCTGAAGATTAGGGTTTCTTTTGTAATCCAAAGCCGTTGCTTGTGGATTGGGTTCTCGTTGCGTTGTCGCTCCACTGCTGCTGTTCTATTTGGGGTTGCATCTTAGGGCTTTCCCAAAGTTCCAACATATAAAAGTATAATCTATCCTAAGGATTGTGATGATGCATCTCCATTGACTGCAGGTACCAGCAAGGTTTCCTGGGACTGGTACCGGCATCATGGTTCCGTGGGGATTGGTTCATGCCGACCTACTGCAACACATCCTCTCTGGTGTCACTGTAGGCAGTGCCAGGGTGGGGTGTGACAAGCAAAGACTATAGTAATGGTGGAAGAAGTCAAGGAAGGGGCAAACCCAGATGAAAGCTTCATACATGTGAGTGAAGACACTCGACATAGTGGTGGAATTGGGGTTAAGTCGAGAAGATTCATGTGATAAAAATTGAGGACTGTGGACAAGAATTCTAAGGTAGGGGAAGAAAACTACACGTGGAAAACAAAGAAAATACCACAATTTCCCCTAGGTTGGGGACATGAACAATACCTCCATGATGGTAGCCAATTGAGTCAGTCCCAAGGAGGATGCCTTCAACTTAGAGCTCCTTCAGTTGTGCCTCATCGAAGTTGGAAGTCTTGAACAATTGCGCCATTGCCGATGAGGAAGAGAGTGCTAGGGTTTGGAGAAGAAGAGGAAAAGGCTCAGTGGAGATTAAGGTTGTAGGAAGAAGAGATGGCAATTGCTTCAGAATGCATGTGTGGATGTCAATTGAATCTCAAAGATGTATTTAGATCCCGTAGTGTGACGGTTCGGATTTAGGGGAAACCGAGCCGTGCATGTAATTGACAGTTGGGATTCTAAACTCTATTCAGATTTCAAATGACAACCCATGAAAATAGCTGCTTGGATAACATGCCACTGGTGGCCGAACACAAATTGGTCGGTCATGACCCGATTAGGCACTAGTCCCGACCAGATGGGATCTTGAAGTAGTCGGACAACGGACTAGTCATCATTATTTGAATAGAGTTCGGGGGGCTACAGTTGGTGTAATAAATATGGGAAGCACCACATACATATATATACCCTGGCAGGAGTACAGTGGAGGCCATGGGCCCTGGGTATCTCAAGGAAGGCAATTACGGCCACTCGGATAGAGGGTGGGCCGGTTCCTACAATTGGAGATTGAGTAGGACTCGGCTTCATGTTACCTTGCAAGACAAGGAAAGGGATATAAGTCCTAGCCGGATACTCTATGTATTGATAAGGAAAGTCCTTAGTTGTATCCGACTGGGTTTCCTACCCTGTAATCCTCATCCCTCCAATATATAAGTAGGGGTAGGGAGCCCTTGGAGCACATGGCAATCTCACCAGAGAATACAGCGAAAGCAATACACCACAACTGGAAGTAGGGTATTACCTCACCCCGAGAGCCTGAACCAGTATAAATCATCTTGTCTTTCGAAGTCCATCGAGTTTTGGTCCGACAAATAGCCCCGTATTCAATACAACTGATATAAAACATCGAAGACATACGAGTCCAGCGACAACTTCGGCAACCTTACCTTGATCGACTCGGATTTGACCCGATCGGCCAGGAACCAGGCCGACCCTGCGCTAGTCGGCTTACTCAACATTGCAGCGATCTTCAACGATTTGCTGTGACTATTTCCAAGACATACGAGTACAGGGACAACTCTTTTTCCCGGTGTTTGACTCGGACTCAGCCATGAGTCGGTCGAGATCGGGCTAAGGGAGGAAGAGATCGTCAATTTCCCGTTCGGACTCAGCAATGACGTGGATATCTTCAATCTAGGTCCGATGCGGCAAGACTAGTCTCCTGAAACTCGACTTAGATACGGCCTAGAGCCGCTCAGGATCGGGGCCAAGGAGGTTGGGGTTGTCATCATGCCATTAAACTACTCCAAGTCTGACTCCCAGTAGGACAGTAGCTTGGGGAGCTTTTCTCCACCACGCGAAGTGTTTATGGCATCGAAGGGATCAACCCCGGGCCAAGATGTGCACCTACTACACGATCAGCAAGAGGAGGGGGCTCGTTGACTATGTGAGCAACAGGAGGAAGACGCGCGACGCTTGTAAGCTGAGCGCGATGCACACAACGACAATTTGCACAAGGTTGGGTGCATAGCCCAACAGGAGATCCTCTAGACAAGAGTAGGTGACCACGATGTCTTCATTACTCCACAACAGAACGTCGTGGCCGCAGCTATACTGTTGGACACCCTGCAACTCGGGCTAGATCACCAAGCAACCCCGACTATTGCAAGGATCAAAGCAATGATAACCGTTGCAGCTTGCCAACAAAGACAGCAGTCTGGAGATATGCTTAAACCATCCAATAAAACGGCCTCAGACGCTGCAACTTCATCTGCTTTAGCACGGCGCTAAGCGGCTCGCTCTGGTCAGGACCACTCGGAGTCCCAACACACGTCACTCAGCAACCACAATAACGACCAATGGCGGTACCACCATGATGAGCGCCGGGATAACCAGGACGCTCGGGGATGACTATGACAGGATCTCCACCATGACATCAACACTCGACGCCGAGAACGCGAGGAAGATGAACGCCGCCGACTTGACGATGGGCTTGAGTGCTTCGGCCTCCACCATGAGTGGTTTCATCATTGTAGTTGCAGTCGGAGCCCTCACCTAGATGAAGGAGTTGCGGCCTTCACTTGTGAACTACAACAAGTCGATTGGCCATCTGGCTTCAAGCCGACTGGTATATAGAAGTACAACGGTAAAACCAACCCAAAGTCCTGGCTTACCATGTATACCTTGGCGATCCGTGCGGCCGGAGGCGACTACAAGGCCATGGCAAACTACTTACCAGTCGCCCAAGCTGACTTGGCACGAACATGGTTGATGGGGCTTCCCAGGCAGTTTATTGGCTCCTGGGGGAACTCCGTGAGCACTTAATGGTTAACTACCAAGGAACCTACGAGAGACCATCATCTGAGTACGATCTGTATCAGTACCACCAAAGGAAAAACCAGTTTCTCCGTGACTTCATCAAGCGCTTTTCTGAGAAGAGGAGCACAATCCCCAAGATCAACGACGAAACGATCATCGCCGCCTTTAGCAAGGGAGCCAAAGATACACTGTTCATCGCCAAGTTCACTCGGAAGCCGCACAGCTTTGTCAAAGCTCTATTTGACATGGCTAACAAGTATGCTGATTCAGCTGATGCAGTTGCTGAGGCACTCGACGACAAGCCCCAACAAAAGGAGCAACAGGAGACGAACAACGCAGCCCCATCCAAGCCTGGGAACCACAAGCGGAGATCTGAGGACCTCATTGCAGTAGTCAATCGCAACCGTCCTCGACCTCCTAGAACAGAAGATTATCAGAACGACAAGTGGCATGCTCCGGTGCTCATAAGCTCAAGCACAAAGATGGCACCCTAATTCCCAACTCGTGGGACACTGGACAGCTAAGTCGCTTTCTGATAAATATTTTCTCCTTATATGATGTTCTCATCTAAACGGGGCTGGAGGCAATTCACTTTCCTATGGTTTGACTCAAATACGGCTTAGCGCCAGTCGAGATCAGATCTAGGGGGATAAGATCGTCAATCTCACTCGACCTCGCCAATGCCGCAGCCACTTACACCTAATAGGTGTACATGCTGCGTACTTTCTGTTTTTGCTCTTAATGGATGCAACAGTACTCGAGTAGCATAAATTCCGATCCATGAAGCTTTGCTCGATGAAAGACGAACTCAAGTTACCCAAAACACGTGTTTGGGAAAGTGCCATGAGCCGACTCTTGGCGCTCACGGGCTATGACTAGTCGGGCAGAGTGTTTAAATGTAAGGAGTCAACTACTCAAGGAAATTAAAATGAATAAGAGAAGAAAAACATATTTACATACATTGTAAAATATTTATATTTTCTTGGGTGATTGTTCTCTAAATCAGATGCTACTCATCCAATATGTTTATAATGCAAGGCCTAGTTCCAGATATGTGTAACAGGAACTTATGGCTATGAGTCGATCTCCTATGCTCGGGGGCTAGACCAGTCTGCCAAGATACACTTGGAGTGTGTCAATTCAAGAATCACTCGGAATGCTCCACGAGGGTTACTGATCGAGTACTCATGCCAGTCGGGACATGGATGTGGCATTTACCTTGGTACGCTCCTTGTGGACCAATAACCGACCTTCGGTACCAGTCGGGGCTCAGATATCACTCTGTTAGGTAGGGTACGTCTCATGAGGGTCGTCAGCCGAATCCTATGGTAATGCGAGGTTCGGGTACCTTATTTGGCCACAACTCTTTTGGGTAGGGTACGCCCTATGAGGGCTGTCAGTTGAATCCTATGCTAATGCTAGGTTTGGGTACCTTATTCGGCTACAATTTTGCTAGGTTGGGTATGCCCCAAGAGGGTTGCCAGCCGAATCTTGCGCTAGCGCAGCATTCAGGTACCTATTTGGTCAAAACAGGGAAACAAGACACTACTGGAGCATTCAGTCGGAGGTAGCACCAAACCCGGAACTTACGGAGGTGCACATTATTTTTCTAGACTGGAGGACACCAATCATTCAATTCCTACTGACTCCCTGAAGATCGCAACAAAGCTGAGCAAGTTAAACGATGGAGCAAAAGCTTTATCGTAGTCGGTAAAGACATATATCATCAAAGCACATCCGGAGTTCTCATGCACCGCGTCACATCTGAGGAGGGCAAGTAGATTCTACAATCTATCCACTCAGGCGTCTGTGGCAAGCATGTTGCATCCAGAACGTTAATCGAAAAGGCTTACAGACAATGATTCTTCTTGTCAACTACGGTTACCGACGCTGAAGCACTTGTCTGGTCATACAAGGGATGTCAATTTTTCGCTCGGCAAACTTAGCTACCAACACAAGAGTTGGAGACTATTCCAATATCTTATCCCTTTGCAGTCAAGCCATTCAAGAAGGTGCCAGGAGGGTTTACACATCTGTTCACCGCAGTGGACAAGTTCACAGAGTGGGTTGAGGCCAGACCTATTGCAACCATAACTGCGGCCTAGGCGAAAGATTTCATACTGAGTATAATCTACAGATCTGGAGTCTCCAATCGCATCATTACGGGCAACGTGCTCAGTTCATGGGTGGCATATTCAAAGATTTATGCGACGATTTCGGCATCAAAATCTGCTACGCTTCAGTAGGACACCCACAGAGCAATGGCAGGTTGAGCAATGATCAAAATCTCCGAATTTTACAGGGCTGCGCTGGGTAGGTCGGTTTGGGCCGACTTATTCGGTAGTAGGCCGAAAATATGAGTTCTTAAATAGCATGCCCTATTGGGTCGCTTACTGGTCGCGTTAAAATCATGATGCAGGTGCTATTTTATAAGAACCGATTAAATAATCATATACGCTTCATGCTAAGCCTACAGCCAGGTGTATACATTCGGGCATCTTGATTATTTTAAGGTATTAAGGATATATCCTTATAAGGATCAATAGCTGGTCTCCATTAAAATGGGGATGCAGGTATCTCTCAAGTACTCCTCATCACACATTGGATTTACTCTATACTGATACTCGGCTTACATGCTTAGCCAAATTGCCTTGAACAAAATTTCTAGCTAATATATAGCTGAAGAGTCCAATTTCTGAGAAACATATCACTCGGGAAAAACTTAAAGGTTAAAGATCTTTGACTTTATATTTAATTGTTTTCCAATTAAGCACAAAGTCGGAGACTATACCTAATAGGTGCGCCTATTCGGCGCACACTATTCAATTATTTCCATGAAGCCCTTCATAACCTCATTGCTAGTAGACATGAAGCAGGACTTGGGAGAATAAGCACTCGGACAAATAGTACTCGGGAGCAAGGCACTCGGGATTTCTTCACAGTGGAAGATGGGCACTTGGCTTGAGTTGTGACTCGACTATGAAGGTCTCGGGGGCTACTGTGGAGGCCATGGGCCCCGGGTACCTTAGGGAAGGCAATTACGGCCACTCGGAAAAGGGTGGGCCGGTCCCTGCAATTGAAGATTAAGTAGAATTCGGCTTCATGTTACCTTGCAAGACAAGAAAAGGGATATAAGTCTTAGCCGGATACTCTATGTATTGATAAGTAAAGTCCTTGGTCGTATCCGACTGGGTTTTCTACCCTGTAATTCTCATCCCTCCAGTATATAAGGAGGGGCAGGGAGTCCCCTAGTGGACATGACAATCTCACCAGAGAATATAGCGAAAGCAATACACCACAACTGGAAGTAGGGTATTACATCACCCCGAGGGCTTGAACCAGTATAAATCGTCTTGTCTTTCGAACTCCATCGAGTTTTGGTCCGACAAATAGCCCCGTATTCAATACAGCCGATATAAAACATCAACAAGTATTGCATAACATATTATATACGAATACAAATCCCAAGGATTGGGATATAGTATTGAGCAGATAAGGGAGGAGAAGCTGACAAGGATGTGAAGACCAAATCTGACTCGGGCCCGACTAGGACCACTCAAGGCTATTCTCGAAATAGATCCTCAAATCTAACTTGGAGACGAGTGAACCCTAGGGTATAAATCCAGCAGCTTAGGAGGGGGAGTATATAGGATATAATCTAAACACCACGAATTGGTATCGCTATTTCATCAATGCTGGTGCAAGAGAGAGCACCAGACAAAAATGTCTTCAATTCTACTTTTTGTGAGCAGCGGTTGGACTGAATTGTCCATAAGTATTGTCCACATAAAGTACATGACATGCATCATACACGCTATTTGACATCTTAGGGCTTGTTTGAAAAACCAGTGTATCACATTTCTCTTTGAATTGGTTTGGATCAAGAGGTACCCCTGATAATAATTTGGCAAATTTTGCTACATGACACTTAAGCCTTTGCTCTCGGACACCAAAAAACGTGCCATGGCTCTCGGACACCCCTAAAAACTGATAATTTGCCGAGGACATCACCGTTATTATTTTATCATTTTTAGCCCAATTGGAGAGAGAGAAACCACATAGAAATGACAAGTTTGCCCCTCGAGCCAAATTGTTTCCAAACTTGAGCATCTCATACTCAAATTACGCATTATACAATTCTCAATCTGTCATCATAACAAGTACATTGCACCGCATACATCATATTCCATCTTCACTCCAGTGCCGGTTAGAAGCTTTTGGCCTGAGTGGCATTCTTGTCTTTTTGAAGAATTTCTCTCTCCAATTAGGCTAGAAATGATAAAATAGTAGTTGCAGTGGCCTCCAGCAAATTACCAATTTTTGGGGTGTTCTCAAGCCATGGCACACTTTTATGATGTCCACCAGCAAATGCCATAAACTTTGGATGTCCTATAGCAAAATTTGCCTAATCATTTGTATAAAGGAGTTGTTTTAACCAAAAATAATTTAGCTAGGAGAAAATGGATTGGGAGCCAAGAAATGCAATTTTTATGCATAATGAAACTATCCATCATCTTTTTTTTTATTGTCATTTTGCTAAATTCTTTGGAGAGTTGTTTATCTAGCTCTTGGTATAGTGCCACTGAATAGTACTTCACGTGTGTTTGGGTTATGGCTTGATGGTGTGAATACTAAATCCAAAAGAAAATTTCTTTTACCATGAACCAAGAGCCAAATTTTAGTAGGGACATCTAGACTTTGTTGAGCTCTTTGGTTTAGTAGAAATGATGTCATCTTTAACAAAGCTCTAATTAAATATTATATGCATAGACTCTATAGGGTCACTTATTGACTTTGATATTGGACCCTGTTGCAAAGGTCTGACGAAGATAAGGATAAGATGTAGCTGGCATACCGGAGTTTGGAAATAATAGTCATGCAAATTTTTTGCCCACCATGGATGGATGTTTACAATATGATATGTTCCTGAATAATGTGTCTCAATCTGTTGCTGTTTGGTTTCATTGTCTCCTTGTCATACTTTGAGTTATTTGTAGTCTTTGGTACTGTATATTTTGTAATAATTGGCTATAGCTTCTTTTAAAGCAAAGATCAGGTTTCCCATTATGTAAAAAAAAAGGTATCCATGGACTGAAAAATGAATAAGCCATTAATTCAGAATCCAAAACAGTTGGAGAACGGACATCAACCCATGAACTGAAGTCTAATTCCAGAATTCTTGAGGGGAAATAAAAAGAGAGATAACACAATAGTAAAAAGAAAACGAAAAACAAATTCTGCACCGGATTTTTCACTGGGCCCTGGTAGCCCAATCCTGGCCCAATAGTTATAGATTCGCGCTAGAATAGAATACTTGTGAGTTGTGGCCGCGGTCCAAGAATATACTTGGGATCGCGAGAGGCAAAAAAAAATCTCTGAACCAGGCCGAGCCGAACGGGCCTGCTTGCTTCCCCTTCAAGCTCGCCGTGAGCGGCGAGACGCGCGGCATCGCCGGCGGCGGGAGGAGAGGGGGCTGGCTGCCGGCGGCGAGGTGCCGAGGTCTAGGGCTCTGGGCAAGCTGGGGCCCTACTCCTCCGTCGTCGGTGCAGGCTGCTGCATTCATCAACCTCGGGCACGGTAGGAACCCACCCTCCCCTAACTCAAACCCTACACCTCGCTCCCACTCCTGCTTCTTCTAACTGGCTGAAATTTCTCCCTCGTGTCGCATGTCAGTTGATTGGCATGGTAGCTTTTCTGTCGACATCCATCCTAATGCAGCAGGGAAAGGCTGATTTGTAATGTAGTTCATTTTGCAGGGATGATCAGATTGATGCCGCCCAGTTCATTGAACACGGAGAGACTGATCAAATTTTCGAAGCAAAATCAGAGTAGACTGGTAAGTTGCTGCGAGATTAGTGCAAAGGGCACATGTTATCTGTCTGTGATTTCAGTAAAACTTATAGCGAATCATGATACAATGCTGTACATACATATTATATGCTCGTAGCGAATGCCTGATTTACACCACCAACCATGTGCTAGGGTGCGATGTAGTGTGATCACAAGTTGACTGATTAATATTAATGTAGGAGTATTCTGCAGGCTCGTGGTTTCAAATCATCAGTACTCCATTTGTTTAGCATGCCTATGCCCATTTTTATAGTCGTTTTACCGTCGACCTGAACTGAATTACTACCTTTTCGACTCTACTTCTGTGGTTTACTCTCTCAGGTATGTCATTCACTCTAATGCTGGCTAGATTAATTAACTTGCAAAGTGTAACCTTGATCTTTATGAGCCTTGTTCAACAAGATTTAATCATTATCTCCCGTGACATATTAAACGGCTTTGTGCTTCAGTTGAAGACAAAATTTATCCTGTCAGTCTCCCTCACTTTTGTGGCAAAAAGATGTGCCATGATAAACTTAATCTTAACTCAGCAATAGGTTCCTTAAAAAAGACGGCATGCAACTTGCCAATTAAGGTTTAAGATCCCATTGGAGGGCGTACTGTGAATTGCTGCGTAGTGGGAGCGAAAATGTTCCGTCCTAAAGGAAGAGCTCTTTTTACATATAATGTTAAATAAAAGGATAATTTCCGGTCTCTATATCAATTAGATATACACACGTCTATTTAATTGTGGGCATCAGTAATTCAGCATTGGACAATGGTCGGTAGAATCATGTACCCATAATTCTACCACGACAGTAATTATGCTTCATAAATGAACAGGTTGAAACGATGTTTGCATAGAATGAATTTGAAGGAACTAAAACGAAACCAAAAAAAAATTAATCTTCTTGTGACATATGGTCTAGATATTTTCTACTTTCGTGGATTCAAGAAAGACAATACAACACAAAGAGTCGGCATTTGTAACGAAAGGATTTTTTAAAAAAAAAATGTGAGACCTACAGAATACCATGAAATTCGCATGTCCCAAAAGAAAATGGAGTCTCGGAGAGGCTCCAAAGAACTTCCATGCACATCTTCTCTAGCAAAATATCAGCCCGTAAATAAAAGAAACAGTCAAGCTGAAGTATTAGAGAATTTTTTTTTTTTTACAATCAAGTACTGTAAGGTACTCCATCCAGTTAAAAATATTTGACGTTTAAGATAAAATTCAATCAAACCTGTAAAATTTCGATCACCAATTTTGTATTAAAATAAGTTTATAAATCTAATAAAATTATGATATTCTAATAGTATTTTTCGAAGTAACCCTACCTACACCATTTCTTTTATTTTTAAACTAAGTATTTAAGAAATTATTGATGATTGAAATTTTAAAAGTTTGATATAATATTGTTCTAAGTCAAATATTTATGACCGAATGGAGTATCACATTTTTTATATTTCCTGATATCTTAATGCTATTTTTGATATTAGCAAAATATGATACTTTTCAATTGTACTTCTCAAAACCCGTAGAATCAATAAAGCAGGGAAGGGCCATCGTCTTCCATGATTGAAAGCATTTGTTGCGTTGGAGTTCTTCCAGATGTAACCAAACATCGTGATGGCCCAAGTAAAACACCAATGCCAGTAAATTAATGGCGTGTAGCCATGGAATGATGGCGGAGCCCGGTGCATCGATCATAGAAATCCATGGAGCACCTAAACCATGATGGGTGACACTTCAATCACACCCATACAGATGGAAAAAAATACTGTCAAAGGACACATTTCATGCGACAAGCCAATAAAGGCATGTACTATGATTCTACGAAATGATGGTCCATGCTTTTTCTGCATGATATAACTGTGCCGTGATCATGATTACCACGCAAAGAGACAGGTTCATTGCAAGGCAAGGGAGGTAAGTAATCTATATAACATGATATTCCAGTCCATGCATTCGGTAGCAAGGTGCACTTTGGTTGACCTGTCGCTTGGTCTCTCCGGTGTTATGCTACCTAGTTATAAATACTCCTTCCGTTCTAAAATATAAGCATTTTTAGATTCAAATTGTATTTTACAATATAATCATTTCATAGTGTTAGTTGTTCCATCAATCACTTCACATTTAAATTTTTTTCCATCTTAACTTTAACTATGCTCCCACTCCCAACCATCACTTATTTATTAAGGGGCAACAAAGTCGTTTCTTCTTGACCTTAGTTTTCGCTAAACAATCTAGAAATACTTATATTTTAGAACAAAAGTAGCAAGTGACGTATAAAGCTGACACAATTACCAACATACTAGTTATTATTACTAAAATCTACAAAAAGTATAGCAAAATTATATTACTTTGATACTGTTTTTGAAAACTAATTCGACCATACTATTTTAAAAAGTTGAGTCGGAATATTCAAAAGATATCGATGTTCCCCCCAAGTATATTGTCTTCCCATTCCCAGTATGTCTTCCTGATTTCTTGTCAAACTAGCCCAACATTGGCACGTTAAATTCAACATGGTATTAGAACCAAATATTCTGAGCGAATCAGATTGATTGATGCTTATGTCAGGGTGAGGGGATATGTCATATCGCACAACTTTTGTCAACAATAGATCAGACTTTTAGAAACAAAATATACAGTCATACCAATTGTTACAAATTAAAGTCGAATTCTTCTGCGCATTTCATTACAAGTCTGCAGCAAGACTTTCCCCATCAATCAAATTGACTGGACTGAAATCACTGACAAAATGGAGAAAAGACAAGAATATAAAAGAATAACCAATGCAAATAATATTATTATTGAGAACTGTATCAATCACAGTTGTCCACTAGAACAGCAACCTTTTGACACCCCACAACTACTCCTTATACAGACAAGACCTGATTATTGTCCACCACTTGAATCCCAATATCTAGAACCACCCATCAACTGCCTTAACTAATGGAAAACAATAATGTTAATATTAGGAGCCAGGTACACAAGGAATAAACAACAATATGAGCAAGCAACAAGCCCACGAGCAGACATATCACTTTCACTTAGATCCTTCCATTCAACAACATACCTGCGTTCAAGCGCACAAAACCACTGCAAGCCTAATGCCAGCCGTGCTGATCATTTGTTTGTTTGCATCAGCAATCATCTCCAGCAGTAGAACAGGTTTGCAGTATGTTCAGCTCATCATCAGCTCAGGCATCAAATTTTCAGAAATTGTGATCGCCGATCACCGTCCTGTCTTCGCACGTTTCATCCCAGTTGAGTTGAAGGGTGATACACTGGGACTAAGGTGGGGGCTTGGGCTCTCCTCCCTCAGAGTGCCATTCAAAATTGCCAGTTCTCGCAGCTGTTGCTTCTTGTAGTAGTCCATGGATTCATCCTGATAATAACGCTAGTTAGCAAGATAGATAATACCGATTTAATAGTAGAAGTAAGGAATACAAGAAAGCGGCAACTGGAAACAGGTAGGGAGCAAGGGTACATACAACGGGTTTGAGAAGATCCTCCAGGATGGCCACTGCTTGGTTTAGTCGCACATCAATGATATCCGATGGAAACTCAGCTTCCACAAGTACATGCAGTGGATCATTTAAGTGCTCATAGCCAGGCTTATCCCTAAGCTTGTCTTCCTATTTATGAAAAAAGATATTTTCAGAACCTCTCCACTGATGATTTATAGTCAGGAGATGAGAAAAACTGTCAAACACAAGGAGTAATGCTTATGTCAAATAGAGTTTCTAGAAACTAGGAGTTTCTTTGGTTACTCATGAGCTCTTACATAACCAAAGAATTCCAACTTACATATTTGACCAAGCAAAAGGTTTGAATGCAAGACTGAGAGTCAGGCACGAGCTTGCATTTGACAAAATATTTGGATAACACTTAAGTTTTGAAGCTTATTAAGAGTAAAACATGGATTTGTGTGCCAATCATAACAAAAAGAGATCTTTTTTTAAAGATGCAACTACGCGAGAATATTTCCTAGTGAAAATCTATACATAAAGACAATATACTAAACATCATGCCTCCATTTTATCCACTGCTCTATACAACTCTGGCTCCGGAGTCAAACCAAACCGTACTATTAAAAGTTAGTGTCAGATACCACTAATGCATCAAACACAGGAAAGGCAGATCTATCCTACAAAAATTGGGGTTCTGGGCCCAATTTTCTGGCTAATGCACTGGAGCAGTCTTGACAAGTCCCGGATTTCAGCTTAACACTGTAGTAAAGCTATATTGGATGTCCTTTTCAAGAATATATAGGGTGTTTTAGCAATCAGAACCAACCCTACGTTTTATATGCCACGATACAACTCTTATTTATAATTAACAAGCTGATTTAACTCCCAACCATCCATACTATATTTATATTTCTATGGGAATAGTAAGCATAATAACAGAAAAAAGTGGTCCTAAAAGGCTCCAAAGTATTTAATAAGTAATGGGCAACTATAGCATGTCAGTTCTAACTGTGTTCAATTACCTTAACAGAATCTTTCACTGAACCCCGTCCACGAATATAGACTCTACATTGGGTGGTAGCTTCAACTCTTTTCAGGGAGTTTCCTCGTGGCCCCAACAAACGACCAACAAAGTTGTACTAACCATAACAAAAGATTATAAATGATATGGACTTGGTATAGCACAAAAAAAAAAAAGAAAACTAAAATAGTTCATCCAAATAACTATAGTTCAGAGCAGGCTGTACATACATTGGGATACTTGTCAACAGGAACATCAATCCTAACAACTTTCTTAACAACAGGGCTTCCAGCAACTCCTGGAGCACCATTCCAGCTCATGGATGGTGATTGGAGTACCCCCATATGCTGAAATGAAACACTTCTAAATATAAGGAAATCAGAAAAGTAGTATCAAACTATCAATAATTTTAGTGCTTGAGATTTCCTCCTAAGATCTGATAGTGATAATTGGCGGAGTCAGCTGTTTCTAATATTAAGTTCTGATAGTGATCATTGGTGAATAAGCAGTAAACTTTCACAGTTGCATATTTCCTACAGCGACAAATAAGATGGAAGAAACCATTTTTCAACAACTAGGATCCATTTTTCCTGTTTCACCTACATAACAGTAGTACAGTTTCCCTGATCATTATGTCTTGGTGTGCATGATATATACAACGGATGTTAAGGCGGTCAGACATGCAGAACCAATGAACAGAAGATTGTATGAATATGCATTACCTCTGTTTGCATTCCTGACCATCCCTCCAGATCCATTGGTTGACCATTCATAGGGTGGCCAGTTAACCTTAATGGGCTACCATGATTGACTCTCTCAGGTTCAACAAAATTTGGGTTAGGTGGCAAAGAAGATGCCCGCAAAATCTCTGCATTGACGAAAAGAAGCCAATATAAGATTTGCTAGTTTTGATTACGCCACACCATATCAGGAGAAAATATCCAGGCAAGATTTTTTTCAACGTGTCTAATACCAGAAACAACAGCGAAAGGAGCTAGAATTTAGAAATTGATGCACTCAAATTATGTGGTATCTTGTATTGAGATGCAGCATTGAACCCGAAGCATGCCAACTGAATGATATGACTAAATAACTTAACAGTATTTAGTTTTCATCTCAATGGGTATCTTCTGTGCTTTTAAAATGTTATCACTTGTGTGCATTCCTATGTTTACATAAATAATATCATTTGGATGTGGATGTGGATGTGATGAACAGCAATAGCATTTCTTATTGACAAAGAAGGAATAGATTATCCAAGATCAACAGGGTAGCAACCTAGAAGAATAGCTAAAAGCAACAAATGGTTGAAGTCACTACTCTGATAGGCAACCCATATTAAAACTATTAAGAACTATATAGCAATAGAGAAATGTGCAAAAATAACCAAAAAAGGCAAAAGGAAATAAACCTTGGTTTAAAAGCCTGTTACAAAATGGAAGAACTTGCATGAACGGGGCTAACTTCTGCCTCTCCGCAAGTAACTCAGCAAGATATCTGCAAAACAAACACCTCATCAGTCAGCTGGATTACAAGCATCACAGGTGTGGATTTACTTAAGCATCAAAAAAGAAAGAGGTTACTCCAAGCATTTAAAACATAATGATCAGTCAACAAGCTTAACAATAGTGAGAATTCATGACCTAGTTAAACCAAGGAGCACTATGCACATGACCTTTACAGCTAGTATCAGCGTCCAATCAAATATATAATGCCTACTTACTCCTAATGGCCGCCAACAGTCAACAACACAGGCACAAATTTATCATTAGCAGGCAACCCCAAAATCCCCAACTCGGCGGATCATTACAGGCTATAGCAACGGGGGCAGCATTGATCAATGCCAAAATCACACCAAGATGGTCAAAATTAAGCACAAATCTCGCATAGCTAGAATCAAATCTCATGCTACTCGGAACGATTCAAGCCAATAAGATCAGGGAGAAGATTAAAAAACAAAACTTTTACAGAAGTTGGAGCATATGCGTACCTCTCCCTTTCAGAGGCAGGAGACCTCAAGGGACTCTGATGGTGAGGAGAAGAATGGGCACCGGATGGTGAGAACTGGAAGAAAGGGGGTGGTGGGATCCTCTCATCCATGGCTCTCAGCAGCAACAAGAACTCAAAGGAAAACAGAACAAAAATGCAATCTTTCGGCGCAAACCAGGATCAAGAAAGAGAGAGCCCCAGAAGCCAAGAGCCTAAGAAATCAAGAAAACCAAGAAGAGCAAACACCCAGGAAGCTATCAGAGCAGAGAGCAGATGTATCTATGGGGTGAGGTAAGGCCTGTATGGAATCCAAGGAAATCTAAAAAGGACAGAAAGGTGCCAAGAACCCAAGAAGTAAGTATTGGGATGGGTGAAATTATATATGTGTGTTATAAAATAAAAAGGGAAGGTAATAGCTGGGTTTGCATCAATAAATGATCAGAGCCCAGGCTGTGTAAGAGTTGGCAGCAGCTCTTTTTGTGGCTGCCTGCCTGCATGCCGCTGCTGCTGCTGCTGTTCTTGGTTGCTCTTCCTCCTGTGTAGTCTGTACAGCAGCTAGCTAGCACGCCCTGTGGGGGAAGAGAAGCGGAGAAGGGGGTGGGTGGGGGAGGCGAGAGGGAGGAGGAGGTGGTGGGAAGAGACAAACCCAAGAGAGAGAGCTTTGGATGCTCTCCGCACTGCTTGCTGTATGTGTCTTGCCAGTTCAGATGATTGGAGTCCTCTGCCTGACTGCTTCTAGAGTGTGGAGTGCGCTTCTTCTTTTTTACTCTATTTTATTTTCTCTTTTTTTTTATTTATGCCGGTTAAATTAGTAGTAATAACCAAAGATAGAGAGAATTAGTAGGAATCTAAGGGAAAAAAATTGGTGCCACTTTTATTCTGCTTGGAATATAAAAATTTCACATGGAGCAATGCAGAGTCCTATGGAGACTTAAATAATTCATATATATTGATGACATAGCATAACAAGTGTATTTATTATTTATTATAATTATTTTATCTAGAACCACATCATCTCGATAATTTGTAGTAGATTTTTGATCTAAAGTGTCAATTAGATGGTAGTCTTTCCTTTGGTAAAGCCACAATAGTTAAATTTTCTACATTTCATATGATTGTTCTAGAGTGTAGATCACACGAAATATAACCTAGCCATAAAGTAATTTCACGTTGCACCTCATGTTTAACATTTCGCCATACAAATATTCTTGTATCAACATATCCGGTTTTTATCTTGTTAATGTGTTTGTACTTAGCTAAAAACTTATTGATAAAGTATATATTTGTACAGCATCATCTGTTGAAACCAAGAAAAAAATTGAAGGTTTTATAATTTACAAACATGGTAATACAATATGACATGTACACAAGTTAAAAGGAGTCTTAAAAATGTATAATAATCAATATATCTTAAAGGTGATAAGTATTTTTTTGCGAAAATAAATATATTTACTCTTTTTAAAGATGCTAGTGGTTGCAGTATGTCGTATGTAAGCCTCATACCTTATCGTGACTTCGTGAGTCTCTATGCCTTTTCACGCTCTACTGTGGGCCCCTCTCTTGTGCTTCACATGCGTCATCAGGTAGGTCTCCTCAAACACCTTACAATACGATCCATCGGTTTATCCTCACCACCTATTGCATCCCTCACATGCCACGAGGTAGGCATCCCTTGATGCTTCCCTATGCACTGCATCGGATGCCATTACAATAACATTTATCAGTATGTCCTCACCATCTATTGCATTCATAATATGCCGCCAAGTGATCCTCCTTATTGGTGCTTTTTGTGTGCTGCATAGAATGTAACCCATCGATTTGTCTTCACCTCTTGTTGCATCCCTCACTTGCCATCAAATGGGCCTGCTCTCTATATCTTTTCTCACATGTAGCATGGGGTGGCCTTACAACATAATCTTTCAATCCGTCTTCACTACCCGTTGCATCCCTTATGTGTCGCTAGGGGGCTCCTTCTTAGTGCTTCTTCTATACGCCGTATGAGATGGCCTTATAACACCCATTATCGGTCTTTTTCAACACCATCTTTGTTGTTGGTTGTTCATTGAAATATATTGCAATTTGTCCATATTTGTACCTATAGTATGCTCCTTTCAATTTGATCACATGGATAATATTGTACATATACTGTTGCACTATAGGAGATTAACCGGGTCAATCTGAACAAAAATGTGTTAGAAATTTTTGTAAGCTCTTTTAAGAAAAAAATAATAGAACAAAATTTGCATGCATGAACATGGTCCACGTGGAGCTGGTTCTTGACAGGTGGGCCCTCCGACCAACATGCCATGCAAAGGTGGCCCAATCGGAGTGGGTCTTGTGGCCCACATGAACGGTGATGGATATTTTGCTTCCAGGGCATTAATATGGCATAAATGACTATAGGTCGCTCTGGCTCGCCGCAGGTTTATTTCCTGAAGGTGGTAAGGCTTTACAAAGCTCTTATGGCAGGTCATCTATTCCTCTATCTCGTGTTGGAAATTTTCTTTCAGCTCATTCAAAGCCTCCCGAAATAATTCAAGCTTCCAACTTATCATTTGAAACTTCAACCCAGTTATCATGACTTTTATGCAAAAAAAATATCAACTTTAGAACCATAAGGTGTTGTGTTTTATGGCGTTTTGGTCATTGGTCAGCATTTGTGTGTACCAATGACATGTAGGCGGCCAATGTGAGTGGCACAAAATGGGTAGATTGAGAAATGGTACTAGCGGTAGTGTAGCGTCCCGTTTTCAGCTAGACGTAAAATAATATTTCACTAAAATCTACCCGTGAAAATTTCGATTTTTATGTACTGTGTTGTAAGTTGTGCCACGGATCTCGATTTGTGTTCCTGTCCTTAATCTCGTAATCTATCCTCTCGAAACCTCCGTTCCAAAATAAACTCTTCGAGCTCGAGTCGTCGTATACGAACTTCGCTCCTAAAACCCTATCGGCTTTCTCCCTCAAAAAAAATCTCCCGCTTCGACATCTGCCCCATTGCCTCGAAATCTAAACCCTTAAATATCCCTTTGATCTCCTCCCTGAAATCCCCTTGATCCCTCTCTCACTTGAGTCCCAAGAATCCCGAGTGAAATATACAGCTCGGTCATCTAACCCCTATTCGAACATCCTTTCCACCAAGGGATTATAAAGAAATAAAAGTGAGCTATGAAATACGGGAGGCAATGAAAACACATCTCTTATGCTAGCATAATAGCATTTTTCATGATTTTATCACTTCAGTAAGTACTTCAATATAATCCCTCAAATCAGCTAGACTAGGGAGCTAGCTAGAAATAAATAGGTATACTTCTAAAATTCACCAAATAAAAATAAAGACTAATCAAGCAGTGCCCTTCTACCAGAGTATGAGTCAACATGAAACTTTCAACCAGAAATTTTGGTTTAATTTATCTCCCAAAGGAACCACAAAAAACGACAAGAGAAAAGGTCTAGGGAATTAATTTAGACTGCAGGAAAAACTGGATCACTATCCTTACTTTGCAAATTCACCAAAGATAAACCAGATCATCTCTAGCTATGAAATTTGGTCAGCAGGTTAACCACATCCTCCTCTATCTCCAGTAATTTTTACCAAATTTTATCAATTCAATAAGTGTCTCAAACAAATATTTTTGATTCAGCAAAACAGAGAACTTTTTCTCTTGCAGACAACCAATTTGATATTTTTTCTAAAATAAATTCACCACTCACCTTCTTACCAAAATTTGCCAGAAATTGGGTCATATCGTGAAATATTTACAGTAAACATTTCAAAGCTTCTTTCACAAAGCTTGTACATGAAATAATAGGCCCAACCTCACTGACTCAGATTAGTGCACAGCAGAAACTGAATTTTGGCCGAACTTTGCCATTTTCTCTGGAGAAATCTACGAGTCCCCCAACTTTGAAATTTGGCACAGAGCTAGCCAATACCACCTACTGCCCACAGTAATTTTCCCATGATTTTACCCACATTGTAGACCAGTCAAACAGCTAGATCAAAGTAACCTCCAACCACTTCATTTACACTTAGAATCTGGAAGCTTGTTCTCTGTTTTGTCACTACCATGTGGACCCTATAGACCCCTGGCCCACCTGTAAGCCTCAGCATTCCTTTGGACAATGTGTTTCACCAAGAAATCCACCCACACCTCTCTCCTCTCCATAGGTTTTCACTACTTAGACCCACTAGTCATGGACTAAACCTAGCCAAAAATATGTAGAACAATGTTGTCTTACATGTGGGACCCACCTTGACCACTGTGCAAATAGATACACCTCAGCAGGCCCCAGCAAACGTGTCAGCATCTCCTTCCTCTCCCTCCCTCAGTATACAAAGCAGCATTGGACAGCACAGCTCGTGGAAACCTCGGCCATTTCGTCTCAAACTCCGCCAGCAGAACCTTCTTCTCATCCTCTCCACGTTCCCACCAAGAAAACTCACGGAATCCCCAAGGGTCACCGCTGGCAACCTCATCCTCCCTGCTGCCGATAGTGTTCGACCGAGCTCGAGCTAACTCCGGTGAGCTCCATTCTTTCTAAACCTCAGAAACATGATCTACAACTCCTAACCTTTCCATTTTTGTACTCGGCGTCCCTAGGTTCACCAGCCGAAGTTGCTGTGCCGCCATCGTCCCTGATCTCTGCTCTAGTGATATCATCACCGTTCCGGCTGATCCAGAACACCGCTAGCCTAGCCATTTCGCCAGCATCGTCGCCTCACCTCCAGGAGCCCGCCGACCAGAGGAATCGAGCTGGGAAGCCCTGAGCCACGAGATCCATCGTCGTCTTTCCCGGCACCGATCTGAGTCACCGCCGTCGATTCCGCCGTCTCTGGTAGGTCTCCGTTCGATTCATTGCACAGGAGCCATCCTGAGGAAGCCTATGACCTTGCAGACACCTTGTCTTGGCCGCAGGCTGACTGGAGCGAGCTGCCACCGTGGAACCTAGGGATCTCACCGCCACCGAGTCGTCTTCGACGTTGTTACTGCTACACAGATCTCGCCGACCTCCTCAAGCCCCACGGTGAGAACCCAGGCACATATTAGACACACATGCATGCACTGGTTAGGCTAGAACCCGATCATAGCTCATGTTCCCTCAGCGGCTCGAAGAGCCTTGCTGCTTGCGGTGCCACCATGCCTAGCTCCGGCCACCGTCGGCAACGAGACCACCACCGACAGCTTCGCCTTGATCTCCTCTGTCTTTCTTCTGTTGGCCGCAACCCGAGCCGAGCCGCCGTTCGCCGTCACCGCCACCGAGAAGCTCGCCGCCTCCGCTTTGCCTCGCTCTCCCCTGCTCTGCCTCGCCAACATGTGGGATCCACTCGACAGCAGAGAAGTTAGAGCGCGAGGACTAATTTGCGAAGGAATTAAAAGATTTGAGGTTAACTAACAAGATGCAAACTCTATGACATGTGGACCCTGAAAGTGCATCTATCCCCTAAGTGGGTTTTGGTGGATTAATGACAAACCGGTTAAGGGACTAATGAGTTTATCAAGAATTGTGCAGAGTATTAGTCCCAGGTTGCTTAGTGTGGTGCATGGAGACCCCCCACAAAGACATGATGCAAAACGGCGAAGCGACTCGGAGTTTATTTTAAATTCATTTGAATTTTCTTTGGAGTCGTAGGAAAACCGTTCTATCAAGAGGGGTTGCAAGCAGTGTTCCAAGACCACTCAAGTGCTTAAGATCCAAATAGCTGAGAGTTCATCACTTTGGCACAACACATACACTTGGGTGGGCTATTTTCAGTGTCAAGGTCGGAGGTTCCGACCTCCAGGGCCGGAAGCTCCGACCAGGTCCTTCGGCCACAGACTAAGTGTTGGCCGGAGGTTCCGATCCCCCTGGTCGGAACCTCCGGGCCAAAATCTGTGAGTAACGGCTATGTGACATAAGCCATGTCCTATAAAACCCAAACTTGGATTCTAGCCGTTGTTAACGCATTCCACTTCGTTCCAACTGTTCCCTAGCCTCTCCTAAGGTGCTTTGAGCTCTCCCAACTAATCCTAGTGCATTCTTTGTTATTCTTGTGAGGATTTAGTGGGAAATTGGGTGAATTTTGTTGAGAGAAAGCTAGGAGGATCTTGTGCACTTGTGGAGGTCGCGGATTGGCTGCTCGGGGCTTATTTCTTTTGGAGGGAAACCTCCTAGACGGTTAGGCGTCTCCCGCGAGCTTCCTCTTGTTGTGGATTGTCCCGGGAAAGTTTGTGAAGGTTCATCTCACCTCCGCAAGGAAAAGAGGTAAATTCTAGTGGAAACCAAGTTTGATCTTTGTGGTCACTTGGTGAGGAAAGAGGTCAATTGAGACCAGCTCTTTGGAGCTCCTCAACGGAGACGTAGGATCTTTGTGATCCGAACTTCGGGAAAAATCTTTGTGCCTCCGTTGTCTTTTCTCGTTATTGCCTCATTTTGTATATTAACTTGCCAGCATTTATTTCTTACTCCATTACTTGCACTTTACTTGATCTCTATCAGATTTATCATTTATAGAAGTATATTGGTAGAGTCTGAGCCCCAGGGTCGGAACTTCCGGCGTTCTAGGCCGGAACCTCCGACTAGCCCTCTCGGCCAGACCGAGAGAACCGGTCGGAACCTCCTACCATTTTGGTCGGAGGTTCCTACCAGTATTTTACCGCTGCTTTTGAAAAATTTTTCAGGAACGCCTATTCACCCCCCCCCTCTAGGCGACATCAACGGGCTTTCAGACCCGAGGACCCAACCATAAATCACGAGAAGCCGAAGGACTCTTTAAAAAAAATCACCTCACACGTGGCCGAGGACCGCGGGTTCCATTTTCGGAAATCCCGAGGACTTTTCTGCAAAGTTCTCTGTCATTGACCAGTGGACCCCCTCCATTTAAAATCTGAAAATATAAAGAAAAATAACTAAAGTGTTAATTTTTCAACTGAAAAATAGGATAACTTGTAAAATTCATAGTAAATTCATTTTAGCTCCATTTGGGATGAACCAAATTTCAGTAGATTCACAAAATTGTGCTTTTTAATGCTGTGAGCTAAAACATGGCGCCTTCACTACAGAAAAATACCACTAAATTTTTTTGTAGTAAAATAATTGCTATGGTACAATTCATTAGTTTTAAAATTCATAGAAATTAAATCCTAACTCCAAAATAAGCGAAACCAGTTTTGTTTGACTGATAATTTTATTCTCTACAATCTGATGAACTAAAAAGTGGCACTTTCTGTACAACAAACTTGCCTAAAAATTATGGGAATAGAAAAAAGGTAAAAATGGGCTTTAACTAGAAAATTCATAAGAAAATCTTCCTAGCACAGAAAAATGTCAAACCAAATTTGTAATTCTTAGAAAAATGTATACTTTCCATTTATGAACTCATTTTGCACAGAATTAAGCCACAAATAATCAGTACATTTTATACTCTTAAAAGGACACATAAAACTTGTAAAAATAATATCTCATAGACGGTAAGTGCAAAAATAAAAATAATTTCATCAAAAAGTATCTGAAACTAGTACCAAATCACTGCACAAGAATTATACATATTAGAACATTTTGCATTTTTACATTATTTATTGACTTTGCCTGAACTTTAAAATTTAAATTAGAAGAAGAGCCTTTGGAGTTTGAGGAGGTAGAATTTATTGAGGAACCTGAAGCAAACCTGAACCAAGGCAAGAATCCCACTAACTTTGAACATATTGCTCCTAAATTTTTGGATTATCAATGATTTCATTTTAACTTGCATCGTTATTTTGCTATGTATATTATATAGATTGTGGGCAATGGTAGTTAATCCCTTTTTCTTCATAACTCACCTTGAAATGTTGATAATCTACTACTTGTAACCTTAGGATGGGTAGAAGTACTTGTTAAGTGCTTGCTATAAGGTATATACTTGTATATATGCTTAGACATGCCTAGCTACTTACAAAATAAGTCATGGCCATCCAATTACGTTTGAAATGGGAATTTATTTACTTCTGATCAGAGATGAATATTTATGATATTTGTGAACTAAAACTGAAGAAAAACCATTTTAAAACTTGGGCAAACAAATGATACACATATGTGATAGTTGTGTATCGATAAGGGGAGTGTTTGCCTAGGTTGCTTAAGGACTGAACTCAGTGTCATTTCTCATGTTAAACAGTACAACCACATACGCTAGTATGGGATAGCCATAGTGGATTAAGTTGCTTAATGTTTAGCCTTGCATTCTGGTAGGCAGAGTAGTATGGGCAATGCCTACAACGGATCGTAGGGCTATTCAGAGGAACTACCTATGTCCCGTAACGGAATAGGCGTCTAAGTTTGTCCAATACAACGTTGTGTGCCTCGTGGGGAGCCAGGTAGGCTGCCGCCACAGCGTTAGGTTAAGGCGTGGGCCCGCCACCTATGGCATCGGGGTAGCACCCCGATGTGGAGTAACACACCTCGTGCTGGTGCAAGGCTAAATGTTAGGTAATGTAAAAGCTATGTTGTGACCTCTAGACCGCATTCAATATGTAGATTGTGGTGGTACCGACAGGTACCGAACAAACTAGAGCGATCATATTATGTGGGTAAAGTTGTACAAACTTTGCAGAGTCAAAACTAATCGGTTAGCCGTGCTCACGGTCATGAGCAGCATGGTTGTGTCCATTAAGTATAGATTTATGTTTTTAAAATGCTTTATGGAATGGGATGGTTGGGTGAAGATTTATACTGATCTATACTTGGTGATTGATGAAATGACGGTGAAATGGAATTGGATTATTAAGTTGTATTATAGTCTTGCTGCCAAGGAGGGCGGTGAAGTAGTCATCTATGCAAAATGATGCCATGATATTATTCTGCTAGCCTAGGATGCAATTTGATTTATGAATCCTTCTTTTAACTTGTTGTGAAATAAAATTGGCTTTGTGCAATAAAACTAAGCCTCTTCATACAACCTTTACCTTGATTACAGCTCATATGTATAGTTAGGTTTGATTGTGGCCTTGCTAGTACCTTGTGTAGTGAGTTATATTTTATTTTTGTGAACGCTCCTATAGATCCACGCACAGGTGAAGACGAAGATTTGTATGATGAATGTGTGGGTGAACAGGTTGATCAGGATGGTCCTATCTAAGGGTTTACCCTTAGTTGGTTGCCTGAGAGTTTTATGGATAGTCATGCTTCCGATGGACTTACTATTTGGTCTCCGAGGCTTATGTAAACATTAGTTAATATGTATCTGTATATGTACTTTTTGTTTAATTAGCTAAATACCCTCTGTATTGGATATTACTTGCTAAGATGAACGTGTGGGACTACAGCTTTTCTGGGCTAGTCACACATTAGTAAGAATTTAAAAATAATGAGATGCATGGAGTTGATTCAACCATAGACCATGTCCCCAGAAGTATGTATCGTGTTTGGTCGGCACCTTCGTGTGGATTAGTGAATCAACTCTCCAAATATCTCTTTATTTCTGAATTCGGCGCGTTAGATTTTTATTATGAATGGGTAAATATTATGGCAAGGCTGCGATGAGGATGGATGGTTACTGCACGTATTTGGTTTTTATTGGAGATCTTATCCATCTAGATATTTCGCGTTGTCATAGTAATTACTCTCCATAATGCATTTTCGGGGTACCCACAATATATATATATATATATATATATATATATATATATATATATATATATATATATATATATATATGTTTGTGGAGAAGATTGTGGAACAGGGGTGGGAGGTTAATACATGTACATACACAAGCTCTCCATGTGGATACATGTGTGTCAGCTCTCCATCCATAACCTCCTTGAAATCACCCCAAATCCCTGCAAGTTTCCCCAAATTCAATTTACAATTAAATTGAATTTGAATCTCCTCTCCTTTGAATCCAACCATGCCTTGAATCACTCTCAAAATATTCCTTAAAAGTCCAAGTACAAGCCTTTATCCAAATACCGATTTTCCCCCATGGTACTCTCTGCCCTGGACCAATAAAAATCCCTCCAAGTTCAAATATCAACTTGTGAATCCAAATACACTTGAAATCACCCAAAATCCATTCAAATAAATCCCAAGGGAAAATAAAAGGGGGCACTATTCCCCCTTGAGCCTCTCCTCCCCTCCCTTGCGCAGCCCACGGCTCGGCATAGTGCAACCGAGCCGCACCAAGCAACGGATGGCCGCCACGTACTCCCCCCAGGCTCCCCCGCCGCTCGATCCCCCACACCGCGCGCTCACTCGCCCGATCGCCCGCCCGCGCCACGCGGATCTACGTCGTGTGTCCCTTGCCTTCTCCCGCGAGATTGCCCCGCGCCGCTTTGGATCATGCCACGTGCCCCCGAGCCGCCCACCACCGTTCGATCCTTGTCTCAGGCCCGCCCGCATGCAAGCCCCACGTGGATGCTCACAACCATTCGAATCATGCCGCGTGTCCCGAACCACGCGTCGTCGTTTGATCATCTTCAGCACAGTGTCGTCTTCCTCCTCCCCTCCGTCCCGTTTTCCCCAATCGTGCCCACAAGGTATTCGGTCAAAAGCCCCTATGCGTCGATATCGTGTTGCCCACTGCGTGACGTCACGACAGCTCGGCCCCAGCCATGCCGGGGACGCCACTAACCTCCAAGGCGTGGATGCCGTCCTCTCCGCGCCCTGCCGCGCCGCTCCCACCTCTCTCTCTCTCTCTCTCTCTTCTGCCCCGACCGAGCCGGTCAAAAGGGAGCCGGAACACCGATGTCATCGTCGTCCTCTTGCGGGCCCATGAGCCCGTGCGCACCCTTCAAACCTTGCCGCCCGATACACCGTCTTCACCGCCCAACGCATCCCCACCGCCGATCCAATTTCCCTGCCTACGTGGGAATCCCACGCTGCAGAGCCCTTCCCTCTCACCGCATGATTGGGGCACAGGGAAATCCCGAGCGTGCCCAACTCACCTAGCCATCCCCCTCCTCGCCTATAAAAAAACACCCCCCATGCTCCCGGTGTCACCCTCATTCACTCTGCATCCTGGATGGCGCAAGCTCGGCCACCCTCCCAAGTTCGGTCGCCGCTACCACCCGACCACACCGATGTGCCGTCCTCGCCAACAGGATTCGTGGAGCCGTTTGACCCCGGAAGCACAACGCCTCAGTGCCCCGTGTTGTCGCTATCGCCTCCTCTTCCCCGGCCTTGTTTTCCCATTGTCACCAGCACACCCCTGTCCCGCCGCCATCGCAACTCGTCCGCCCTCGGTGAGCTCTCGGCAAGCCTCTCCTAGCTTCCTTGTGAAGTAAGCGTGAAACGTGGTAACGCTGCCCTTTTGAATGTCGACCCTCGGACGTCTCCTCGGCACCGCCATGGCCGCCGGCCCCTCATCCTCTCATCTCTCTCCCCGCGGCCTCGGCCTCTTGCTACCGGCCGCCATCGCGCCTAATCTCACTGATCCAAGCCATTGAATGTCTTCGCCTCGGTTCTCTCCCTCCGCCGGTGCCACCGCTTGCCGCCGACCGTCGTCTATCGCCGAAATCATTTCTGCCGCCGTTGGCCGTTAGATTCCCCGGCAGAGCAGCAACCTCCCCTTATCACGCTCACCGACGAGTGGCTCCTCTCGGACAGAGCCGAGCCGTGTCCTTCCCCCATTCTCGCTGACATGTTGGCCCTTGCTCCCATGGTCCACCATGAACCACCACCTTGCACGCAACCGGTCCATGGACCATGCGCCTCTGCCATGCGGGCCTCTGCGCCTTGGTCTACCGTAGACTGAACCCGTGAAAACCTCTTGTATCTCTGACGACCAGACCCCACTACCGCCAGCACATCCAAGCCTCTCTCTCTTCGCTGACAACAGGGCCCCATTAACCAGTGATACACCCCTTTTGTACCATAGACACGGGCCTGTACTATGTCACCCTGGCCCACAGCCCCTCCATCCACCTGGCTCACTGACCTGTGGACCAGGCCTATCAGTAGGTCCCACTGTCAGTGGCATAGTGGAGAGATTCCAGGAATATTTCCCCGGGAAAATTAATAAATCTTTTTCCAGTGATCCAAAATTCCATTTAATCTTCGAAAAATCATATCTTTTTACCCATGACTCTGATTGACTCCGTTCCAACTCCAGTAATTTTCTAAAATCGAGATCTATCTAATGGCACTATTAGTAGTACTAAATAGAATCTTTTTACTGATCTTTGTGTAGATTTTAATTGTTTGCGCATAGCAATCGGTCGTCGAAAATTCGTTTCGGAGTGGATTTCACCGAGATTCCTCGAAGACTCGCAAAGACCTATAGCAAGACAAGTCACCTTTGATCAATCGAGCCCATAATTAAAATTAAATTATTTTATTTGCAAAACCTACATTGATAAACATGCACTGATCTGTTCGGTCCTGTCTACAAGTCAGACCGGTGGACCTACCTAATCTTGCTGCATTAAATACATCCTTGATGATTGATATGTCATGTTCCCTTGTAACCACCACTGCCGTGCCTCAGTATTCATGCACTACCGTGCGAGTACTGGTGGTCGCCCCCTTCAAACTTAAAATTTGAGAAACCTCTTAGGTAAAATGTGGTTTTACGAAATGTTTGGAAAACCCGACACCTGAGTCGGTGCCTTGTGAAAGGAAAAAAATGAGTTTTAAAAATGGAGACTCGTGACACAAGGCCGGTCCGGTGTGTGAAGGCTGTGTGGTTGCTTTAAGGACCGATTCCTTCGGAATTTCATCCGAACATATGACAATACAACCACATGGGTGAATGAGAAGCCCCTGGCTGCGTAACTAGTCGCCTAGGGACGCCTTGCGTATCATTGGACTACGGATCACTGGGAGGGCGCCGGGGAAGGCCCCCTAGGTTCTTGGCACAGTATGGTCTGGGACTTACCCTGTGGTTGGTCGTGGATCCCTCTAGTTGACATGGGGTAACCCGGGAGGACTCAGGAAATGCCTTGTCGCGAAAACCTCTAGGCCACCGATCGTGCCTGATCAGTGTAAGCTGGTGGCTAGAGTGAGTCACATCGTGTGGGTAAAGTATACCCCCTCTGTAGAGGTCAAAACTGTTTAAACAGTCATGCCCACGATCATGGGCGAATGTGAGGTAATTCCTTAGCGTTGTTTTATATTACCCACGTGTGTGTGGTTTGGGAACAGTGAGAAGAATGTGCCTTCGAGGACACGGGTCGTCCGATAATGTCGGCTTGGCTGTCGAGGATAGCAGGACTCGGGAAGTCCGGAGAAAATGTTTTGGCTTAGGAAGCTGATTGATGTTAATCCTAAGATTGTGAAAACCGGAGAAAATAAAGATTGATACGTTTTCACTCTGATCGGACGAGACCCACCTCGTCTCGATTGTTGAGAAACACACACTCAGATTCTAAGAGAATTCAAATAAAACGGATTTACAAAATATCCAACCTCTCTTTGAAGCATGTAACAACCACTTAAGTTTTCCTAACTTGTTGAGTAGGTAAGTACTCACCCTTTCTCTATATGTATAGTTCTCCATTGGGAGATAAAGCTGGAGTTGCAGTGAAGTAAAGATTAGGGTTTCATCCTGGTTCCCAGCCGTTGCCTGTGTGTTGGGACTTAGTCCGTTGTTCCGCTGCTGCCACTGCCTCCCGCTGCCTCTGTGTTGTTCATTGTTGTCTCCGGTTTGTTCCAAAGCTTCAATGAAAGTTAAGGTATATGTTTAATTATTTATTTAAGGTTTATTATGATGCCAATGCTAATGAGTTGGCAATTAAGTGGCAACATGGAGTAAAATTACATAATCAGATGAAAAATGTAAAGAATCCTAAATTCCCAATTAAGCTGCTATCTCTTCCTCTAGAGAGCTCTCGACTTCCTGTTCTAATTCTCTCTTAGATCATATCACTACTACAAATAAGGTCATCTTGGATGCTTCCATCCTAAACGGTTCAATGCAAACAGTCAAAATTATCGAAGACGAATTTTCAAGATGGCTGGTCTAAATTCATCATGATGGAAAAGAGCTTCCAAATGCAATGATCTACTTAGCATAGATGTATCACGAAAGCTGCTACGCGTGTGCGTTGGCAACGCACGCATAGCAGCATACGCAGCCATGTACAGTTAAAAAAATAATTAAAAAAAATAATATTAAAAAATTAAGTAAATTTTATACTAATAATTTAAAACTTTCAACTCTAATTTTAAAACTTTCAATTCAATTTTCGAAACTTTTAACTCAAATTTAAAAACTATCAGCTAAGAATTTAAAAAATCTACTCGAATTTTAAAATTTTTAACCTAAAATTTAAAACTTTTAATTAGATTTTCAAAACTTTCAAAGAAACCTAAAACTTTTAACTCGACTTATTTATATCTTATTTTATAATTAAAAATTATTAAACACTAATAATGATGATTAGTGCTTAATTAGGGGATACGGGCGTACGGCTGCCACACGTGCTGCCAGCTCCCGCGAGCTAGCCTGCCGCTAGATGTATGACCTTTTGTTACAGGACATATTTTGTGTCATACAGACATACAGTGCGTAGAAAAAAAGGTAAGTGATGTTTGTGCTTATCACATACTATACTACATCATTTTTTAAACTAAAGGAGTTCACAAGGAAACCAATTGTGATAATACCCTAGTGATACAATATCTCGACTTTTCTTCGAGGAATATATGAGGTTAGTTTTTTTCTCAGAAGATCTGAATTTTTCACTCGTGTCACCCATTTTACCCTTAAAATAGAAGGCAGAACGGCTTTTATTTTTCTCCTATCATCTCTCACTTTCTATGGCACCCAGCCACCTACGTTCTTGCGATTGAGCGCTCCAATGCACATGAATCGATGGAATTAATATCAACAAAAAGGAATCAATGGAACTAAATCCATTCTGCTCCCAACCAAGTTTCAACGAGCAGATCAGTGAACAACTCCACCATTATTGAGTCAAGTCCAGGTGATGGAGACATGGAGTCAAGAATCGAAGTGCATTACTATTAAATCCGGCCTATGGCTTGAATGTGTGGCATGTGCGTGGTTTTTATGTTTGTTTAATGTGTGACACTTTATTAATCGTTGTTTATAAGGACAATTACAACAATTGAGCATGTTAAAGATTCTTAGGTAATACACATCATCTAGAAATCATCTTCTACTACAGTTTAGACAATACAAGGCTCTAGTCATTAATTCACTGTCCTTCCTGACCCCGTTTCCCTAACTTTATGTACCAAATTACCCTCGTATCTTGCATAAGAGTTGATGTTAAGCCAATAATCGATGTTTCTCTCCTCAATCTCTCTCCGCTCCACCTCGGCAAAATTGTCTAGCTGGTAGTATTATGAGCCAGCTATTAATTATTGTTGTAACTCATAATAAATACCTAATGCTACTCATAAAGTTTGAATCCTTACGATAAATTATAGCTAAAATGTGGTTCTTTCAATATATATATATATATAGTGAATTAAAGCATCTCTAATAGAGGCCAAAAATTAGCCCCTAAAAAATTTGGATTGCGATCATCCTAAAAAAATTAGGCTCAAAAATATTTCTCATCTCCAAGAGAGACTCAAAAACAGGATCTAATATTTTGGTTGTTGGCCATATAGTCAGGTAGAAAGAGTTTAGTTCATTTATCTCTTTCTCCCGTGCTGCACGCCGCCGCTACATACTCACGCTACAATAAAATCGCTGCTACAGTAAAAACAAGATGGGTACACTACTATGCATTTCAAGGCAACAAATGGTGGTAAATTGGACTTGAACCATATGGTCTGTTGAATTCTGACACATTTTCGTAACACATGCACATAAATTTCAAGGAAGAATCCTGAATCCACGGTAGTAGACATCGTCAAATTCCCTGAACATAACTAGTTTGCATCTGTTTCAAACCACCTGAATATAACTAGTTTGCACTACACATAATATATGTAGTTAAATTCCTAACTAATCCATTGAATTCTGAACTCCAACATTGCCATCTCATGTCTTCTCCTTCCCTAATTTGGTGTCACAAATCATCACAAGAAACAACGCTAGGTCCTGCTCTCTCGTTCACTGAAATCTGTAAAACAGCAGAAATTCTAGTTAGTACAGATTACATGAAAGGAAATAATCTAAACTAGACAAGAATTGCTCTTAGTAAAACCACACAGCTAGCTACCACAATGGTAGAAAACACGCATGCAGATCCTGCCCTCACACACACATGCAGATAGTCCAAGTTCTAAAATCGAGCAGCTAGCTAGCACAATGGTAGAAAACACAGGTGTATATGTCAGTGTACATCATCGTTTATGTAGTAGACTGCATAACTTAATTTTGACTCAGCAGTCCATCTACTGAAATTCAGGCATCTACCTCTCAACCTGTTACTAGAAGATAGCAACTTAAGTACCTGCTAGTTCAGTCAGTTTACTCTATATCACAACATAAGAAAAATTCCCATCTGCCATCACAAGGATGAAACTAGCCATATGTCACAGATATATGTATATGATGTATCAAGAACTAGAAAACACAGGGATCAGCTAACCAAGCAACTAAATTGAATATCATATACTAATTAAGACATAAGCCCCATACTTGAGTAGTTCAGACTAGTCAAAAAAATCAGTGTTCAAGCTTTCCTCTGCTAGTTGAATTGTTCAGACCAGCAGGTTCTGATTTCTGAATATCCTAAGTTGCTAGAAAGGAATTCCACAAGGCCCACCCTGACAGAAATTTAGTTTCGCATTGCAGCTTCATGCTTGTACTACAGATGGACAAACGTATGATCATACTATCTGAATAGGTACAAAGCATACAAAAGTGACCAATGATATATCCCAAATGGTAGCTGCACATACTTTACATGTTACGCCCCATTCATAATTGAAAGGCATGATTTGCTAAAAAATGCTCTTGACGAATTTCCACTAGACTGACCAAAATTCATGAATCACGCATATCTACTAATCCATGTGAGTCATTGTTCATATAGGAATCGACCATGTTGTGAATTTCCAGACTTCAGAGCAATCATAGAACTGAATCACGGAACCAAATCAATAGTTTCTAAACCACAAAGAATGGTTGATGAAACAAGTAGAATTCTGAATTCAAAATTATCTGTTACATCACATGATAAGTTCAGAAAATAATCTGACAAATGGAATGGCAGGCACTAAAGGACAGCAGGTGCATTAGGCATAATCCAAAATGAAACTAAAATAGACAGCAGGTACAAAGCATCACCAAATACTTGTACTTACCAGCCACAACTATTATTTTGTTTGCAAGTTTTATAGCCATAAACACGGGGTTGATAACCATGAGGTCCTGGAAACACACAATTATACCTTCTGTTTGCCCTTGCACTGAAAAACCAACAAACAAATTAGTAGTAGCTACACGTTTGGGAGGCGGCGAGCTGGAAGAAGGGGCAGAGCGCGGCGACGATGCCGAGGAAGCGGACAACCACGGCCCCTGCGGTGCCCTGGATGGATGGAAGATGACGAGCTGACGAGTTAGAGGACGGGTAGGCATCGAGCTGGACAGAGAGGAGGCCTCACCTGGACAGAGAGGGTCGCCGTCAACGGAGGTCCGGTGGCGCCCTGGATGAAGGGCTGCCGATGCCCTCGACGGAGGGCGAGGCTGCGAGTGAGGACGAGGATGCAGTGCGAACACCGTGGGCGGCGACGTCGGCGAGGTGCGCAAGTGAGCATGGACTTGGGAAGAAATGGCGTGGCGGCTGTATTTTCTCCTACGAGAACTGTGGATTGGGAGCGTCGAGCGATGCCCCAATTCTGGCTCACTTTGGCGTTGGTTTTGGGTACGACGTACAATTAGCGTTAGATTTGTGCATCTGTTGGAGAACTGATTTTAGACTTAGTTTCTTAAATTTAGTTTAGGGATGGGTTTTAGACCTTTTTAGAAATGCTCTTAGGAATTTAGGGAGATCATTAGAAAAGTAGCAAAGTCATAATTTACTATTAGTCTCCGTCTTTAGTCTATGGTAAGAGCACACTCTTAGCGTATTGTGTACATGTGCGGTGGTGCACATGCATGTAACCAGAAAAAAAACATTTTCCACTCCCCAACTGTAATTCTAAACATATAAATGAATAAACAAATGCTTTTTTTTGACCTTGAATAACAAATGCTTATGGAAGGGCGCAAATTAATAAGAAGCTATCGATTGGTTTTGATAAGTTGCCCCCATAAAAAATTGAAAATATACTTTTTTTTTTCAACCTTTACGAATATATACACCGTACGATAAATTTTCCAAAACTATAGACCGAGCCAGTGCCGCGGGATCGGGGCAGGGACGGCCGGTGCCACGCTTATAGATGGCCAGATGGGCCAAGCCCATTGGGCGGCCCGAGGCACGGCCCGAAAAAGCCTGGACCGAACACGGCACGGCCCGATATGAATAGTGCCGTGCCGGACCGGCCCTATCCATCGGATAGTGCCTGGGCCACCAATTCGGCCCATAGTGCCGGCCCGGGCACGGCACGATTTTTGGGCCGGCACTATGGTGGCCCGGCTCCCCAGCCTGGCCTGCCTAGCCGTTGGCCGGCCTGCCAACGGCCCTGGCCTGCTTGCTAGCCGTTGGAGGCCGGGGGCCCGGGGGGGGGGGGGAGGGGGCCGGGACTATATATGCCGGCGCCACCGGCTCCCCGCTCCTAAGTCCCGACCCCTAAACCCTAGCGTCGCCTCGCCTCCTCGCTCGCTCCGCCGCTCACTGCTCTAGATCTAGAGCCCCTCCCGTCTTCTCCCTCGCCGGCGGCGGCTCTCCGCCTTAGCGTCGCCGCAGGCCGGCACGGCACACTCCACCAGAGCTCCTCCCGCCTCTCCCTCTCGCCTCTCCTCGCTCGCTCCGCCACGCGCCGCTCTAGATCTAGAGCTCCTCCCGTCTTCTCCATCTCCGGCGGCGGCTCTCCGCCTCTGCGCCGCTGCCGGCCGGCACGGCACACTCTGCCAGAGCTCCTCTTGTCTTCTCCCTCTCTACTTCCTCTCCTCCTCTCCTAATCTCTGGTGAACAGATCCTCGAATCTGTCCCTAATCCCTAGTCTCCATCTCGTCATCTCCTAGATCCGTGACTCGTCGACCTCGCCGGCGCTTCTGGTGCTCCGGTTTCACAAGTAAGTGTTCGGACCCCAAACCCTAACCCTAGATCTGTTCATGTGTTCTTCTGTTCATGAGTTCTTGCTCTTCCTGACTTCCTCTCTTTCTTCTTCTTGTTCGCGCAGCCGTTGAGGAACCAGAGGCCGGGCCGGAGCCGTTGTTCGTCCACCTCGCGCAGCCGTTGAGGAACCAGAGGACCCCCTCTGGTGCTCCGGTTCCACGATGGACGGGCTCGAGCAGGACGGCGCCGACGAGTACCAAGGGCACTCCATCAACGATGATCTTCGGATGATGGGCCAGACTGGAGATGATGAGAGTGACCGCGGCGATGGACGGGATGAGCTGTTCGGTCGCAGCGCAGCCGATCCCATCGACGTTGTTGGCGATGATGGGGCTGGTGCTGCAACTGCTCCTGCGGCGGCCGATCCAGAGACCGTGAGCACGGGGGGCAACAAGAGGACCCGTCCATCCACCTCTGAAGCCTGGAATGATTTCGAGAAGATCTTCAAGGTAATCAACGGTAAGAAAGTAAGGGTTGGTGCCAAGTGCATTCATTGTGGCAATCAGTACTCTGCCTTATCCTCTGGTGGCACTGGCCATCTCTTGCGGCATGTTGATAAATGCCAAGCGAGAAAGGAAAAGTCTCGCGTGTCTCAGTCTTTGCTTAAGTTCGATTCAGATGGTAATGTTCGTCACTGGGAGTACAGTCCTGCTGTTGCACGTACACAGCTTTGTCGTTTGATTGCTAGACTAGATCTTCCTCTCTGTTTTGGTGAATCTGATGCATTTGAGGAGTACATTAAGGTTGCACATAATCCTAGGTTTGTTTCTGTCTCGAGGCAAACCACCACTAGAGATTTTGTGAATTACTTTAATGATTGCCGTGGTAAGCTTATAGAGTCTTTAAGCTCTAGTATTTCTTCTGTTGCTATTACATCTGATATTTGGTCTGGTAATGCTAAGGAAGACTACCTTAGTGTGGTTGCTCATTATATTAGTTCTGATTGGCAATTAGAGAAGAGGATCATTGGTATGAGGCTCATTGATGAATCCCACTCTGGTTCAGAACATTGCTGATCGTGTGACTTCTGTGCTTGAGGAGTTATAGTTTATGTGCAAAGGTTATCTCTGTTACTTTAGACAATGCATCTGCTAATACTAATGCCATTGACAAACTTACACCTGCACTGTCTATTTATATTGGTGATCTGTTCTTGCATCAGCGTTGTGCTTGTCACATTATTAACCTAATTGTAAAGTCTGCATTGTCTGAGATTAAGAAATACCTTGAAGCATTTAGAACTGCAATTTCTTTTTTAAACTCTTCTAACCAGCGCATTGCTGCATTTAAGAGGTATTGCATTGCTGTTAATGTGAGGCCAAGAAAGTTTGGATTGGACATGGATGTGAGGTGGAACTCTACATACCTCATGCTTAAGCATCTAGTCCCTTACAAGCAGACTTTTGGTGTGTTCATTGAGACTCACTATCCCAGGGGTGAAGATGAGCCTTTACTTTTGACAGAAGATCATTGGTACATTGCAGAGAAAGTTTTATTATTTCTTGAATTGTTTTATGATTCAACTGTTTCACTATCTGGTGTCTATTATCCTACATCTCCACTAATGTTGCATCATCTTATTCTGATATCTAAGCATCTAAAGACTTATGAAAATGATAGATTGCTTAGACATGTGGTTGTGCCTATGAATAACTACTATCTTAAGTACTGGAGGGACATTCCATTGCTTTATTCTGTTGCATTTATCTTGGATTCTAGAGCTAAATTGAAAGGTTTTAGCAATGTGCTTAGGTTATTATCTAATTTTACTAGTACTGATTATTCAGCTTACTTCACTGAGGTAAGAGCCCAACTTTCTACCATCTTTAAGAGGTATGATGACAAGTTTGGTGCAGTTAAGTTGCAAAGGCCTTCACAGCCCTCTAGTTCTGGTAAGAAAAAAAGTGCCTGGGATGATATTTTTTCTGATGGTGCTGGTGATGATACACCTGACTTTGGACTTGGTCCTGGTCCTGGTACTTCTTTGAGTTCTTTCTGCACCCCCATTCCTACTCTATCTAGAAGAACTTCTGCTAGTGCCTTGCTGCATGCAGCAAGCATTGGAGCAACTGGTATTGGTTGTTCTGAACTCTCTTCTTACTTGGACAGTGACACTATCAACCACCATGATGATAGCTTCAACATCTTGAATTGGTGGCATGAGCACAAACTTACATACCCAGTTCTTTCAATTTTAGCTAAAGATGTTTTGACTGTGCCTGTTTCTACCATATCTTCAGAATCTGCTTTTAGTACAACTGGCAGGATCATAGAGGAGCGGCGGCGTCGGCTGAGTCCTGAGATGGTGGAGATGCTCTCCTGCATCAAGGATTGGGAGGCTGGAGCAGCAAGACTACAGCACATGGTGGAGGACAAGGAACTTGAAGATAGTTTTGAAAACTTATATCTTGATCATGATTTAAATGTGTAATCTATGATGGAACTGTATTGTAATAATGGTGAACTGTATTGAGCTGGGCTGTACTCTTTTTTCCTATCTAGGGTTTCTCACGAGGTGTGAGTTTTACCTAGATAGGTTTTTAATGAGGCAGCCATTGCACCAGCTCAAACTTAAAAACATTGTTTTTGTGGTCTGTGATGTGATCTGTGATCTGTTGAGATTTCTGGATGATTTGATGATTTCTGGATGTAATGTGATTTGTTGAGATTGTTCAAGTAACTGATGATTTCTGGATGTAATGTAATCTGTTGAGAACTTTTTGAATCTGTGAATTCTATTGAATAATTCAAATTTTTGAACTTGAATGAGTGGTTGATGCCTTTAGTGCCTAGACTGGCACTAAGCCCGGCGGACCTGACGGGCCATTGGGCCAGCACGGCACGGTTTTAGGGCTGTAGGGCCGTGCCTGGGCCAAGAAATAGGCCCGACGTGCCGGCACGGCACGGCACTATCAGGCCACCGTGCCTAATAGTGCCGTGCCGCATAGTGCCGTGCCACTATCGTGCTAGGGCCGGGCCGGGCCGAGCGGCCCGTTTGGCCTTCTATAGCCACGCTGCCAACCCGCGGCACCCAGCGGAGCCGTGCCCCCGCGTCGCCAGTACTGCGGCGGTGCCCCGCGCGGCACCGCGCCGACCCCCGCGGTTGGGAGGCGCGGCACCGCGGGGTCTCTCTCGCCTCGCCGCCGCCACAAGAACCGAACGAAATCGCACAAGTCTCTCTCGCCTCGCCGCCGCCCTGCCCCCCACCATGCCGTTGCCCTTGCTCCGCCTCGCCGTCGTCGGCGCGGGCCGCCGGGCTGGTGCGGCGCGGAGCTCCGCCGGGAGGGCCACGCGCCCGTCGTCTTCGAGCGCGCCGCCGCCGTGGGTGGCACGTGTCTCTAGGACGCCGCCCCGGCGGCCTCCACAGCCGACCCGCTAGCCACCGGCGCCGCACACTCCAGCCTCTACGCCTCGCTCCGCACCAACCTGCCGCGCGAGGTGATGGGGTTCCTCGACTTCCCCTTTGCCGCTACGGGGGTCGGCGGTGGAGCAGACGACGACCCGTGCAGGTTCCCTGGCCACGAGGAGGTGCTCCGGTACATGGAGGCGTTCGCGCGGCAGTTCGATCTGTACGGGCTCGTGCGCTTCGAGACGGAGGTGTTAGGTTCGCAGGAGGACGTGGCGGCGGGAGGTGGGCGGTTGATGTCGAGGAAGCTCGGGGTGAAGGGGAAGCCCAAATGTGATGACAATCACAGCAGCAGCAACTCAACTCACCTCAAGACATGTCAATCCTATGTAATAGTAAGGACACCAATAATGCTAATATATAGTATTGTTAATATGTTTTATTTTAGTAATCTTTCAATATGGAGTGAGATTTGCAGCAACTAAAGTCATATCAACCATACATACTCCCTTCGTACACAAATATAAGAATTTTTTAGGTACTACTTCAACAACTAGGGCTGAAAACGGCCGGAAATGGTCGGAAAAACCCTAAAATCATTTCTATTTCCATATTTTATACTCGAAATCGAAATCGGAATCGGTAATGTCGGAAATGGAAACGGCTTCGGAAAATTCGCAAACATCGGAAATGGAGTTGCTCGGTCGGAAATTCATCGATATCGGTCGGACATCTATAAATTCGGATCGGAAATAACTTTACCTCACATATAATGTCTAGAGTAACTCGCATCCCGTCCAGCCTGTCCCATCCACCCTGTCCCATCCACCCAAGAAGTTTTGGAGACTCACATTGCCTTAGGTCGTCGTCGGGTCTCCAAACGTCGATATTATTAGGACTCCATCCGTACTTTGTATCTGGAGTATTTTATCTAATTTTCTTCGCAGTCTTAGGCTTCGGTGGCATTTATAAAAAAGATAACAAATAAAAGGAGAAAACTCCATCCGCAGCACCGCAGTCTCGGGCCTCCACCGTGCCACCGCCGCCAATGTCCATCCTCACCGCCGCCAGCAGCCTCGGCCTCCACCGCCACCGGTGTCCATCCTCGTCGCCGCCACCGGCCTCGGCCTCCCCTGCCGCCGCCGGCCTCGGCCTCCCCCACCGGCGACGCCGCCCTCGGCCTCCACCACCGTCTCCGGCCTCGGCCGCCGACGCCGTCTCCGGGCTCTACCGCCGCCTCCGGCCTCGGCCGCCGCCGCCGCCTCCGGCCTCGGCCTCCACAGCCACCGCCACCCTCGGCCTCGGCCGCCGACACCGTCTCTGGGCTCCACCGCCGCCTCCGGCCTCGGCCGCCACCGCCTCCTCTGGCCTCGGCCTCCACAGCCGACGCCGCCCTCGGCCTCGGCCTCCACCGGCGACGCCGCCCTCGGCCGCCGACGCTGTCTCCAGGCTCCACCGCCGCCTCCGGCCTGGGCCTTGGCCTTATCCAGTGAGTCAACAGTATATGAATTTTATTTCCGAATCAGTACCGAATCGATACAATCGGTAAATTTCCGAATAAATATGGTAAACTTCGGAAACGGTCGGTAAACTACTGAAATCATTTCCGATACCGTTTCCGAAACCCCGATACCGTTTTCCGGATCATTTCCGATCAGTACCGAAAAAAACGGAAAACGGTCGGTAAAATCCGGAAAACGGCGTCGGTCGGTTCGAAAATTTTTCCGACCGTTTTCAGCCCTATCAACAACCCAACCACCTCTTATTTAATCCAACTAATCAGTAGTTGGCACACACTCTTCAGTGAGTAGTTGGCTGTGAATTCAGACAATCAGTTGTTCACACATACTCTTTAATATCTTCAAAAAAAACTTAGAAATGCTTACATTTATGTTAGGGGGAATAATAAGGATAACAATGAAGCCAGGCTTAATACCACGTCACTATATTGCAACGCCGAACATTAACAACATTATAGTTTATATAATTAGATGCACCACCTCTCCACCAAGTGTCCCTAAAAAAATGATTTGTTCTATATTCCATCTATGCTACCCACAGATTGGTCTGAAATCCAAATGTGAGCTTACAAGGGAAAGATTCTAGCCAACAAGCACCCCTTGCTGATATCCTTCTATGCAATGTCGAGCAACAGACCATATTAGCTTATTACTATAATTAGTATTTAACAACTAATGCAGTGGTAATTGCATTATGACCTAATGAACTGTTGGGGAGACCCCTCCGGCAGGCTCCGGAACCCTCCGGAGGGGGGCTCCCACTCAAGCGGCTCCCCAGGGCCAAGGGGGGCCCCACGAAGGCCCCCGGTGGACGAAGCGGTGCCTCCGTCCTGAGGATCTCCTCGGAGGGAGGGGGGTTCAATTACTGCTAGCCAAGTCATCTGCAATTAATACCTCACCTACCAGCCGCCTAGCTTTGGAACCCTGCGTAGCGGCATGGCAGTCGAGGGGAGCTCAGGAATAACAGGAGGGGGCTAGGATCCCAGGATCTCTGAGAGGCTTCCAGTAGCCAGGAAGCCCGGGTCCCCCCTCCTAGGGAGTTACAAAGAAGTCCCCTATCTCGGGCCCACCTGTCATAGGGTCCCATGCCTTGCTCCTAGTAGGGGACAAGTATGTAATTTCCGATAGCGTCAGGCCACTATATAATGCATGGCCTGTTCATTGTAAAGGTGGAGTTCTTTGATTCATACAGCCACCACTCGGATTCCCTGTGCTCTCCCAAATCATTCTCCACAGTCCCTCACGTGTTAGGATTAGTTCCAACATTGGTGCCGTCCGTGGGGAGGCCGATATATATCCACGGTCCATCCCTCCCAGCACGTCGAGGGGCAAATCATGCCCCCGAAGAAGCGGAGGGCGCCTAGCAATCAGGTGCCACCATGGGCGACACCAGCCCGGCCTGCGCCAGGGCTGACGGGTAGCCAGCCTGGGAGGACAGTGCCACAGGCGGCAACGCACTTGGCGGCAGGGCCGAGGGCGTCTCCAGAGAAAACAACCGCGCCCCCGAGCTCAACCAACGGAGGCGCTCACACCGCTGGTAGCTGCGGTCACGGGGAGGCGCGGGGCACAGGAGAAGGCCTCCACTGGTGCGCCTTGCACGACCAGAACAACACGCACATCTCCAATGACTGTCGGAGCATCACGGCGAAAAGGGAAGAATATTTGGGCCGCCCTGCCTCCGGTGGCCTAGGTGCGCGTGGAGTAGAGCATGCCACGTACCACTACCACGCGGCACGCGGCGGACCATTGGTATCACCCCCCACCGCCAAGAGCAGTGGAGCATATCCCGCAGGGCTACCACGCCCAGGCATACCACCCCCCACCGCCCCTTCACGCGTACCACGCGCTCCCGCCGCCCCCGCCTCCGCCGATATACGCTCCAACGGCCGTAGCTCCGGTCCAGCATGTCAAGGACGAAGAACCGCACCAGGTGGTCCTGCCGATAACAGGCGGAAGCGCCTCCTACCACGACTCCAAGCGACAACGGCGCGACTATGCCAGTGGTGTCCACCACGTGGGCACGACGGAGCCTAGTAGGTGCCCAAGCTAGGCAGACATGCCCATAACCTTCATCGCCGAGGACGGCCGAGGGCGTCTGTTCCCACATAACGACGTCCTTGTGATCACCGCATGCGTAGCGGAGGCCCACATGCACCGCGTCTTGGTGGACGGAGGCAGCTCCGCCGACATCCTTTTCGCCTCCGCCTTCGACTAGCTGCGCATTCCGTGCAGTAGGCAGATGAAGGCCCGGCGCCCCCTGAAAGGGTTTAGTGGCAGCTTAGTTGAGTCCTTGGGACAAATCGAGTTGCTCGTGCATTTCAGGAGGGGACCCGGAGTGAGCACGGAGGGAATCACCTTTGACGTCGTCGACTTGCTATACGCATATAACATCATAATGGGTCACGGGACCCTAGACAAGTTTGGGGCTGTCGTCCACCAAAATTTCCTCTGCATGAAAATGCCGAGCCCTATCAGCGTCATAACAGTCCGAGGAGACCAAGAAGCAGCGAGGAAAATAGAGTACTGCCACTCCCCCCTCTCGGGGAAAGACAGTGAACACTGTGGCCCAAACAGAACCAAACAACCAAGTATCCCCCGACGAAGAACGCCCCACGCGGGCGGAGGCCAACGGTGGAACGCACGCCGTCACTGCAGATCCGTCCCACCCCGAGCGTCACTTCCAAGTCGGGGATGGACTCCCGCTGGAGGCCAAAGAGGAAATCGTCAACATGCTCCGAAGAAACACAGACGTATTCGCATGGTCTCCAACAGACCTGCCCGGCGTGGACCGAGCAATAATCGAGCACCGCCTGTGCGTTCGACCGGATGCCCACCCTATCCGCCCCGCAAGATGTCTGTGGAGCAAGCGCAGGCCGCGTGGGAGGAAGTACGGAAGCTATTGGCGGCAGGCGTCATTCAGGAGGTACAGCACTCCGAGTGGCTATGCAACCCGGTGTTGGTCCACAAGGCCAACAGGAAGTGGCGCATATGCATCGACTTCACCATGCTCAACAAGGCGTGCCCACGCGACCCTTTCCCCCTCCCACGCATTGATCAGTTGGTCGATTCCACGACCGGGTGCGAGCTTCTGAGCTTCCTGGATGCATACTCCAGCTACCACCAGGTGTGGATGGCTCCGAAGGACAAGAAAAAACGAGCTTTGTCACCCCGGACAGAGTATACTGCTACATCCAGATGCCGTTCGGCCTCCGCAACGCTGAAGCAACCTTCTCGCGCCTAATCCACCAGGTGCTCCGCCATCAGCTAGGGCGGAACATTGAGGCCTACGTTGACGACATCGTTGTCAAGAGCCGACTGACGAGCCACCACGTCGCCGACCTGCAAGAAACATTCGACAGCCTCCGAGCGGCCGGCATCAAGCTGAACCCAAAGAAATGTGTCTTCGGGGCAAAGTCTAGGAGGTTGCTCAGCTTCTTGGTGTCCAAACGGGGCATCGAAGCCAGCCCCGACAAAATTAAGGCAATCACAAGCATGCAGGCTCCGCGGAGCCCAAAGGAGGTGCAGCGCCTCGCCGGCCACCTGGCCGCGCTCAGCCGCTTTCTAGCAAAGTCGACCGAGAATTGTCTCCCCTTCTTCACGGTGCTCCGAGGGGTGACCCCGTTCAGATGGACGCCGGAGTGCCAATAAGCGTTCGAAGGCCTCAAGACGCACCTGACCAGCTTGGCCACACTGGCTACGCCGGAACAGGGCCAGGGGCTGCTCCTGTACCTGTCAGCATCCCCGACCGCGGTCTCAACGGTCTTGGTCCTCGAAGACAAACATGGCCCGCGACCCACCCAGTGGCTGGTATATTATGTATCCGAGGCGCTGGGCGGACCCAAGCTCCGTTACACCGAGCTGGAGAAGTTATCCTACGCCGTCCTGATGGCCTCCCGCAAGGTACGCCACTACTTCCTAGGGCACGATATAACGGTACCCATCGCGTACCCCCTGGGCGATATGTTCTGCAGCAAGGAAGCCACCGGCCGCATCGGCAAATGGGTTGTCGAGGTGGCCCCATTCGTCCTCCGTTTCATCGCACGGACAACCATCAAATCACAAGTCCTGGCAGACTTCGTTGCGGAGTGGACAAGGCCAATTCACACCCAAGACCCTCCGCTAATCGACGAAATATGGACAACGCACACCGATGGTGCTTGGGGCGCCGCCGGAGCCAGAGCAGCAACCATCATCACCTCCCCCACAGGGAGGGCAGCCGCCTTCGCTGCAAGGCTAGAATTTCGAACCACCAACAACATGGCAGAATACGAGGCGATCCTCTTGCCCCTCCGGAAAGCGAGAGCCATGGGCGCCCCCCGTATAACCATACGGACGGACTCCCAGGTGGTTGCAGGACAGATCAACAAGTCGTTCTAGGCCCGCCATCTGGAGCTCACCAAGTACCTTACGGCATTCCGGAAGGCCGAGGCCCACTTCAAGGGCATCTTGGTGCGGAGCGTCCCCCTCTCCAAGATAGCGGACACGGACGCGCTCACCAACGCGGGCGCCAACAATGAACCCCTTCCCGCGCACGTCCTGTACGAGGTGTTACACGGGCCGGTGGAGCAGGACGCGGACCACGACGCCACACCGGCCCCCATAATGGCCATCACTACGACCCCGGATTGGCGAGGTCCGATCATGGACATCCTCTCTGGTCGCTCTGAGGGGTCCTCCGGCATGGAGGCACGACGGCTCCATCAAAAGGCGAGGGGCTACATCCTAATTGAGGGGGTGCTGTATATGGCGGGCGTCTGTGCCCCCTGCTCTGATGCATCTCCCGAGAGTAGGGGGCTCAGCTCCTGAAGGAAATACACGAAGGACACTACGGCACGCACCTCGCCCCGAGGGCACTAGCCGGCAAAACACTCTGCCAGGGGCTATATTGGCCCACTATCATGGCAGACGTAGAGTAGCTTGTCCGCTCGTGCCAAGGTTGCCAATGGATGGGCCAATACTCGCATCGACCCCCGAGCCGGCTCACCCCAATACCGCCAGTGTGGCCATTCGCAAGGTGGGGAGTCGACATAGTCGGCCCCTTCCCAAGAGCTCCTGGGAACCTTCGCTTCGCTGTAGTCGCCATCGAATACTTCTCCAAGTGGATCGAGGCGGAGGCGTTAGCTACCACCACCGCACGGAGCGTCCAACGCTTCGTGTGGCGCAACATTATGTGCCGGTTTGGGGTACCCAAGCAGCTAACAATGGACAACGGCCGCTCGTTCAACTCAACGACCTTTAAGAGCTTTTGCACCGAGATGGACACGAAGTTGTGCTTCGCCTCGGTCCGGCACCCCCAGAGCAATGGGGCGGTTGAGTGTGCAAACGGCAACATCCTCTCAGCGGTCAACAAGAGGCTCATCAATGCCCCCAAGGGCACATGGGCCAACAAGCTCCCGGCCGTCCTATGGGGGAACAGAACGTCCGTCACATGGGCCACAGGCTTCACGCCGTTCAAGCTGCTCTTCAGCGACGAAGCCATGACACCCACGGAGGTCAAAGGAAGGTCCCGAAGAACCATACTCTCGGAAGGGGTGGACGAGCGAAGCATCCCCATCGACCTAATCGACGAAGCAAGAGGGCAAGCGGCCCAGAACCTAGATCGCTACGTCATAGCCATAGCGGCATGGTTCAACACCAAGCTGGCCCCGCGCAGCTTCGCGCCCAGCGACATGGTGCTGAGGCAGGCACTCAACCCTGGGAAATTGCAGAACAAATAGGAAGGCCCCTTTGTGGTAACACAAACCAGCACACACAGTGCCTACCGCCTAGCCGGGTTGGACGGCGCCGTGCTACCACATCCGTGGAACATGGAGGCCCTCAAGAAGTACTATACTTAAGCCCCCCGTGTAACTGTCGCCACGCTACAAGCTTTTGCTGCCTACAGTGTACTAGGCCCGACAGCTGGGCCGCTAGTTATCATTAAATGAAAAACAAAGCGCCGCTCTGCTTCCTGCATATGCATTTCAATACAACTAAGTCAAAACGAGGCCTCTGCACAAACCCGTATTGAGGCCGCGCCGGAACCACGCTCCCCCACCAAGCATAGTAGGCACACACACACACACACACACACACACACACACATATATATATATATATACATACATATATATATATATATATATATAAAAACCCTTGTCAAGGCTGTGCATCTCTGCTAACAAGCGTTGTAGATGTGCAACATAAGCCCTCCACAAAGCACAGCGTCGAGGTCATGCACCTCCGCGGTTAGCCATAACGGACATGTACATGCAGCGTTGAGGCCGCACGTCTCCGCCAACAAGCGTTGTAGATGTGCAACATAAGTCCTCCGCAAAACGCAACATCGAGGCCACGCACCTCCGCAGCTAGCTATGACAAGCATGTACATGCAGCGTCGAGGCCGCGCGTCTCCGCTGACAAGCGTTGCAGGTGTGCGGCATAAGTCCTCCGCAAAATGCCACGTTAAGGCCACACGCCTCCGTAGCCAAGCCTAACGGCCACACGCAAAAAAAAAGAAGAAGAGAGAGAACAAGCGACGCCACACGCAATAACAACAATAGAGCTGCGAGGCTCCCTAATCAATTTATTATTACTCTTACAGTACAGGACTTACAGAGCGGCACACAGTCGCCACACAAGTTAAGCTAACATTACAAGTCAGGAGCTATGGGGGGTTATTGTCTAGACCTAGCCAGAAGGGCATCCCTCTGCACCATCCCTCGCTCCCGGGGAGGGCAGCGCTGGAACTGGCAGCGGCCTCCCCGCTCTCGGCGAAGCGCTTCGCGTCCGAGGAATAGGAGGTAGGCCTCTGTGATATGCCCCTTGCCGATCACGCTCGTGGACGGAGGCCCTCGAACCTTGCAGACCATGCGAAGGATGGCGGTCAGCCCCCAAAGCTGACAAGTCACACCCGTCTGCCCGCGGAAGGAGAACCAAGGATGCCCCTATCTCAGGCTTAAACGGGCTGAAGTCCAGGAACGGAGCCGGCGCAGCAGACGCCCCCGCAAGGCATCGATCCGGAGCCGATGGCGGAGCAACGACATCCCGGGTCGGCAGGTTGGGCGTAGGAGCTACGTGCAAAACCTGTCGAAGATAGATGACGAATCAGGAACGCACGAAGGCGCCCACCTTAAAGGAGATACAATGGAAAAGGAAGGCAAAACAGGGGAAGGCTGGCCCTAGGTCCCAGCACGAAGGCAAAAGAAGCGGGGCCCCAACCCGCGTACAACACTTAGAAAAACAAAAGGAAGGAAACAAGGAGAGCAGAGGAGAGAACAGGCTCGCCCTTTACACCTTTGGAGCGCTCTTCTTCTTGCCCTTGTCGGAGGCCTTCAGCTCCACTACGGCGATCTCGTGGCTCGCCGGAGGCCAGATTGCTCGCGCAAAGTCGTCGGCGTCCCAGCGAGACGAAGCGGCCATCGTCGAAGCCCCCTACAACAAAGGAGCCACCGACGAGGCCCCCGAGCGGATGACAGGGCCCATGTGCTCGCATCCCTGGTCGCGGAGGAGGAAAGATAGCATCCGCGTGGTGGCCCAGGAGCACCATGAACCATAAGCCACCATGGCCTTGCCAACAAAGGCCCCGCCTTCTCAATCCACACGAGGCGCTCCGCCGCTGAGGCCCCGTCACCAAGGAACGACGGGGCCCTAATGCCCAGGCCAGCAAGGGCCGCCTGGAGGGCCTGGGCAGCCGCCGTGGCGCGAGCACGAAGGGTCGCCAATGAGGCCTCGAGCTGGGCAATACTCCCGCGGAGCCCGTCGGCCTCCCTGAACAGGCAGGCCATCTCCGCCTATGCTTCCTGGAGCGTCTTCTTGGCTTGCCTCCTGAACGCCTCGGACCGGTTGAGGTCTTAGCCTGTTGTTCCCTATCCTGAGCCCTGTGGAGCTCCCCTCCGCGGCATGCTGAGCAGCGACCGCCTGAGCCGCCGCCCCTTGAGCTTGGGTGACCTCCTCGTCCCGACGAAGCCGCTCAGAGTGCAGGGTGGCCGCGTCCCTCCCGCCGCGCTCGATCGCAGAGAAGGTGGCCACCATCAGCTGCCACACCAACGACCGCTGCAGCTTGAAGAGCTCCGCTAAATTCATGTCCACCGCTAGTGTCCGTGCCTGATCCGTGACCAGAGGGGCCCAGTCGGTTGGCACCTTCTCAAGCTGCAAGAGGCCCGTGCGGATCGACCAGGGGGCCTGGATGAACCCCGGGCTAGAACTAGCCCCACTCGCATCCTGGGCCTTCGGGGCAAGCCAATTAAGTTGCGGCCCTGAGGCGACAAATAGAGGCGCCTCGGTCGGCCGAGGGGAAACCCGCGCCGGAGGCGATGCGGCCCCTGGCTTGGCCAGACCGGGCGATGGCGGACGAGCCACCTCGCCGCCCGACGGGAAAGCCGGCCGATCTTGCCCTGCCAAGTGAGACAAGTCAAAAAAAAGGGGAGCAAGTAGCGCGGCGCGCCCACCTGGCAGGCACATGTCCCATGCCATCTCCCCACTCCCCTCCGCGGATAGGACGATGACCTCCTGCTCCTCGGAGGAGCTGGAAGAGACCCTCATGGGGGCCTTCGAGGATGGACCATTGCCCGGGGCCTCCGACACGGCCGACGCGGGGCGGCGAGCTTAAAGAGGGACCGCAGCTATCGGAGGCACTGCCCTCGTTGATCCCTTGGATCTCTTCGCGCCACACGCGTCCTCCTCACCGCGCATGCCTTTCCTCTTCCCCCTGTGTTAGCCTCGGGCTGCTCCGGCTCGAGGAGGGAAGGCAGCGCCGGAAGTGCTAGATCGAACTACTTGGCGATCCGGTTCCGACGCTCCCAAGCCCTAGTCCGGGCCATCCGAGCAACCTTCTCTGCTGCCTTCTCCCTCAACAACGGCCGCCCGAGGATCCTCTCGGCCTCCAGGATCGTGGCCGAGACAAGCTGCAGCTGGTCTGCAACACCACGCGGTAAGCACAAGGAGAAGAGGAAGGATAAACGCATGTGACAAGTGGAGCAGGAGCTGACCTGACAAGTCCACCGGGCCGAGATATACTCCCATTTTGTCCCAAGTCCCGGCCTTGAGCGGGGTAACGCGGAGCAGGCAGAACTCCTCAGCGAAGTCCCTCATTCCCTGGTACAGGGAAAGGCACCGAGAGATGGAGTTCAACTCCAGGATCTCGGGCTCCGATGCGTCCACCTCCGGGGCCCGACAGTACAAGATGTCCTGGTTGGTAGAGCGGAGCCCTGAGTCAGCCCCGACACGTAGGTAAAACCAATAAGACGGCCACCCCGAGGCCCACCGCTCACTCGCCACCCACGTAGGGAAATACTCCTCTGTCCTCGGGTGAAGCTGGAAGTTGATGCTGGTGAAGTTAAGCACCCGGGTCGCTCCATCTTCAACCACCTTCTTGGGCTGGCAGCTCATGAAGCGGAGGGCCACCAAGTGTCGCGCGGAGGCCTGGTTCCCATCCACCGGCATAAGCCACTCATAAATGGCCAAGCGCGCCATGGCGTTGGCCGTCAGCATAGGGAGCTCGACGTGAAAAAGGTCGAGCACCCTAGCTACAAGCGGGACGGAGGGGGAGCCGAAGCCCGCGGTGAAGAAGGCCTCAAAGACCACCGTCTCATCATCCTCCGGGCACGGGATCTCCTCGTCACGCAGAGGGCGCCGCGCGTCGCCCGCGGGAGCGAGCTTCCCCGCCGCCACGAGCGTAGCAATGTGGCGCGGCAGGATCTGGGACCGTCCCAAGCGGCTCGTCTGCTCCGGGTACACCCAGTTCGCGCGGAGTAGCCCACTGCCTCCCTCGGAGTCACTGCCGTCGTCCCCATTGCCAGCTCTGTCGCCGGCGCTATCGTCGCCCGGGGTCGCAGCGGCCATCGCCCAACTGGAGCTAGCAGCCACAGGCCGCCGTGATGGCTGGCCAGTATCACCGTGGTCTCGCTGCATGTCCTCGCCAACGTTAACTGGCCGGCTGGCCGCCGCCAACTCCTCGGCTTCACTCATGGTTGCCCGAGCTCGTCGGCGGCGGTTGGTTGATCGGCGGCGGGAGGACGCGTGAGGCTGAACAAGAAGCTTGCAGGAATGGCGTCGGCAGCCGGGAAGAGTGAGAGACAAGTGACAAGTGAATAGGAGAAAACGCGAAAACGCCGCTTGGTCACGGCATTGTACGCGAGCGCGCACGGGCGCCGCGCCCGTTCGCCTGCCCGCCAACCCCTGCGCGATGCGTGTCGACGCTAAGCCTAACCACGCGATGTGGCGGGGCCCGCCGTCGCATCGGGAGTCAGAGCGGGGCTATCGAGGGAAAGTCCAACGAGCCTTGATCGGGAACGACCGTTGGAGCTGCCGAGAGAAAGGCGGAGGCTCAATCCTGACCCAGGCCTCGAGCTCCCGAGGGGCTACTGTTGGGGAGGACCCCTCCGGCAGGCTCCGGAACCCTCCGGAGGGGGCCTCCCACTTAGGCAGCTCCCCAGGGCCAAGGGGGGCCCCACGAAGGCCCCCGGCAGACGAAGCGGTGCCTCCGTTCGAAGGATATCCCCGGAGGGGGGGGCTCAATTACTGCCGGCGAAGTCATCTACAATTAATACCTCACCTACCAACCGCCTAGCTCCGGAACCCCGCGCAGTGGCACGGCAGTCGAGGGGAGCCCTGGAATCACGGGAGGGGGCCAGGATCCCGGGATCTCCGAGAGGCTTCCAGTACGGCAGGAAGCCTGGGTCCCCCCTCCTAGGGAGTTATGAGGAGGTCCCCTATCTCAGGCCCACCTGTCATAGGGTCCCATGCCTTGCTCCCAGTAGGGGACAAGTATGTAATTTCCGATAGCGTCAGGCCACTGTATAATGCATGACCTATTCATTGTAAAGGTGGAGTTCTTTGATACATACAGTCACCACTCGGATTTCCTGTGTTCTCCCAGATCACTCTCCATAGTCCCTCACGTGTTAGGATTAGTTCCAACATGAACCTAGGATAACATCTTTATATCAGTATATTGAATGCATCTCAGACCCAAGTGGTAGTGTGGTACAATAAAAGATATGAGTAGGGTGGAAAAGATTACCTCCCCATCACCCCATACGCATTTGCAAGGGACTGGATGGCTTCAATAGAATCCTCATGTTTTGGCCCAAATGTAGCATTAATAATGTCCTTTGCAATAGTAAGGAACTTCACATCGGACTGTGGTTGGTTCATGGCAAGATAAGCCTCTCCCAAATGCTTATAAGCAAACCCTAATCCAAAGTGCAGCGGTCCAAAGCAGTTCTTCAATTTTTCAATTGCGCTCTCTAGATATGGATCGACCTCATCTACTCTATCTATCTTTAGAAGAAGCCACCCCATCCTAGCTGATATGCTCCCTTGAATGTGCTGCATCTCAGAGACGCCATCGAGAAACACAAGTGTTTTCTTCATCAAACACATGCCACCTCAAATTCTATCATTGACTTATACAACATCGACATCTCTGCATACACCTGCACAACTCGCCCAGGGTTCACAGAAACCTTCATGTCAAGAATCCCACAAGCAATCTCTAAGCACCGCTTTGAGTCAGCAGACCTGTCCTGGATGCACAAAATATTTACCATTGCAACTTAAACGGTAAATGAAAAGGAACTGAGAAATGAAGAAGCAAGGGATTACCATGGTGTAGGAGAGATCCAGGATGCTGAGCTTCTTGCACTTGAGAGCAAGGAGGTCAAGTCCCAGATGGGTAACCCCGATGCGCCACTTGAGCAATAGCTCCCGCAGGTCCAGGCAGCCCACGGCGATGCAGCCAAGCCCCATGTCCGTGAGACGTTTGCATCGCGACATCGACAACATCTGTAGCCAATGCACCTTGGCCACCTCCGGGGATGTTGGGGTGGGCGTTCTCCTAGGCGATGTTGGGTTGGTGCTCTCGGAGGTGGGCAAGAACCGCGCACGGGAGGCGGACTTGGATAGGGTCCCGGTCCCGGCCGCCCTCGCCGCCGCTGCCGGGGGTGAGGGCTTGGTTGGAGTCTTCGTCGTCGTCGGCCAGGTGCTCTCCTCCCTCTCTCCTATGCGCTGGCGAGGCCCTCTCCTCCCACGCGTGGACGCACCGCCCTCTCTGCCTGTCGATGTTTTGTATCGGCAATAATAATATAGGGCTACTCGTGAGACCTAAACTTGATGGATTGCAATGGAACACAAAACAATTTATACTGGTTCAGGCCCTCGAGATGAGGTAATACACTATGTCCAGTTGTGGTGTATTGCCTTTGAGGTTTCTCTAGTGAGATTTGCGCTATCTGCCCTCAGGGGGTGCCTTGCCTCCCCTTATATACCGGGGGACAGGGTTATAGAGTAGGAATCCCAGTCAGACTCTGATCAAGGGATTTCCTTCTAGGAATACAACGCACCCGACTAGGACTATATCCTTTCCTTGTCGTACAAGGTTATGTATGCCGAGTCCTATTGTATCCCTAATTACAAGGTTATGCCCACCCTCTGTCCGAGTGGTCCAATAGCTTTCCATGAGGTACCCTAGGGTCATGACCTCTACACTACCACCGTCCCCACCGCCTCCTCTCCCCTCAAGCTCGGTCGCGAGCAGCTATGGTGGTGCAGATTCGTCCCGTGGCCCTCCCGCCGCCGCCCCCTCCTTCTCATCGCTGTATAGGGGCGACGAGTTCAGTGGCGGCGTGCGGGGATAGGGAAGGAGCTCACTAACAGCGACGAGCTCTGTCGTCGTCGCCGCTCGAGGGGTGCTAAGGTACAGCGACGGCAGCGAGCTCCAGGAGGCTGGACCTGGACAGACGCAAGGGGGCCATGGGTAAGGATTGAGCGCTTTTGCAAAAAAAAGTTCCTCAAACTTCCTATATTACAACGAGTCCACCACAGCGACCTCTTACCTACGATCCACGATCTGACGGCTATGGCCTGCGAGAGGGGACGAACGCTGGAATTGCACGGTGCCACATAGCAGGGCTATTAGCCCGAGAAATTGCCTAGAATTTTTAGTAGTCGATTTCTTGATGTGTGAGTTTAAGTTTAGACTTGAGATTTTGTTGAATGGTATATATGTGTTGTATGAATGTTATCAGATTTTTTTTGAATTTTTTATAACTATTTATATGGTGTTTAGATAAACGAGGAAACACCCCCTCAATGGATCAAAAAGTTTCCCCAATATATAGCTTCATCTTATCCCACTTGTTGTTCTACCTGAAACTGATAAATATGCAGAACAATGGGAAGCCCGGCAAATCCATCATGCATTTTCCACATCCCACAATCACGAGTTAACCACAGGTTTGCGTAGCATCTATATTTCATCAACCATCAAGCATGCAAGCACACAATATGGCAGCAAAAGTACAACAAATTCACAGCAGTCATCCACAGATTAAACCAAACGTGAAAGAACTAGTATGTACTTTAGGCTATCAGTAATTCAATACTCTAACAAGATGAAAGTTACCGAGTGTTACCCTTTTTTCAGTAATTAGGCTGTTGGCCGCGGTTGTGCAGTTTTGCTGCCAACGAGAAATGGTTATGCTAGTTTTCTTCTGTAAGAATTTTAAGACAAAAAAATTAACAGCAGGAGATAACTGAGTACATCTCTCACAAATAGAACAATCTTAGCACGTGTAGCTAGGGGTGAAAATGAGTGGATTTGGATGGGTGTTTATCAATGCGGATGCAGGACGGACACGGCTTACAAATGTATCAAAATTATTGGATAATACACATATATAGACAGTACAATAAAGAATTAAAAATAACTTGGCATCACGCAATAAAGCCAATTAGACTCCCAAAATTACGAGGGAGCCCATCTTTACCTATTATAAAATTAAAGTTGTTTCGACTAATTTTTGGTGCGTCGTTTGACTCTCGTATGATTGATACATCGTCCGTATACATGCACCTGCTACCCACTGCATTCGATTCCCATGTCATCCGTCTGCATCCGATTCTGTGCGAGTCCATGTGAATGCTTGCGTCCGACTCCAACCACCAATTGTTAGTCGCTAGCATCCATCGTCCATTGCTAGTCAATCAGACTCGTGTCGCGTGGAAACGTATGAATTAACTTGATTGATCTCAGCTAAGTACGGTAGATGACAGCTATATTACGAACTTTGAATTGTTACCCACGTGAGAGCATAATGTACAATACAAGATAAATAGCATCCCTATGATATCATGTTGTGATGGTGGTGGCGACAATGATAGCATGCCAATGCAATGTAATAATTGTATTTAGAATTCTATTAGTTTCTAGAGCTGACCTATATTTTTCTATTATTATAAAAATAAATAGTGTTTCATAGGATATCGCGCTCTGCCCGTAGTCCCTAGCTGAGAGTCCGTGACCGCGAGGGCAAGCGTGGGGACTGACATGGTTCCTCCCCGGCGAGGACCCAACGCTGGTGTCGAGGCAGCAGATCTTCGTAAGGAGGTGATATTCGGGGAGCCAAAGGTGACAACCGGAGCGGCGGGGACCTGCAGCAGGTGGAGCGGCAGATGGTGACGACGTTCGGCATGTCGAAGATCGGGCCATGGGTGCTGACGGAGCCCGCGGCGACATCGTGCTGTGGATGCTGGCCAGGAATAACATGTTCGAGAAGCTCCCCGACTACGTCGACATTGACATCGACATCGTCAACGAGGCCTACGAGGTGGTCAAGGCGCACATCAGGAGTAACCAAGTGGCCATCGACCAGCTGGTCGACGTTCTTATGGAGAAGGACACGCTCGGCAGTGACGAGTTCAGGGCGATCTTGTCGGAGTATGTTGAAATTAGCGAGGAGCAGCGGGAAACCGCAGCTTGGACAGAGCTAGCTACTGCTTGAAACTTCAGAGGTGTAGTACAGTACTAGATCCCCAAATCCAAAGAAGCCAGCGTCGAGCCCCTTCTCCTCCACCCACCAAAGGATTCGATCTGATTTATCCACCGGAAAGCGGAAAAGAGGTTGACCAGCTATGTGGGCGGCGCGTCGTGCTGCGCCGCGTGTGCGTGCTGGACGACGGTCGGTAGCATCGCTTACTGCGGCCTCTTCGCTGCTAGCTGGCAGCTGAAGGGCGGAGCAACCAAGCCAACGATGAGCTGCGGGTGGAGCTTTGTCTCTGCTCTGCTCTCCTCTCGCCGGTGCCTGGCGATGTCTTCCTTTGCCTCTCCTATGGAACTCTCTGCTTTTGTTCTGGTTTTATCATGTTTTTTAATTCAAAATATAGCTAATACTGCCAATTTGATCGATTTGTTGATAGATGATGAAATTTATTCATGAAAATTAATTGAGGTGTAAATAGTTTCTTCCAATTACAATCCATGCGTCCGTTTTCCGTCTGAAGCAGCGCATCGTCCATGCCGCTTGCGTCCAATTCCCACGCGCCTTCCGTGGCAGGTCTGTATGTTAGTTGATCCGCACGAGCCTTATTCGTGCTGGTCGTCTATACAAGGTGTCGTCGGCGTCCATCGTACGCATGTGGCATGTCTATTCAGGATTCTGCTTTCGCCTACACGTCGTTCCGCCATATATACCTCCTCCGCTCGGCTGATTTCACATGCTCGCCATCTCCGTGGCTTAAGAACGGAAAGAAATCCAATACAATCCAAGTGAACCGAATAGACAAGAAGAGAGAAGGACTGAAGGAGAAAATCGGATGCATCAATAGCCGGTGATGGCCCTCACCGAGAAAGCCCGTCGATCTCATCAAGACAATCCCCTTGCCAAATGGGCACAAGCAAATGGATCTATTCTCTTGCAGAGGAAAAAGAAAGCATTTTGATTGTCTAGAATCAAGTAGCAGTGGCTGTATGTTGGAAGTGATAGCCAAACACGTCACTGCATGCTAGCCACAAAGAACAAGAGCTAGCCATTTTGGATGTCAAGCTTGTCACCACAATAACAATAATTCATTATATGAGACTTGTCACCACAATAACAATAATTCATTATATGAGATCCATCTCTTTTCAAAGGTGAAGAGGGTGATCCACGATAGTATCAACACCTTAACATCTGGGTGGAGGATAAAGAAACAATTTTGAATTTGGACTTTTGAGTAGCTACTATGGTGACTGTGTGAGAAATTTGGAGAATAAATGAAGACTAAAGGATGGCTAAGGGAAAGGAACCCCTCTTTTATGTGCATGCAGCAGCAAGTTGAGCCGAGATGATCCAACCAAGTGACTTCTCACTACTACTTCTGTTTCATGAAAGCCACAAAAAAATCACTTGGTTTGGTGAAAACCGTCTCCTTCAATTTTCTCTAATGTTGATAAATATAAAACATGTATTATAACTATTATAAAAAATATATACATATTTACATAACATGAATGTTATTTAGTATAAAAATTCACTCCCGTTGCATAGCACGAGCAAATTGCTCGTAAGCTTAAAAAACATATAGACGAACTCTTGGTATGGGTTATGAAGTATATGATCCAATCGTATAACATACCGATAGATATGGCCTAAAAATCAGATTATCCGAATAGCACTGTTGGATAATCCGCATCTGCTGGATTTTAGCAATACCATATCGTAACCATAATCTATCAGATTTCATAAAATACTTGCCATATCCTCATTTCTATTGAATTCGGAGCAGAAAATATCCAATCCATTTTCACCCCTAGGTGCAGCGGCCAAAGATGACTGGAAACCATCAGCAGCCAGTGATATGATAAAGTACGGTATAAAAATTTACTGTGGCATTGAACAGAAAGAAAGGCGTTGCATAAGGAGCATGAGGCAGAAAACAAACGCAAACCTCTAGCATATTTAGCAGGCAAAATGAGCAAAGTTTGGCAAACAGAAGAACAATTCTGAATTCAAACCTAAGTGCTACATATTGCAGTGATGCATGCAATACAGCCTGGAGAGCATGAGGCGAAGAACAATCATTGGCCAGATTTTTGCAGTAGCAATGTTCATATTCTGAATTCCTTTTTATAAAAAAGAAAACAATGTTTTTTTCCAAACCTCCACACTTCATCCTTAAATCTAAAGCCCATGTTCTCATTCATCGTGGATTCCAGGACACTCACCACATAAAACTAAAATACAGTAGATCTTTCTAAGGAGGCCTGTTGAGTTAAATACAACAAATTCTTTACAATAACATGAAAATTCTGTGAGGACCAGCCAGGAAAACCTGTGAACAACAGAGGTTCTGTATTAAAACTTGAGGTATGAAAAAAGAATGCTCATATACCATAAAGATAATTGAGCACATGATGCATTTAACAAATGACATGATCTAGTAAGGAAGTAACCCACATTTCTTTGGATGCTTTTATGTGCCATCTATTTGGGTGTTTGCATATATTCATGCATAAGAAGGATTATTGCCAGAAATAAAAGGTTCATTTATAAAATATTAGATGCTATAGTTTAGTAATAAGAGAAAATGCATATGGCAAACACATTTTATTGAGTCAACCTGGAGCATTTGACCAAAACACAATGCCAAGATACTTAAAGGCTACAAGCAGTGCCAGATTTCTAAGTATTCAACCAAAAAGCTTATGCTTCGTTGAGTTAATAAAAGATCAAACTTTTTAAAGTTAAAATATGAACAGAGCTTTGTCAGAAGAACAGGGAAGCTTATGTGACAAGATTAGGCAATGAAATGGCATAAGACAATCACATTAGCATCGCTTTAATTTACCAAAGAACAAAAATCAACTTTAGGACAAAATTGTGAACATCACACTTTACATTGAATATATGGTCAAATCAAACACAGAATCAAGGTATACAGGAAACACTAAAAAGTGCATAACCTTTCATCATTTCTACATGCTTCCAGAGACATTACCTTGTCAGCCAAGATACTCTTGCTGTACAATGAAGATTTCAATCTCTAAGACCAAGCTCAACCTCAATGTCATCACCCTCTTCAAATAGCTTTAGAAGACGTGCATGTTGTTCCTCTCTTTTCTTCTTCTGCCAGTACTTGAAAAGGAAAAACGACAATAGGATGACTGCCCCAACTCCTAGGAGAACAAACAAAACTGTTTGCCCAGTATGACCTTTCGACTGGGCTTCAGGTTTCTTATCATCCTTAGATGTTTGAGAATCACCAGCTAGTCCTGCAAACATTTTATGCATGTGTCAGTATCTATCAAAACTGTTAGGGTGGAATACATGGAAAACTGAAGAAGACAAGGAGTTCACATCACTTATATAAAAAAAATTGTGCCTTTTAGATAAGATGATATCAAAAGCATAACATTCATCGGTAGTTCAAGGTCACCACATAAATTTCTCATATTAAATACTATTACTTCCAGGTCAATGCACCTCAAATTCAAATTATTGTTTCCATTTCTTTCCTTCTTCGCTTATATAAAGTAGCTGCACTAAGAACTTCTCTTCACAGATGTTACACAACTGCAAGAGTATGAAAATCAAAATCATCTAAGCGAATGGGTTGAGTCGAGGTGATAGGTGAATTTGGATCCAACAACTAACAACCTATAATTGGAACCATATTGCGCGCAGATCCAAAATACTGCTAACAATTCTCAAAACGTGATACCAAGTTCGGACTGTCCAGCAAACTGTACGTTATGCATCCACGAGGCTACCACCGGACGCAACGAGTTTATCGCCCCAAATCCCAATAAACCCAAATATAATTCGACTCGCGAACCAAAAAAACGGGACAACGGTAAAACGAATCCCAAATCAGCCACCAGATCTCCACTTGATCCTCCTCCGCCGCCACCCCTCCCCCCAATATTGATCCCAACCACCAACCAGAGCCGAGAGAGGAAGCATGCACCTGTCGCGAACTGGCCGCAGATCGCCGCGGCGGCAAGGAGGAAGGCGGTCGGGCTAGATCCGCCGCACCCCGCGTGCGGCCGCCTCATCTCTACCCCCTCGAGCCTCCTCTGCTACCCCCTCGGCTCGGAAATCCGGATCAGCCACGCGATGCCGCCGATGCCCCCACGCCGCCCACGCCGCAACTCTTCCCTTCCCCGTGCGGCGACGGTGGTGGTGGTGGTGGAATCGGAGGCCGAAGCTTCCGTGACGTCTTATGAGGCCGTGACCGCGTGCGTGTGTGTGCCGCCCGACCGACGCCCTAACGGTGGGTATCCAACGGACGTGGAGTCGCTGCGCCTCCGCCTCGAAGGCTCCGTTCCGTTACGGGAGGTGCGTCGTGCGTCGGGTACGGTCGGGACGTCAGGTGCATGGTCGTTCTCGGCGGCTCCGTGTGGCTGGCAGTGGGCCCACTACGACAGGTAGACGTCGCATTCGCCGTTCGGTACAGAACTCAGGGCCTGTTTCCAAGCCCATTCTTTGAAATTGGGCCTTCAAATTTCGGCCTTGCCCGTCTCAGCCCACTCCGATATGCACGGCTCATTAAAGTGCCTTAGAGCATCTCCAACAGGGACCCTAAATTGGGTCCCTACTCTATTTTTTAAAGTCAGATAAAAAAATTCAAGTCCAACAGGGCTCCAACTCGAGTCCCTACTTTATGGAGGCCCCGAAATCTTCCTCCTCAGCCCCATCTCCCACGGGTACGTAGGGAGCTCCCTACTCTACGGTTGGAAGTTTTTTCTCTCCCGCGAAACAATTTTTCCCCCGCCTCTCGCCCGTCTGACTCCCTCCACCGCCGCCAGCGACGACCCTGACCAGATCGGACGCCTCCCGGACTGCCTCCTCCCTCTCGATGCCGCCGCGCGGACCGCTGCTCTCTCCCGCCACTGGCGCAGCCTCTGGCTCTCCGCTGAGTCGACCCTCCCCCGCTGACCTCGACTCCTGGCTCCGGATCCTCGCTGGGAGACGCCTCCAGGAGCTCCTGCCCCTCCCGCCATCCCTCCTCGCCTGCCGCTCTCTCCGCTCCGTTGACCTCACCAATTGCCGCCTACCCGCAGCAGCCGCCGGAGCCGCCTCGTTCCCCCACCTCCACGAGCTCACCCTCCGCTACGCCTTCACGTCGTCCCCTGCGCTCCACGGCCTGCTCGCCGGCTGCCCCGTGCTAGCGAGCCTGTTTTTATTCAAGTCCCATATAGCAGCTTATGCATGTCGACGATGATTTCGTGGTTTTGGATGATTTTGGTGTGGGGTTTTCATGTGTGTTCGTCGGGCGATTTGGCATGTGCTGGTGATTGATGTGTTGTGTTGGTCGCGGATTAGGTGGATGGGATCAACAAGATCGGCACGACGCTCTGCCTCCCGACGCTGGGCAGGTCGACTATGAAGTCGGCTCCGAAGGCCTTCGCAGGGGTCGGCGAGGAGGAGTAGCAGCAGCACGGGAGCCCGCTCCCATGCGGCCGCCGCGTGTCCGTGAGGTCGCCGGAGGCCATCCGGATGGACGTCGAGGAGGGCGAGGACCAGGTGAAGCGAGAAAGATGACCTCAATGAAGTATCTGCCGTTGAGATGCCATAGGCTGATCTAACAGGTGTTGACACCAGTGAGAAGGAAGATCTGAATGAAGTGAAGGGATGGGCAGCCGATGAGATGCCGCAGGCTGATCTGACAGACGCTGAGACCAGTGAAGAAGTTCTTGGTGAGGAGTCCAGTAAGGAAGCTGATATTGACGAGGAGTCTAGCGAGGAAGATACACTTGATGAGGACTCTACCGATGAGGCCACCGAGGAGGATGCCTCCAGTGAGGAGACTGATGGGGAGAGTGACCCCTTTGAAGTGGCCACTGATTCTGATGAAGAGGAGGTAGATATGCTGGTCACAATGGCAACTAAAAATGACATGAAGGAGGAGATCAATCTTGATGATGAAGAGGATGATTTCAGCAGTGACCTGCCACCGGAGTTCGACAGTGCAGGCAACTTCAGTGATGCTGAAACTGAGAGCGACACCACTCTTGTGACCTCATCTGCTGCCAAGGCCACTGCTGTGAAGCCCCTGGATGACTCCTCCGTAACTGGAGCATCCAGCGAGGTCTCCCAACAAGAGGTAGAATCCACACTTAACACCATCGTGAAGTCCCTTGATGAGTTCACCTTCAAGGTGGAGGGCAATCAGCAGGATGAGCTAACTGAAGAGATGAAGAGCACTGACGATGCTGGGGCAATGGGAGCAAAGAAGTTGAAGAAAAAGAAGAAGCTGACAGTTGATGAACTTAATGCCAAGAGCATGAGGAAGCTCAAATCTATGTACAAGGATGGGCTCATTGCTAAGGTAATGCCAAATTTAAAATCTCTTTCGCTAACCATTTCATCGGTTTATGCCTATATGATTTTTATGTTTGGAAAAAATTTGAATTTGAATTTGAATTTAAATTCTCTTATTTGAAATCATGAATTTAAATATGGTTTATTATTATGGTTTACAAATATTTGAGTTTGAATTTTAGTGATGTAATATGAAGAATATACATATAGATTATATTGAAATATGAGAGAAAAAGAAATAGGGGCTTAGATTTAGAGGCCCTTGTTGGAGTTGAGTGTAAAAAACAGAGCCCCAAAAAGTAGAATGAGCCCCTACTCAGAAAGTAGAGACTCTATTTTTGGGGCTACTGTTGGAGATGCTCTAGACTTGCGTTGCGGCAAAAATCTACTATAACTTCGTTCTAAACTAGTTGTCTTTTTAATTTAAAATTTAACTAAAATAGTTGTTAATCTAGAGTACTACTTGTCCTATCAATTGTATCTCATTTAAATTTATCTCTATTCTACTTCTAACCACCCTCCTATTCTTAACCATACCTCATTAGTAAGAGACACATGTGGACTTTTCTTTCTTAACTTTAATTTATGGTAAACAAACTAGAACGACAACTACTCCCTCCATCCAACAATATAAGCATTTTGATTAAGGCTGAGGAGAAAAGAATTTAGCGCCCCTTATTAAATGAGGGATGAGTGAGGGTGGGAGGGTAGTTAGTGATGAGAGACATCACATGGATAATTCATGAACATTCAAGAATTAAAACTCAAACTAGACTTTGATATCTAGAGTTAGAAGAGAAATCTAATTTTACTACTAAGAAGAAGTCAAATTGATTTTTACCTCTAAGCTATACCTTGATGAAGGTTGCTTAGTCATCAAGAATTATGATGTCATTGCATATATCATTTATATTACTAGAATTATGATGTTATTGCATATGTTATTTATATTACTAGAAGGTCCTTTGCTATACTAGAAATTATAACTTAGGTGTTATTGAGCTAAGAATGAATTGTTATGAGTCATATCCTAGTTGTCAAGTAGGTTGTCATCTAGTTGACTAGTAGTTGTCAAATTAGTTGTATATGAGTTGTGTAAGGCCTTAGAACCTATAAATAGAGGCAATGCCCTCAAGTTTTGTAACACACATGTACTCTTCACCATATGAATAGAACCTCATGCTCCTATTATAGATCTTGGATTAGATCTCTTCTTTGAGCTTTAGATTAAGCTCCTATTGTCTGTGGACTCAGACTGCCCTTAGGGCATTATCTATTAGCACGTTGAAGTGGTTCCTTCAACATATTGTGCTATCTACATATTAGCATCTTGGAGTTGTTCCTCCAATATAGTGTGCTGTATCAGTTTGGTATCAGAGCCTCGTTGATCATCTCAAACTTCCAATTTTCTTTGCAAGAAAAGTGCAGAAAGATATGGAGGAATTGGGCAAGAGAATAGAAGCTGCAAAGTAGCAGATTCAAGCATTACATGAAGAACTCAATAGGAGATTTGATCAGCTAGCAGAAATGGTTAGGAATCATATCCCTGTTGCTAGCACTCTAGGGAATTCATCAAAAGAGAAAGTAGATGATCAAGAATGACGTCAGCATCATGAGCGCAGAAAACCACATCATATTGATGATCCAGAAGATGAAGATCTTAGCGAATTACATGAAGAGGATGATCTCTATACACATTCAAGGAGGCATGTTGGCTTTACTGGAAATACATATAAGGTGAAAGCCAAAATCCCTACTTTTAGTGGAAGTATTGATATAGAAGAGTTCCTTGATTGGTTATACGAAGTTGAGACTTTCTTTGAAATCATGGATATCACTCAAGATCGTAAAGTCCCGTTGGTTGCATACAAGTTAAAAAGAGGTGCTGGTGCATGGTGACATCGCCATCAAGAAGAAAGGAGGATGAGAGGTGAGCCTCGCATAAGAGATTGGCATCAAATGAAAGCACTTTTAAAGGCTAGATTTTTGCCCGCTAATCATGAGCAAATTCTTTTCACTGAATTCCAGAATTGTGCTCAAAGAAATAGGTCCGTCTCGAAATATACTAAGGAGTTTTTAAGGCTACAAGTTAGATGCAACCTTGCAGAAACTAAAGATCAGCAAGTTGCAAGGTATATCAATGGCCTTAATGAAGCTATTAGAGATCAGCTTGTAATGCAACAAATTTGGTCAATTGATCAAGCTCAAACTCTAGCACTAAAGGCTGAACGACATATGAAGACTAAGAAGATAATTAAGTCTTCTTCACAACCCCATATAGAAGGTTCATCAAAAGGCTATCCTAGCAAGTCGGAGGGAAAGAATGCCCAATCTAAGGCAAAGCAAACCGAAACCAAGCAAGCTACAAAGAAGGGTAGGCCAAGAAGAAACCCAAATGTTGTCAAATGCTACAAATATGATAAGGAAGGACATGTATCTAGCAACTGTCCTAAGAGGAAAGTTATCAACATTACACGGCATGAAAGTGATGATGATTATGATGATGATGTTGAGTATGAGGTTGAAGATGAGGAAGAACAAGACCTTTGTGAGAAGGAAGGTGATGAAGTAGTATGTGTAATCGAACGTCTCTTATGCTCCACACCACAACCCGATAACTCACAACGAAAGAAGATATTTGAGAGTAAGTGTACAGTGAACAGCAAGATGTGTAAATTGGTGATTGATAACTGCAGTTGTGAGAATCTAATTTCTCAAAATCTAATCAATCACTTAAAGCTGGAGACTCATGATCATCCAAATCCATACACCATCGGATGGATCAAGAAAGGGAGTAAATATGAGGATCACAAAGCAATGCAATTTGCCACTCTTTTTGGGCAAATATTACCGCTCAAATGTTTTATGTGACGTGGTTGATATGGGTGCAAGCCATGTTCTTCTTGGAAGATCTTGGCAATTTGATGTGGACGCTACACATAAAAGAAGGGATAATACTTATTCTTTCATGTGAAACAAGCGAAGAATCATCATTCTACCTAATAAAGTGGATGGATCTATTCCCAAGGCGGAGGAGAAGAATATGTTAACTATCTCTCACACTCGAAGAGACTTTGCAGAAGACTTAAATGAGTCAAATTTATGTGTTGCACTTATTGTCAAGGGTGAAGAGCAGCCTACTACTGAAATTCCGACGGAGATCCAAGGCTTATTATCTAAATTTCAGAGCATACTTGGGGAGCCACAATGCTTGCCACCAATGAAAGGAATTCAACACCGAATTGACTTTATTCCTGGTGCAAGTCTTCCAACTCTACCACACTACCGAATGAGTTCGATAGAGCATACTATATTGAAGGAGAAGGTTGAAGAACTGCTACAGAAAGGACATATCCGAGAGAGCATTAGCCCATGTGCTATACCAGCCTTGCTCACACCAAAGAAGGATAGTTCTTGGCGAATGTGTGGATAGTAGAGCAATGAACAAGATCACCATAAGGTACAGATTTCCTATTTCCCGTTTAGATGATATGTTGGATCAATTAAGTGGAGCAAAGGTATTCACTAAGCTTGATTTGAGAAGTGGTTATCACCAAATAGGCATTAGGCCTGGTGATGAGTAGAAAACGGCCTTCAAGATCAAGGAGGGGTTATATGAATGGCTTGTTATGCCATTTGGACTTTCAAATGCACCAAGTACTTTTATGCATTTGATGAATTAATTCCTTCGACCTTTCTTATCTCAATTTGTTGTGGTTTATTTCGATGACATCTTAATTTATAGCAAAAATGAAGATGAACACTTTGACCATGTCCGAAAGGTGTTGGAAGTTCTAAAACAAAATGAGCTTTATGTCAATTTGAAGAAATATATTTTCCTACAGAAGCGACTTCTTTTCTTGGGCTTTGTCATAACTAGTGAGGGTACTCATGTTGATGATTCTAAAGTTGCTGCAATAAGAGATTGGCCAAGTCCAAAGACTATTACAGAAGTGAGAAGTTTTCATGGTCTTGCTACTTTCTATAGAAGATTCGTGAAGAACTTTTGCACTATTATGGCACCAATTACTAAATGCTTGAAGAAAGGGAAATTCCAATGGAGTGAGGCTGCTGAAGCAAGTTTCCATGAAGTTAAGAAGAAGCTATCACAAGCTCCAGTCTTAGTTCTACCTGATTTCAACAAGACTTTTGAGCTGGAATGTGATGCAAATGGAGTAGGCATTGGGGCTGTTCTATCTCAAGAAAGAAAACCTATTACTTTCTTCAGTGAGAAACTAAGTGAGGCAAGACAGAAATGGAATACCTATCAGCAAGAATTGTATGCAGTTTTCAGAGCTTTAAAAACTTGGGAAGTTTATTTATTACCTAAGGAGTTCATTGTCTACACTGACCATCAATCCTTGAAGCATTTTAGAAATCAAAAGCATATGGATCGCATGTTAGCGACATGGGCGGCATACTTGGAGAGATTTAATTATCTCATTGTCCATAAATCTGGAACAACAAATAGAGTGGCCGATGCTTTGAGCCGGTGTGCTTGCCTTCTAACTTTTTTTTAGCCGAACTTCCAGGTATGGATCAAATGAAGGACTTATATGAGAATGATGATGATTTTGGGCAAGTCTGGCCGAAACATCTACACGGACAACCGTTAGATAAAGATTATGTGGTGCAAAATGGCTATCTCTTTAAGAATGACCGACTATGCAGCCCGAGAAGTTCTCTACGTGACAAGCTCATTAGAGAACTACATTCAAGTGATCTTAGCGGCCACGTTGGGCGTGATAAGACCATAGCCAACCTGCAGGCTCGATATTATTGGCCACAACTTAAAAGAGATGCTAGAAAGTTTGTACCAAGATGCCCTATATGTCAAACCTACAAAGGCCAAGTTCAAAAGACCGGATTATATATGCCATTAGCAATACCAAGTGCACCATGGGAGGATCTCTCAATGGACTTTATACTTCATTTACCAAGAACAAGGCATGGAAATGATGCAGTGTATGTTATAATTGACAGATTCTCTAAGATGTCTTATTTTATTCCGTGCCGAAAGACAACAGATGCTTACCATGTGGCTAATCTTTTCTTTAGAGAAATTGTTAGATTACATGGTAATTCCAAGATCAATTGTTTCAGACCGTAACAACAAATTTCTTACTACATTTTGGCTTACATTATGGAAGCAATTCAATATTGAGCTAAAATTTTCAAGCACAACACATTCACAAACAGATGGCCAAACAGAAGTGATGAACAAGTTCTTGGGCAATCTAATTCGATGTATATGTGGGAATAAGAAAGGACAGTGGGATTTAGCCTTATCTCTTGCTAATTTGCTTATAATAATTCTGAACATAGATCTACAGGCATAAGTCCATTCTCCATTGTCTACACAAAAGTTCCAATGCATGTGGTTGATTTGATAAAGCTACCCTCAAGGGAGAATTCAAGGTCAGCAACAAACTTTACTAACAACTACTCTGATTTGTTTAAAGAGGTTCAAGATGTCCTAGAAGCATCAAATCAGAAATATAAACAACTGGCAGATAAGAAAAGGAGATCAATGTCATTTAAAATTGGTGATCAAGTGATGGTATATCTTAGAAAGGAAAGATTGCCAACAGGAGTTTATGGGAAACTAAGGCAAAGGAAATATGTCTTATTTCTGTTTTGAAGAAAATTAATGATAATGCTTATGTGGTTGATCTACCAAGAGAAATGAATATTTCCAACACTTTCAATGTGGCTGATTTATCACTCTATCATTCAAAGCAAGCACTTTATGAAGATAACTCGAGGTTGAGTTTCAATCAAGTAGAGGAGGATGATGAGAGACATCACATGGATAATTCATGAACATTCAAAAATTAAAACTCAAACTAGACTTTGATACCTAGAGTTAGAAGAGAAATCTGATTTTACTACTAAGAAGTCAAATTAAGTTTTACCTCTAAGCTTGTTGACGCCGAAAATCGCCGGGTCTTGGTTCGGCGTCTGGGTGACACGCGAAGGCCTGGGAGATTTGCTTCACTCCAGTGCAGGTCCTAAAGTTTGAGGTTCGTAGGCGTGCCAGTCAATTTGACCCTGTAATTGACAAGGAAGAAAATGTTAGATCAATGAGCCAATCGGCTGGAAGCCGATCTAGACTCGTTTCATCAGCCGATGGCCGATGCACACTGTAGCACTTACACATCGGCTCAGGTCCGATGACGGCAAGAACAATAATGTAATAATAAATAAATATCATGCTAGCCGATCATCGAAGGAATATTCAAAAACCAGCTATAAGCTAGATAAAATAAGCAAGTATAATGCATGAATAAATCAAACAGATCCTAGCTGATCATGATCTAGTGTTACTGGTATTATTATGAAGGTATGCCTGCACCCGGGCCCTTGCTCATATCGGCTCCCAAGATCTTCGTCCTCTGTCCGGGCCCATGCACTGGTCCTTACCCGGGCTCATGCCCGGGCCCTTACCTGGGGTCGTGCCCGGGAACCTGCTTGTACTTGTGCTTGGATCGGCAGAATGAACCCATCGGCTATCCCTTAGCCGATTGTGACAATAATGCAGGCAAGAACAAATAATAAAAATATGCAATAGACGTAATGATAAATATTGATAAGCTAGCCGACTGCTTAATAAAGCGAGCACAGGATAAACAATGAATAAATGTAGTCAGCTTTAACAGGTAACTTATCGGCTAAGCACTCCGATAACACCATCGCACAACACCATCGGCTTATTAAGAGTAAGGCTATTATCGTCAGTCTAGTAGATCGACCTAACCGTTGCAGCACAGACCGACAATAATAACAATGCCTCAATGAGTCGATAGATATAATGCGATCGTGATGAAAATAACTTATCGGCTATACACTCCGATAAAGCGCCTGCACACAACGCATCGGCTCAGCGGGATCGACTTATCACTAGCAGTTCAGTAGGTCGGACCTAACCGATGCAGCACGAACTGATGATAAATCGCTCCCAGTAAGTCGATACAATCTGTGCACACGTGATGTGATATACCTAATCAATCTATGAGATCAAACTGAACTGATGCAGCCATAGATAAAGTAAATATATCGTGGTAAGCCGACTACCATAAACCGACTAGAATATCGGACCTAACGAGGAAGTCCTAGCCGATTGTAGTCGGTGTGACGAGACTTACCCTCTCGCAGGAGTTCGGACCTAACCGATGCAGCCCGGCTCGAGAAGCAGGATCCCGTCGAGGGGGTGGCGATGCGCGAATTTGTATTGATCTTTGTGATAGATTACAAGATCCCGGGCATACGTATATATACCCCGAGTTACATGAGTCCTTATAGGACACGATATATGATTTCCTATCTATAACAGAAAGCGCTAATGAGACCTGACGGACACGAGGTCAGGTTTCCTAAAAGAGATAAACCTTTCCTAATAACTATAGTATTAACTGCCACGCGCGGTCTTCACGGCTCCTTCTCAGACTCGGTCTGCTTCTTGGATCAATTTCCATTATCCGACTGCAACCGTCCTCTTGACCGAATATGATACAGGTCCTTACCAAATTTTGGCGTTAACACATGCCCCCCAATTTCGGAGTTCCTCTGTAGGATTCCGAAATTCTTCCAATCTTTGGGCCTCTAGATTTCTCTCATACCGAGGCGGCCCAAGATAGCCCACTTGCCATAAATGTTTGAAACAGTGCCAACGGCCTCAATTCCCGCTCGGCTGTGATCCCTTTATAAAACGCTTCGTCTTCTTGCCCTCTTTTTTATACTTTCACATCACCAGAGCACCACCGCTTCATCTTCCACATCCCCACCAAGCTCCAGCGAATCCAGACGAATTACTGCAACCTCTCTCTCCGTCCGTCGACTCCTGCAACCTCTCCTATTTCCGCGATGGCAACAGCATCTGTAATTCCTGAGGTAATCTTCTCACCTGGTTACTTTTCCCCAATCTGCAATCTGTACGAACCCGATTTGCTATGTTCTTCACCCGTTCTTCGTCGTGTTCTTGTCTACTGTAGCATCTCAGAGCCCAGATCTTGATTCCGGCTGCCGATTACCCCTGCTTTTTTCTATCATGGCCCCATGGGCAGCGAGAGATCCCACCGATTTCATCAGTGCCGAAACCCAACGCACTCCTTTAAGAACTCGGCCATGTTGGTTAGCGACTGGACCAAACAGCTTCAGGTCCTGGCCGAGCAGATTGCCCGGATGGAGAGATTGGTACATCAGAGTATCGGCTGCAAAGAGGATCTACTGGGAAGAATCTCACATTGGCCACTGCATCAACCTCTCCTTGGCCGATATGGAAAGAAATGAATCTCTGCTCGCATCGGCTTCGTACTTCTGGTCTGATGCTCTCAATGCCTTTCTGTTCGGTCATGGGCCGATGACCCCCACTCTGCTAGATGTGACCATGCTCACCTGCCTGGACACGACAAGCTACATCAACCCCTTCAAACTCCGGTTCAAGCCTGCCCACCGGCTCCAAACAAAAAACATCGCGGCTGGTCCAGGTATATATCTCTTCACAACAAAGGAACTGGACCGGTTGAATGATCGGGAGCACGTCGCTTTTCTGAACTTGTGGTTGGAACGGTTCGTCTTTGGTGGCGGCAACCCTCGGCCCGACGACCAATATGCAATGCCTAGCAGAGTGCTTGGCCGATAGGAAACAAATTCCGTTAGGGCACTATCTCCTTGGCGCCACCCTACCAGCTGCTCCATCAGGTGGCAATCAAGCTATCGGCCGGCCACCTGTCGGCCACATTGGGGTCCTTGGTGGTTCGTACAGCTCTGGCTTAATGTTTACACCTCCAAGGCCATCCCAGAAACTTCCCTCCTCAAGCAATCCTTCCCAGCTGATTACCCAGAAGATCAAGACCCCATCTACCGCCGATGCATCTCTATGGGTGAGGCTGCAATCGGCCCTTTCCGGCGGCAAGATATCCCCTGCTGAAGTTAGTCAGTGGTTCAAGGGGTTTTATTATGGCTTACCAGGGATGCTACTCGTTGGTTTGCTTACAATGACGCATCATCATTCGAGATGCCTTCCAACTTTGATCCACTCAAAGCTCTGAACGATGATCAATCTAAAGCCATATTCCTATCGGCCATCAGTCCTTGCCTGCTGCCAACGGCTTTTCTCTAGGCCGAACTCAACCATCGTATGAGTTCTACCACCCATCAACCAGCTCCGTCAACTCGGCCTTGGCCAGCTTCCGATCGCCTGTTCTTCACCGACAAACTCCAGGCTCGGGGCACGTCAGCAGCGCCTTGGAATATGATCGGCTGCGGTCTTGACAGACTCCCTCCTGCTAGGCGCTGCCACCTGAGGTGTACGCCTGCACTGCCAACACCAAGCCTTTTGTCCGATGGTGGTCGGAATGGAAAAAACATCTGTTCTGCTTAGCGCCCACTTGTTAATTGCTCCCGTTTGGACGCCGACTATGTTGAATCCGACAACGAGGTAACTCTTGCAAGCTTCAAATATCATCCTCAATCGTCTCTGACCTTGCTTCGCAGGCCGCCAGCGTCGAGCCCCCGTCAACAAGCAACAGCGGTCGGCCGATTCTGTACAACCCTCATCAGCTGCTCCGAACTTAGGACGCGACGCCCCATCTCCATCGGCTCTTCTCAAGGCACCTCGGCCGATGGGACCAAAAAGGAAAAAGTTAGCGCATCGCCCCTCCCTGAAGAAACAGAAAACCGATGCGATGTCGTTGCCACGACGCCATCTTCTCCCCAGACCACATCGGCTCCCTCATCTCCTCAGGTATGCGCCAAATCTTAACACCATTATTACCCGCTTTCTCATTTATCTCACCAGCTCCATCTTCAGCTCGAGTTATCGGCTCCAGATTTTCAACCTCCTTCTGCCATCCCTCCAAGCGCTGAGCCGATGACCCCTTCAGCTGCCCCACTCTTTGCACCAAGTCCTCCAGCTGTCGATGAAACCGTCCCTATTCCATCGGCTGACATCGGCCCCTCCAGAGAACAACCTATTCATCCCCCTGAAGCCGATGTCGCGCAAGCCGCCGATGTCCTACCTCAGGTAACTCTTTTGTCTATACTCTGCTCTTAATTTTTTTTACTGATCCCTTTACCGACGCCAATTTTGCAGTCCATAGCCGATCTGTTTTCCTTTGACATCGGCAAGTATCTAGAAGTAGAAGAATCCACAGCCACCAGCGCAACGACCAAGCCATCCTTCCCAGCCGACGTACGTGAATATCTGACGAGCATCCTCAGTCGGCTGGAAAACCCAATTGACGCGCTAGCGGAAGATTGCGGGCCAATCCGGGCAAGATTCGCAGAAATTGAACACCATCTGCCCGAAGAACTTGTCGACGCATTAACCCCCGCAGCATATCTGGAATCCTATAGATTTAAACTCATCAAGCTTAGACAGCGCATAGCGATGCGCTGACCAACAGAAGACTACCGAAGACATCCAAGCCGATCGGCTATTAGCCAAGCAGAGAAGAAAAAAGCTTGATGACATGGCCGCTGCCCCCCAAGAGCTCCAACTTAAGTTAGACCAGCTGAAGAAAAAGGAGGCCGATTTGTTGGCAGAACTTGAAATAGTTTTCGTAACGACCTTACAGCAACAGAATCCCAGCTAATCGGTCTACCGCAAGCCATCCAAGACCAAGAGGCTAAGGTTGCCGCGACAGTGCGTCAAGTCATTCATGGCGCAAGAACCTGAAGACCATCCCAGGCACCGACAAAGATGAATCCGTGCTATCGATGAGATTGACCAGATCCGCCTGCACGCAATTGAAGTGATCCAAAAATTCTTGTAAATCTTAAACCTTCGTAACTGTCGATTTTCTGGAACAATGCCGATCACCCTTCTGCGTCATATAACCAGATCGGCTCTACTACCATCTCTCTCAGTCCTGATAACTTTTCCGCTTGTTTTGATCTAAAGGCGATATCAATTGATATCGGCTGTCTTTAGGCGACGTACAAAAAACATCGGCTTTCCTAATTGTTTAGAAATCGGCTGTACTTAACCGATTTAAGAATTGATCCAAACGCTAGGGTAGTATTTCTTGAGATATTTCCATTAAGTGCTTTAGCAACTCCGTCCCGTCAAGATCTTCTAATATATATGCGTTACCAGGCACACAGCGATTAATCCGATAAGGTCCTTCCCAATTAGGCGACCATTTTCCGAACTTATTATCTCTGGACCCGATCGGCAAAATCAACTTCCACACAAGGTCCCCTCGGCAAACGACTTATTCACCACCTTTTTGTTGTAATGCGAGCTGCCCTAGCCTTATTCTCCTTGATTCTTTCTAGCGCTCTCAAACCGATTCTGAGCTAAATCTTCAAGTTCATCTGCCATCAAGTTATAATAATCATCGGCCGTCAATTGATTCTGCAAAGAAAGTCTTCTAGAGCCGATGTTAGTTTCCCACGGCAAAACCGCCTCATGTCCATATACCAACTGATACGGCGGTACCGAGTAGACCCGTGGCATGCCATCCGATAGGCCCATAGTGAATCGGCTAATGTAGAATGCCATCGCCGTGGCTGCTCATCAATTTTCCGCTTAATCAACTTGATCAAACTCCTGTTAGAAGCTTCTGCTTGCCCATTGGCTTGAGCATAATAAGGCGATGAATTTAATAGCTTGATTCCCATACTGGCAGCAAACTGTTGAAACTCATCAGAACCAAAATAGACCTGATCAGTAGTTATCGTCTGAGGAATCCCAAACCGATAAATGATATGCCTCCTTGATAAATTCAATCGCTTCTTTGGACGTGACCTTCTTCAAAGGAATTGCCTCTACCCACTTTGGTGAAATAATCTGTTGCTGCCAATATAAACTTATGTCCCTTACTTGATGGAGGAAAAATCTGGCCGATCATATCAATTCCCCATCCTCTGAACGGCCACGGTTTGATGATAGGATTCATAGCCGATGCCGGTGCCCGCTGTATATTTCCAAACTTCTGACAATCTTGACACCTTTATAATACTAAAGCAATCTTCCAGCATTGTCGGCCAAAAATACCTACTCTTCTCAACAACCATTTCATCTTATGGGCCGATTGATGAGTTCCACAGATGCCTTCGTGTACTTCACACATAACCACTTTGGCTTCTCCAAATCCAGGCATCTAAGCAGAACTCCCTCAAACGTCCGATAATATAACTCCTCATCAAGTAGCACATATTTAGTAAGCTTTATACCGAATCTTCCTGGAAACAGACTGCGACGGGTTTCGTAAGTAATCAATTATCTCCTGTCTCCAGTCATCGGCTTGTTCTGGACATCAATATCGGCTATCTCTACTCAACCTGCCTATTCAACGATATCCTGAAGCAATTTGTGCAAGATCATGGCTTCCAAATTCTGCTCTCTGGGAATATGATTCATTGACACCATCTTGAAAATCCTTCAACAAATTACACACTCTTCATAATATGACCTCAAACATCATCCTGCACTCATATTCTCCAGATAACTGTTTGATCACAAGAATCACCAATAATCTCTATAATATCGGCCCCGATCTCCTTTAATAGTTGAAGTCCTTTCAGCACCGCCTCGTACTCCGCCTGATTGTTAGTCCGATAAGGCTTAATTGTAAAAGCAAACTCAAAACTTGCCCCCCGAGGCGACACAATAACAAACCGATACCAGATCCATGCCTGCAAACCGATCCATCAAAAATAAGACCCACGGGATCGGCTCCACATAGTCCTCGTGATACCCCTGTGCTGGACAATAAAATCGGCCACTGCTTGTCCTTTGATTGCTTTGCCGATTCGTACCTCAAGTCAAACTCTGTCAAGGCAAAAATCCCACTTGCCAACTCGCCCTTTTAAGACTGGAGCGACAACATATATTTGACCACATCGGCCTGGCAAACTACTGTACACTCAGCGACAGGATGTAATGCCTCAACTTTGTACACGAGAAATATAAACACAAGCATAACTTCTCCACCGCTGGATATCTCGTCTCAGCATCCAAAGTCTCCTACTTAGATAGAAACAACTCGCTCTTTACCCTCAAACTCTTGGATCAAAACAGAACCGATGGACTTCTCATCGGCCGACAAGTATAATCTGAACGGCACTCCTTCTGCGGCGGAATCAACACAGGCGGGGAACTAAGATAATTCTTGATCTCGTCAAAGCTTCTGCTGCGCTGCCCCCCACACAAATTCTTGATCGGCTTTCAACTTCAATAACGGCGTGAAAGACTCATTCTCCTGATAAATTTGATATGAATCTCCTCACAAAATTAATCTTGCCGATCACGATTGCAACTCTGTCTTATCGCTTGGTGGCTCTGTGGTCTTAATGGCTCTGATACTCCGCTGACTAACTTCAATCCTCGCTCATGAACCATAAAACCCAGAAATTGCCCAGCCGATACACCGAAAAGCACACTTATTGGATTCATTCTTAGTCCGTATTTCTTGGCCTCTCCAGCACTCTTCGTAAATCGGCTATATGGCTTTCCCCACTTTTAGATTTAACCACCACATCATCATGTAAATTTCCACCACAAACCGATGAGATCATGAAATATATAATTCATTGCTCTTTGATAGGTTGCACCGGCACTTTTCAATCCAAAAGTCATTACTACCCACTCATACAAACCGATAGCTCAGGACATCGGAACGCAGTCTTGTGCACATCCTCTTCGGCATGAAATCTGATTGTATCTGCATTGCCATCCATGAAGCTGATAATCTTGTGGCTGACGCTGCATCCACCAACAAATCCGCTATCGGCATCGGGTACTCATCTTGGGGTAGCTTTATTTAGATCCGGAAATCAATACATATCTAATTTTCCATTTTTCTTCTCTACCGGACGATATTAGAAACCCACTCAGCATATCGGCATGGCTTATGAACTTGGCATCGTACAACCTTGTGATCTCCGCCTTGATCGGTTCATATAATTCTGCCTTGAATCTCCTTGGAGCCTGCTTGAATGGCCGATACCCTGGTTTAATAGGTAGCCGATGTTAACAATTGATCGGCTTAACCCTGGATCTCATGGTATTCCCAGGCGAAACAAATCCGATACTCTTCAACAATGCTATCAATTCTTCTCGTAGCTCAGGACTTAATTTTTTGCTTATATACGTCGGCCTTGGTCTATCTCCTGGTCTATATAATCTCTTCCAAATCATCAGCCGACGTAAATCTTTGCCCCAATTTCCCCTCGAAGTCTTCAATGGAGCCATCAGAGTAACAATTCAGAGCCGACTTGCTGGATCGGCTGTATCCCCTGACTAGTAACCTTGAGGTAATCTCCTTCCCAAACTCTTCCGGATAAGCAGTCAACACCATCGGCTTCCCAGACTGGTAGATCGGTCATGGCAATATTGGTCGACCGATCTGCTTGCACCACCTCGACTTGATCTCCCTGCCACTGTATTAGACATTGATGCATTGTCGAAGGCACGCAACAGTTCGCGTGAATCCAGTCCCTGCCGAGGAGCAAACTATACGACCCCTTTCCGTCAATCACAAAAAACGTGGTGGGTAATGTCTTACTCCCTACTGCCAGCTCCACGTTTAATACGCCTTTCGCTTCAGATGAATTCCCACCGAAGTCTTTTAGCACCATATTTGTCTTGATCAGGTCTTCGGTAGTCTTCCCCAATTTCCGGAACGTAGCATGAGGCATGAGATTAACCGCGGCTCCTCCATCGACCAACATCTTTGTCATCGGCTTCCCATTTACGTATCCCTTGACGTATAACGGCTTTAAGTGCCGATGCTCTGACTTCTCAGGTTTATCAAATATAGCTTGATCAGATTGCAGCGTTAGTTGAGCGAAAACCTCCTCATCTCCTTCTTCATCTGATGAAAGCGCTTTATACTCCCGAGGCAAAAAGAACACCATATTTACCGGTGCTGATACGTCCTCATCGTCCTTCTTCTTCACTTGCCAAACTTGCCTAGTCCTTTTGGGACGATGATCAACCTCCTCTTGATCCTGGTATTGCTCCTTTTGCTGTTCCCGGTGTCGTAGCCGTTGTGCCCTTCTCTTCTGATTCTTCGTGAATATGCCGCTAGGACACCACTGAGGATTCTGGACTTGTCTCCCATGCGCTTCCTCTTCATCTTCAAAGAACTCTTCATGGATCGGCCCCAATCGGCTATGAACCGATGTTCTTTTCCCAGGCGACCGATCCCGCGAACACTCCTGCTGGCGATCATGCCGATTCCCTGTACCGCTGCACTCGGGGCAATTTTCAGCTGATGGCAACCTCATCCCTTGATCCCAGCAGAAACGAAAAAACGGGCAGTTCCAATGCGGATTATATTGTTCCGGTCCATCCCCCTGTTCATCGTACCTTGAGTACTTTTCTATCATACCTGATGAAGTAATCCTCGATTTACTCTGACGTTTTCCTTCATCGGCTTGAGTTCTGGACGATGACTCCACATAGACCATGTTTACGGGGAACGGGTGCCCATCTATCTTCATTGGTTTTTTATCTTCAAACTTGATTCGTCCTTGCTCGACGGCCAGCTGAATTTGTTGCCGAAAAACCTTACACTCGTTAGTATGGTGCGATATCGCGTTGTGCCACTTGCAATACTTCTTCTTCTTTAGTTCTTCGGCTGATGGAATCACATGGTTTGGCGGCAATTGTATTTGCTTTTCCTGCAACAACAAATCAAAGATCTTATCGGCTTTGCTCACATCGAAATCATATCGCTCCTCTTTGCCGATATCTTTGACCCATGGGCATGATACCGACTTCTTGTTCCTGGCCCACTCCGCCAATCCAACCTCAGCGTCGGATTCCTCATCATCTGAATCCGTTGAATAGACCTGAACCTGAGCAACTCTCCTCTGGTACTTGTCCTTTTTCGCCTCTTGAAACCGGCTTTCATGAGCCGATACCTTCTGTACTAGGTGCGACAAAGATTCGAACTCTTGAGACGAAAACCTTTCTCTGATTGGCGCCAAGAGTCCCTGAAAAGCTAAATCGGCTAGATGCCCATCGCTCAGGTTTAAACTATAACACCGGCTTCTGATATCCCGAAATCGCTGAATGTATTCCGGTACTGTTTCGTCTGGTCGCTGCTTAACCGATGTCAAATCTGACAGTCTCAGCTCGTGAATCCCAGCGAAGAAATATTTGTGAAACTGTTTCTCCAGATCGGCCCACCCCCGAACAGAATTCGGCGGTAACGAGGAGAACCATGTAAAAGCCGATCCAGATAGTGATAGGGGAAAAAATCTAACCCTTAGGGCCTCTTCAGCCGATGCTTCCCCACACTGCGCCAGAAATCGGCTGACATGTTCTACTGTAGATGTGTTGTCCTGCCCTGAAAACTTAGAGAAATCCGGGACCCTGTATCGGTGTGGCAACGGAACCCTGTCAAACCACTCAGGATATGGGTGCCGATACATGAACGCTTGCTCCTTGGGCTTGATCCCGAACTGCTCCCTTACTATTTCCTCAACCCGTGCCGACAAATCTTCCTCTCTTGCATTCTCCTGTTGATATTGCTGATACTGCATCGGCGGGGTTGGTTGCCGATTCTGTCTGTGATACTCCCTCTGGTAAGTACCTGGATCGGCTCCTCCTCCCGGATAGTTCTGCTGATATCCCCCATAATAAATAGATCGGTGATATCCAGGAGGGATATCCTGTTGCCCCCCGGCCTGGTTTTGTGCGAACAAGTGTTCTGGTACATCTCGGCTAATGTTGTAATTAACTTGGCCTGGCTCTATCTTCGGTGGGAGAAAAACAGGACCCCGAGTTGGCTCTTGGGCAATCGAACCATCAACAGTCTTCTTGATAAGGTTGTGCAATGTATTTACTAAGACCCCTGACTGATTGATGAGTGCGTGGTGCACAGCCTCGTTGACCATCTCCTGTAAAGGCTTGATTGGTGGACTCTCAGGTTGTATGCGGCTCGATTCTCCTACCAGTACTGGTTTTGGAAACTGAGACTTCTGAATCGGCCCTTGTCTTGTCATACTGAAGGATTCTAAACACAGCTTCTGGAAATTTGTCATGGTCTGTTCAACTTGCTGTTTTTGTTCTTCAGTTAGATCTTCCATGGTGACCGGAATTACGTTGTCCATCTTGACTTCTTTTCCAGCCATGTTGAAATTTTGATTGAAACAATGTTTGTTGGGCTCAAAACTTCGTGTCCCACCGGGCGTGCCAAAAGCGTGTTGACGCCGAAAATCGCCGGGTCTTGGTTCGGCGTCTGGGTGACACGCGAAGGCCTGGGAGATTTGCTTCACTCCAGTGCAGGTCCTAAAGTTTGAGGTTCGTAGGCGTGCCAGTCAATTTGACCCTGTAATTGACAAGGAAGAAAATGTTAGATCAATGAGCCAATCGGCTGGAAGCCGATCTAGACTCGTTTCATCAGCCGATGGCCGATGCACACTGTAGCACTTACACATCGGCTCAGGTCCGATGACGGCAAGAACAATAATGTAATAATAAATAAATATCATGCTAGCCGATCATCGAAGGAATATTCAAAAACCAGCTATAAGCTAGATAAAATAAGCAAGTATAATGCATGAATAAATCAAACAGATCCTAGCTGATCATGATCTAGTGTTACTGGTATTATTATGAAGGTATGCCTGCACCCGGGCCCTTGCTCATATCGGCTCCCAAGATCTTCGTCCTCTGTCCGGGCCCATGCACTGGTCCTTACCCGGGCTCATGCCCGGGCCCTTACCTGGGGTCGTGCCCGGGAACCTGCTTGTACTTGTGCTTGGATCGGCAGAATGAACCCATCGGCTATCCCTTAGCCGATTGTGACAATAATGCAGGCAAGAACAAATAATAAAATATGCAATAACGTAAATGATAAATAATTGATAAGCTAGCCGACTGCTTAATAAAGCGAGCACAGGATAAAACAATGAATAAATGTAGTCAGCTTTAACAGGTAACTTATCGGCTAAGCACTCCGATAACACCATCGCACAACACCATCGGCTTATTAAGAGTAAGGCTATTATCGTCAGTCTAGTAGATCGGACCTAACCGTTGCAGCACAGACCGACAATAATAACAATGCCTCAATGAGTCGATAGATATAATGCGATCGTGATGAAAATAACTTATCGGCTATACACTCCGATAAAGCGCCTGCACACAACGCATCGGCTCAGCGGGATCGACTTATCACTAGCAGTTCAGTAGGTCGGACCTAACCGATGCAGCACGAACTGATGATAAATCGCTCCCAGTAAGTCGATACAATCTGTGCACACGTGATGTGATATACCTAATCAATCTATGAGATCAAACTGAACTGATGCAGCCATAGATAAAGTAAATATATCGTGGTAAGCCGACTACCATAAACCGACTAGAATATCGGACCTAACCGAGGAAGTCCTAGCCGATTGGTAGTCGGTGTGACGAGACTTACCCTCTCGCAGGAGTTCGGACCTAACCGATGCAGCCCGGCTCGAGAAGCAGGATCCCGTCGAGGGGGTGGCGATGCGCCGAATTTGTATTGATCTTTGTGATAGATTACAAGATCCCCGGGCATACGTATATATACCCCGAGTTACATGAGTCCTTATAGGACACGATATATGATTTCCTATCTATAACAGAAAGCGCTAATGAGACCTGACCGGACACGAGGTCAGGTTTCCTAAAAGAGATAAACCTTTTCCTAATAACTATAGTAATTAACTGCCACGCGCGGTCTTCACGGCTCCTTCTCAGACTCGGTCTGCTTCTTGGATCAATTTCCATTATCCGACTGCAACCGTCCTCTTGACCGAATATGATACAGGTCCTTACCAAATTTTGGCGTTAACAAAGCTACACCTTGATGAAGGTTGTCGAAGGATGAAACTCCGACGGCGGGAAGTCTGGTGACCCCCCCTTTGAGGTTCGGCCAGGGGAGTGGTTCTCAGGCGACTGCGACGTCCGGTGGATCAATGGATAGATCGATGCTCGGGTGCCGGGGGCCCGGGCTGAGAGACAGTGGGGTTCGGACCGTCCGTTTAAGGATCGGACCGTCCGAATCCCGACGATGGCACGAAAGAGAGATAGGAGGCGTAGACAGGTTCGGGCCGCGCGGAGGCGTAAAACCCTACTCCTGTGTGTTTTGCTATGTGAGAGAGAGGAATGTGGGTCGCTGTGTTACAAGGTGAACTCGGCTCGCGGCCGGAGCTGAGGAAGACGAACAGTAGCGAGAGTGTGAGCTAGAGAGCCGGTCCTAGCCAGAGTGCCCTCGGCGGTTACTAATGCTCCTGTTCTCCCCTCCTTTCAGCCGGGCATGGATCCTCCTTTTATCGCCAAGGGGAGTCCACAGTGCCTGGAAATCATGCTTAGAGGAAGCTAGCTACCATTCGTCTTTGTCGCACGCACGCGGCCGCCTGCCACGCCGCACCGAAGGGACGTCTAGTCGCCGCTTGCTCGGCTGCTGCGGACGGCTAGAGCTGGTCCGCTGTCGCCTTGCCGGGGTCTGTGCTGCACGTTTGGTCGGCACCTCGCTCCGCTGCGGGCGGCTGTGCAGAGCACATCCGGTCGTCTTGCCGCTCAGCTGCCGCGGGCGGCTGTGGCAGAGCATGTCTGGCGGTCTTGCCGCTCGGCTGCTGCGGGCGACCAGATTATGGAGATGTGACAGCGTACGGCTCCGCTCTCTGTCGGGAGACAGGCGGGAGGCGCCCCGTCGTCTCGCCATTAATGCGGGTAGTTGGGGAGCTGGTGCACTCCCAGGAAACACGCCCCGGGACCGTGCGTGTGGGTCCTGGGGCCGGGGAATGTCCCCGGAACACGGGCCCGAGGAAGACGCACCCGAGCAAGCACACCCGGGCACGGGGTGGACGCACCCGGGGAAGGCGCACCCAGGCACGGGGTGGCGCACCCGGGGAAGGCGTTCCCGGGCCCGGGAAAGATGCACCCGGGCACGGGTGGCGCACCGGGGCCCGGACAGCGCTCGGGCCCCGGGCACTTAGCGGGAGAGCCGTAGCCGACCGCCAGTTGTGCAGAATGTGGGCCCCGGAGTAGCCGACGTGGTGGAAGACCCATGCGACCCCGGGATCCGTGGGACCCCCAGTCCTGTTTCGCCGACAAAGGTTGCTTAGTCAACAAGAATTATGATGTCATTGCATATGCCATTTATATTACTAGAAGGTCCTTTGCTATACTAGAAATTATAACTTAGGTGTTATTGCGCTAAGAATGAGTTGTTATGAGTCATATCCTAGTTGTCAAGTAGGTTGTCATCTAGTTGGCTAGCAGTTGTCAAATTAGTTGTATATGAGTTGTGTAAGGCCTTAGAACCTATAAATAGAGGCAATGCCCTCAAGTTTTGTAACACACATGTACTCTTCACCATATGAATAGAACTTCATGTTCCTATTGTAAATCTTGGATTAGATCTCTTCTTTGAGCTTTGGATTAAGCTCCTGTTGTCCATGGACTCGGACTGCCCTTAGGGCATTATCTATCAGTACGTTGAAGTGGTTCCTTCAACATATTATGCTATCTACATATCAGCACCTTGGAGTTGTTCCTCCAATATAATGTGTTTCATCAGTTAGGGATAAGATGGGAAAAAATTAAACGTGAGGTGATTGATGGGACAAGTAGTAGTATAGGAATACTTATATTGTCAGACAAAATTCAAACGCTCCATATTCTTACGTTGTTATACGGATGGAGTATTTTGAGACGGAGGAAGTAGCATGAGGCCAGGGAGTAGCTCACTTTATATGTAAATTTTGTTCTAAATATAACTACCTAGGACATAAAAGGTGACTTTTACTTATTGTTTTCTACTCCCTCCATTCTAAAATATAAGCATTTATATGTTGTTTAGCTGGGATTACGGTTAAGGAGAAATGACTTTGGTACATCTTAATAAATATGGAATAAATAGAGGTGGGAAGGTAGGTGGGGTAAGATAGGAAAAAACTTAAATAAAAAGTAATTGATGGGACAAGCAGTTTGAGAATAGTGCTAGAAATTCTTATATTATGGAACAAAATTTGAATCCTAGAAATTTTTATATTTTAAAACGGAGGGAGTATATGTTATCTTTAGTGGACCCTACTCCCTCCGTCCCATAATACTACTACTTTTGTTATTTGAATTTGTCCCAAAATACTAATACTACTTCTCCACCTATCAACCAATTACAACCATCTCTTCATTAATTTTTTTCATCTACCTCCTCATCTCAACCAATCAAAACCACTTTTCACCCAAACCTTAATTTTCTCAAAAAAAAAAAGGAAGTTACTACTCCTTCCGTCTAAAAATACTTCAACTTATGCAAAGTTTTTAAGAAATTAAAGTTCAGTTTGAGAAATGATTCTAATTAGTTGAGGTGAGAAAGTAGGTAAAGAAACTATATAGAAAAAGATTGTGATTGGTTGAAATAGGGATATAGGTGGAGAAGCAGTAGTATTATGAGACAAATTTGAATTCTGGAAATAGTAGTATTTTAAGACGGAGGGAGTACTATTATAAGATGTGGGACCCCAAACAGGACTCTCTGTGTATACGTACTAGCCCCAGGATCATGCTAGCACACAATCACAAGAATAATATCATAGCCAACATCACGAAGAAAACCAAACTATTTATTAATAAATTGACTGTGAAAAGCCTTGTGGCTAAAGTTTACATTTATTATGCCATGAAGGGCCTAAAGAAAACAAGATAACATCGAAAATAAAATAAATACGTGGAAGCTCCATTCAACATGTCACAGGCAGTCAACTGGGGCACACGGCCTATTCTTCAACAGCAAACTCCTCCAGAAACAGCGGAAACCTTTCTTCTGGAATTGGGGGGAATTGCAAGGTGAGTACATGGAATACTCAGCAAGTACACGAAAATATGCATATGCACAGCTGACAAAGAAAGGCTAAGGCTATTTTGCATAACACAGCAATTGCAGTTATAAACAATTTATAAACAGAATTAAAAACAACACTTTAAACAATGGATGTTACCAGCCAACCGTCCACACAGGACCACATAGCTAAATTCATTTTCCTGCACACAGCATCACTACCATCTCTTGTTTTCGCAAACTACCCCTCATTTGAATTCACCGAGCATGTCCATGACCGCGGACGCGGCTATTCGAATAGATTAGTTAAACACTCTGCAGAGGTTGTACAATTTTACCCACAAGATACATCATCCTCTTAACGGCCATGCGCAAATATCACACTTCTCATTGTGTGCAGCCAAGGAATCTGTAACAAGACTTTTTAGAAACTCTGCCTCAACACTGCCTTCCCACATGAGACACCTTTCCCTCACACAGACAAGAAAGTACCCATGACTAACCATAAAACCTATCATCTAACCACCTGGGCCGGCAGTGCCAAGACTCAAAATCCTACTAGGCCAGGTCCTTCCCATTAGGGCATGTGGTTGTACATTAGGCTCAGATCATTGACTTATGAAGTGAAGTCCTTAATTGACTAGGGTAACTTGCCAAAACTACAATAGCACACAGCTTCACATTAGGCTCACACAGAGACCTAACTTGGTAAGGATCATACAGGTACCTTATCCCCTTACTAGGTTCACACAGAACCACCCATCACCCCAGTCCAAAACATTTTATCCGCTCGTTGTTTACTACACAATGCAACACATGCTATCGAAAAGACAGCACACAGCCACATAGCTCAAATAAAACAGTGACGAGTATGTCATTAATCATTATTATATTTTGCTTGTAAAACGACTTAAGCGGGGTTAAGTATTTACTACTCTACCCTGAGTTAACTCCTATGTTCAACTCACAAAGACTAGGGTGACAAGGTATCATAGGATATTCAATAATCAAAGGCATGAGATAATAACAATTAGGACATATTACCCATCGATAATTTTATAAATAAAATAATGCATGTTTCACAACAAAAATAGTTTATAAATTGGGTCCAATATGTTCAAAGGATGCACTTGCCTTGCTCCAAGTACTGTCCTTGCCCTGCGTCTTCTGCGGCGAACGGCTCCTCGACTTCCACGTCTATATGTTCGCAACAGGAAACAAATAAATAACGAGAAAATAGCCTAAATAAATATCAATTAAAATAACCAACTGAACCAAGAGGTAGAGCTCGATTTTAGAAGAATTTAGGAAAAAGAATGGGTCGAATCGAAGTCCAGATGGATGAGATATGAATTCCGGAAGTTTGGAATTAGGAAAATCCGAGGATAAAAGAGAAGGAATATTCCTGTAATATTCCCTAGGTTTTAAATTCGAAAATTGAATTGTTTTTGGAGGAAAAGGAGCAGGGGCTACTGGTCAGTGAGATGGTTCACGACGGACTCGGTCTACGAACCAAAAGAATGAGAGGTGCGGTGGACCTGACGACGTGGACATCACATGGCGACGTGTGTACCGGATTGTGACGATGATGTAGCAATGACAGGACGAGATTGGACTAAGAAATTCTATGGAGATTAATCTAGGAAAAACCAACAGTGTAGATAAGGGGGAAAAACTCAGCCGCGGGACCCACATGTCACTGTCACAAGGGGGACACAGAACTATGTCCCTGCTTTGGTCGGCTGTTCGGCCACGGCCCGGGCGGCGACGCAGGGTGGCGCAGGGGCAGCGAACCGGCAGCGGCGGCGTCGGCGAGCGGCGGTGGACCGGCGGCGGCAGGCGGCGGCGGCGTCAACCGGGAACAGGAGGCAAGCGAGGGCGACGACGGCGTCGGCCGGGGAAGCAGGGCGCAGGCGAGGCGCACGGGCGCAGGGCGTCGGGACAGCGTCAGTGGCGGCCGTGGACCAGCGTCGGCCGCGGACCGGCACCGGCGGCGCTGGGCCGGGGAGAGCAGGAGGCGAGCTCGGCGGCGTTGGCCGGGGAAGCGAAGGCAGGCGAGTTCGGCTGGCGAAACAGGACACAGGCGAGGGCGAGGAAGGAAAACGGCGCAGGGTGGCGGTGCTCACCGGCGCCAGCGGCTCGGCGCGGTGGCGGCTCGGCTGCGGAGGAAGATGGTGGCGGCGCTGACTTCGGGAGAAGAGGAAAACGATGAGGGCGGCTCGGCGCGGTTAGGGCGGGCGGCGGTTAGAGCGGTGCATCTCGGGCGGAGGAGGCACGGCGGCGCACAAGAGCAAGCCGGGCTCGGCGCGGGCTAGGAGGCGCGGCGGTGTCGGCGAGGCCCAGGAAGCGCGGCAGCGTCGGTGCGGGAGCAGGCCGGGCCAGGGCGCAGGTGGAGGCGGCGCAGCGCGGGCGGCAGGTGGGCCGGCCGCGGCGCCAGGAAGGCCTTCGGCCCCTGACCGAAGGAGGAAGAAGAGGGAGCTGAGGAGAAAAAGAAAGGAAGAGGAGGGGCTGAGTGGAAAAGAGAAAGGAAGGGAGAGGAACGGAAAAAAAGGAAAAAGGCAGGAGTTTTGCGAAAAATTACCGAATTCGGACCTTTGAATTGTTAGAATTATTTGGAGAGACAGAGAATGAAATTGAATCTCCGGGGAATTAGAAATTAGGAAACGAGCTCCACTTCCAAAATTTAAATAACCCCGATTAAAAAAAAGAAAACAAAAATCACACCATAATTAATTATTTAATCATATTATCCTTTTTATTACGAAATTTTTCATTAAGCTGTTTGAGGCGAATAAACCAAAGGTGGATTTCGCAATCAGACAAAAAAACAGAAAATGAAAAATCCGGACGTGACATAGGATAGAGGGAGTATCATTCTAATCTCGAGACCGTCTCTTATCCATATTATTATTAATTTTCATCACACTACCATCTATTAATACGGCTATTTTAAATCTTTTATCTTAATTCTTAATTTATTCAAAACACTTATAAAAATGATCTAATAAAAATAGCTATTTTAAATCTTTTATCTAATTTTTAATTTATTTAAAACACCTATAAAAATAATATATTTCTGTACGAAGGGAGAAATATTATTTCTTAGTCCACCTCCGTCGTCGCTGTGCCGGCCGGTGATCTAACCGTCGCTGTACCAGTGCACTGTCTGCAGCATGCTGCACGGCTTCTGAGGGATGCAGAGCTCCACCATGCATTTACTCCCCAATGCCAGAGATGGCAGGTGGTGAAACCTCACCGGCATTTACTGCCTCCCCCATCTACCCACCAACCACCGGTCACGGCTCCTAAACCCTCTCCCCTCCATGGCCCCTTGTCCACTATATACACGCACAGGAGCACACACTCCTCACTGGCTCACTGCTCAGCTCAGTAGTCTGCTAGCTCAGCTCTGCTCTTCTGCAATGGCCGGCACAGCAAGCTTCGCCGTCGTCCTGCTGCTCCTTAGCTGGGGCGGAGCGACGGCGCAGGTGTTCCCGCCGTGGAACGGCACGTTCCCGATGGGGCCGGACGGAGGAGGGAGCGGTGGCGCCGCGGCGGCGACGGTGCCGGCGATGTACGTGTTCGGTGACTCGCTGACGGACAACGGCAACAACAACGACATGACGTCGCTGGCCAAGGCCAACTACCTGCCCTACGGCATCGACTTCGCCGGCGGCCCCACCGGCCGCTTCTCCAACGGCTACACCATGGTCGACGAGATAGGTGCGTCCGTCGTCCATAACTCCATGCAATGCATTAGCATATACATATGCTGCTACTGGCTACTATATACGTCGGCATTGTTCATTTTGCTGGTAGTTTACAGCGTGTTTTGTAGTTATGCATTATTTAACGGCATTTAAGCATTAGCATATGCATATGTTTGCTATTAGCTAGTGCTTAAATAGTTTACAGCGTGTTTTGGAGCAAGTTCTTCACAGCAAATTTTAAAGCCTGGCGTGAAATCCGAACTTCTATTGCTGTAAGCCTGTAACTAAAAAACTATTTCTGGTCATAAATATTTAGTGTTGAAAGACAAGATTTGGTCAACCTTTTAAAAATTTGACCAGCAATTTTGTATTAGAATAAGTTTATAAAATATAATAAGCTTATGATATCATGATAATATTTTTCAAGACAAATCTACATATACCATTGTTAAACTGAGCATTTGAGAAACTATTGATCTTGAAAGTTTCAAAAGTTTGATTAAATTTCGTTCAAAATGTTTAATATTTATGACCGGAGGTAGTACTTTTTTAGAAAGCCAAAACGAAATGTCTTAGACCCGTTTGGTAATGTGGTTTGATTTTTTTTTCTAAAATAATGACTGACAGAAAAATTTTACTGTTATTAGACTCCAAAATACATAACAACAACTACAAACTCTTCGAAATGGGAGGCCCATGCTGCAAACCAATAAAGGCTCTGTAATTGTACTTCTAGTTAATTAAGCCAGGTTGGCCGAACGAAGAGGCCAACCAAATTTTATTAAGATTGGGGAGAAAAAGGAAAATTGTACTTCTAGTTAATTGTATATTAAGTGTTAAGTTTAACCCACTGGTGCACTGCAATACTTGCTAGAAGACAATAATTACTGGTTATAATTTGGTACAGTACATCCTTAAGTGAGCTAATACAATTAAATAATAAATGACGAGTGTTTGGCTAACTACTATGTTACTCTGTTGTGGAAGAAAGCTTTAGTTTACAAAAGAGAAATGGGGTCTATTATCACTTGAATAGTTCTGACCATGTTTTGATAATATACTTGTTTTAGAATCTTTGCATTTTGTTTAAATGCTATATATTGAAGTAATTTATTTGTAAAATCAAGTGTTGCACTAATTTGTCGGGAAACCTACACTTCTTCTTTACCTGGACAAAAATGTAGGCATCTTGTTTGCAATGTTTGGATAACTGTCTCTTTTTTTTTCCTTGAAGAAGCAATGCATACCAATATACTAGTGTGGATGCCACACTGAAGCGTAGATTTAAGTGTGGTATACATAGTACTTGTCCTAACTGAAACCCAAACATGCGCACAGTTCATATAGCATATATGGTCCATGCAAATTTAGGTTGGTTAGCTCTGTATGAGCATCCTAGCTAGCTAGAGTAAGTGCTGCAGTTATAATACTCACCATCCTCTTGCATGTGCATATTCAAAGATTTCAAACGCACATAAGAGATGGAGTCAGAGAGAGGGGTTCCGTAGTGATCCATGGAGTAATGGCAGTGCTCTGAATTTCTCCCATGGGTCATAATGCTGATGCTGCCCTACCATTGATTCACCTCATGCAGTACACATGATGGTGATGAATTTTTATCGACGAGTAGCACTGTACCTGCGTGTGGGAATCAATGTTTCCATGTGACTCTATCCGGAATTCCAGAGGCTACGGTTGTAAATGCAAGAGTGTACACTGTACGTGCATGGATACAATTTTAGTCCTTGATCAGTCCCCTCCAAGAATTTACCAGCAACAGGAGTCACGTCCTTCCAGACGGATCAGATCACTGCATACCAATAGCCAAATCTGTCCTTGACCGTGACTGGTTTGCGCTTAGTTTAGCTAAATTCGTACGAACAAATGCTGCTAAATTCATCAGAGTAAATGCTGTTTAAGAACAGAATTCATCAGAGTAAATGCTGTTTAAGAACAGAGGTAGCAGTAGCTTCACTGGCATTGTGGTTAATTCTCTGTTGGATCCTTCATCAGCTGAGCTTCTTGGCCTGCCGCTTCTGCCTTCGCACAACGATGCCACCGGCGACGCCGCGCTCCACGGAGTGAACTACGCCTCCGCCGCCGCCGGGATCCTGGACAACACCGGCCAGAACTTCGTACGCACACATCAATTGCTCATGCCCCACTGCGTACTCATCCACCATGAACGAGTTAGTAATTTAATTTTCATATGTGTATATGCATGATGCGATGCAGGTTGGGCGCACCCCATTCAACGAGCAGATCAAGAACTTCGAGACGACGCTGGACCAGATCTCCGGCAAGGTGGGCGGCGCCGGCAAGCTGGCGCAGTTGCTGTCGCGCAGCATCTTCTATGTGGGCATGGGCAGCAACGATTACCTCAACAACTACCTGATGCCCAACTACAACACCAGGAACGAGTATAACGGCGACCAGTACTCCACGCTCCTCGTGCAGCAGTACACCAAGCAGCTCACTGTACGCGACGATCAAACAATTTAACAGAGATTAACACATCATTATGTTATTAATTAATCATGCACGCGTAATTGATTGATAATAATTGATGCAGAGGCTGTACAACCTGGGAGCGCGGCGGTTTGTGATCGCCGCCGTGGGCTCGATGGCGTGCATCCCCAACATGCGGGCGCGCAACCCGGCCAATATGTGCTTGCCCGACGTCGACGACCTCATCATCCCCTTCAACAGCAAGGTGAAGTCCATGGTGAACACTCTCAACGTCAACCTCCCCCGCTCCAAGTTCATCTTCGTCGACACCTACGCCATGATCTCCGAGGTCCTCCGCAACCCGTGGTCCTACGGTAAAATTTATCAACAACATCATATTGATCGTCGCTAGCACATGCATTTACAACATTTAGGAAAGTTTTACGAGAGGTTGGTGGTGATGATGGCATTGCAGGGTTCAGCGTGGTGGACCGAGGGTGCTGCGGGATCGGGAGGAACAGGGGGATGATCACATGCCTGCCGTTCCAGCGGCCGTGCCTGAACAGGAACAGCTACATCTTCTGGGACGCATTCCACCCGACGGAGAGGGTGAACGTGCTGCTCGGCAAGGCGGCCTACTCCGGCGGCGCCGACCTCGTCCACCCCATGAACATCCAGCAGCTTGCCGCCTGGCAGCCGTAGCCGACCGTCGCCGCCGGCCGACCTGACCTGTCTTCGTGTACTAGGGTATGGTTTTGTTTTTGCATTTAGTGTATGGTTGATGGTGATGCATGGTACTATGTTGTAGTAGCTATAGGTAGGGAGCTGAACGAGCTGGGTGTATTTGTGTGAGTTTGGATCAGGTAAGCTGCTTGTGTTAAATGTTAATGTGTTTGTACTACTACTATACCGTCCGGGTAATGCTGTTCTAGTGGTGATAAATTACGCACCGGTCCGATCGATCGTTTTGCTTTAACCTATACATTAACTGAGAAGTACTTTACAAATTACAAGAACTAAGTAGCACATTTAGGGCCCTTTGAGACGGACAGGAAAAACGTAGATATAAGAAAAACACTGTAATCAAAGTGGCATGTTTCCGGTTTTTCTATTACTATAGGAACTGAAAACACAGGAAATAGGAAGAGAAACCAGAAAAATTGAAACAAAACAAAGAAAAGTTTCCAAGAGGTCTAACCTCTTTATTTTCCTATGGAATCAAGCAAGGGAATGCAATTCTATAGAAAATTGTCTATCTTCTTCCTACGAATCAAATAGGTCTATAGGAAAAAATTGAATCCTCCAAAAATCCCTTGCCAATCCTCCAATTCAAATTCAAATGGGCCCTTAATCAAGTTTCATTTGCTATAGCTATTGAGAAAAAGAAAGGTGATATCTGAAACTGAAAATGGATAGATCATTGTGCTTAAGAACCTCACGTAGCCGGTACCAGCAGATCTGAACTCCATAATGGAAATGCTTTACTACTTTGGTCTTTGCCATTGGACACATCAGACACAACCAATTAGTTTTAGAAGTAGAAAAAATAAAAGAAATAAGGTGATAGGATAAACCCCCCAACTCCCTCTAATGAAAGATCAACTAATATAACGTCTCCAAAATCACATAGATAGTGTAATCATATAGGTACTGCACCATTCTAAGTGGAATAAAATCTTTTAATTATGTAACACCATTGCGCATAGTATTCTATTATTTTGTGCTAGCATCGTACACCAAGAATGGAGCCAATTGAAATACATTAAGATAATCTGCATAATATTAGACAACTTTTTTATTGTTAAAAACAATGTCAATTACGGCAACACCAAAATTGACCAATAAAAAGCACTAGCCACAAACAAAATCATTTTTCTATGGATCTAGGCAATCCCCTTAGACAATTACTGAAAATATTTTTTGCAATATGGGGAGAGGGATATTGAAGGCAAAAAGACACATTCCCAAACAAAACGCACAACATGGCAGTCATAAAAGAGATGTTGAATGCTCTCTAGTACATTGGAAAACAACAATTTTTTTAGCAGACATTAAAAAACAATATTGTTTATTTTCCTCCAATTTCTCTTTGCCAGGGTATCTCACTACTACAAAAAGACATATATGTGGCGTAAAACATATTTTCCGTGGCGGTTCTGCCAGCCGCCAGCCACCATAGGTCAGAGAAAATGGATTTCTCTGGTAGCAGTTTACTGCCAGCAAAGCTACTATTTTCTCTGGCGGGTCACATAGAGCGCCCACAAGAGAAAATCATTTTTCATTGGCAGAAAAGTAACACCGGCCGCCAGCGATAAAAGGTTCACAAGAGAAGTGTGTTAACCTGGCCCACCAATGAAGACAATTTCAGAGTAGGTATTTTGCAATATAGCCCGCCTGTGAAGATTTGCCACCAAATTTCGAATTGTATTTCCCGCCAATTTTAAATTTATTTTTTGGTTCGCGTATTATATGTGTATATATAGAATCGATGATAATTTGTTTGGACAATCAATAGAAAAGATTATCTTTATTGATCGAAGCCGTATTTGATAATATATATACAATATGAATTAATTCACACATGTTATTAATTAATTGCTATATTTACATAGTACTTATATAAACAAAAATAGCACTGGATGATGTTCGTGATATATCTTACAGTTCTACCTACATATACAATTTATATGACTTTCTTGACCCAGTCAACAAGATACTCAAATTTCTTGTCCGAGTTTAGATGCCCTTCTTTATGGAAAAACCATCCTAACTCGTGGCAGCACTCGTGGTGGATGAAGTGGCACATGTCTCGCTGTATGTTCTCAATGGATCGGTCATCGAGCGTCCTTTCGGACTTCTGGAATCTAGGAAGCTGCATCAAGTATATTCAAAGAAAAGAAACCGTTACATGTTAAAAACAAGCAACTATAATAAACGTACATATATTTTTGATGATTTACTACTTACAGCTGCAGGGTTTGTGGAGTACCTCCCATTCACCCTAAAATACTCGCAGACATACTATCTGTAGCGCCTCCCGCCCTGGCACCACCTGCAGCGATACCAGAGGGCAAGCGCCGTGGAAGATTGGCGTGAACCAAACTCCCACGGAACCGCGATGCCGGTACCAGTCCCAGGAAACCAAGCTGGTACCCGCGGTCAACTGAGATGTACCACAGCAATTAACTAATATACGAATATATATATACTATACCTTTATAAGTTGCGACTTCGGGCAAGCCCTGAGCAGCAACCGGCAAACAGAACCACAGCAGCGGAACGACAGCGCAGCGAGAACCCAATCCACAAGCAACGGCTTGGGACTAGGAAAGAAACCCTAATCTTCACTTCAACTTCACTCTTCCTGAATGAGGGGAGAAAAGGAATGGATTGAGTACTTACGTACTCAGCAAGTCACAGGAAATGTGAGTTATGCAGGCTATCAAAGAATAGGCTGGGGTTTATTATGCAAACCATTTTAATTTGAAAACACTTTCGAAAACCTAAGTGTGAGTTGTCTCAAAGTGACTGGAAGGAGGCTCTCGCCTCGATCCTGTCCGCGAATTGCTTTTCAACAACTCAAGCGGACGAAGCAAATTTTAATTGATCTCAAGTATTCTTATACCGCTTGTCGGATCACGACAGCGGCTCAGTGGATCTGCCTACAAGCAGCCTTCCACGGTATCAACATCTATTACTTTATTTTCAATTTCGTCCTCACTAGGACGTAATCTCATCTTTCACTTTAGTCCCATCCGGGACATCATTTCATCTCATCTCATATCTCATATCGATGACTCTCCAAGCCATCCTTAATCTCAACTCAAATTGCTTCCACTCGGGGAGCCTAACTATGATGTCAATCGACATCCCGGGTCACACAGCCCCGTTTCAGACCACTCAGGTCATCCATCAGCCACAAAGGCCAATTCTGGTAACGATTCCCATACCACAAATCTCTTTCGCAAACACTTGCAAACAAATCTACGCTAGAGGAATCACCTCACATTGCCCGTAACCGTGGGCACGGCTGTTCGAACAGTTCATTGATCTTTGCAAAGATTGTACGCTTTACCCACACGACGCGAGCTTACTCCCACACTGATCAGGTGGGGAGGTTCGCGACAAAGCCTTTCCAAAGCCTTCCCAGGATAACACGCTGCCCTATAAATGGGTGCTCACACTCAACCAAGTACCAGGAACTCACTTTCCTGTACTCAGGGACGGGGGTATATCGCCCTCTTGGCACCCAGCCAGTCCCACATTTATTAGCAACCGAACCATCCTGGGAACACTGATTACTCAGCTAGGGGTGTCCCATACCACCCGTGTGGTCGCACTGTGACATGCTCAGTGCAATTCCTCAAGGAATCGGTCCTTATATGCGAATACGAAGTGCCACCACACAGGCGATCACTTTGCACCGCGAAAACTTTCGCAAATAGATTTTGTTTCGCAAATCTCGCCGACATCGCATGTCGGGTTTTTAAACCACTTTGAAAACCCAAATTTTCCCAAATCGACAAACAATTGTGTTCTGAGTAGAACCATCGGAATCCATGCTCAGAGAGCACGATAACCGAGGTACCACGAAGTGGAGCGACAAGGAATAGGATATCAAAAGTCCTACAGGATTTATGCAACTACCGGCAGGTCCGTCGGTTCGACACGCAAACCGAGGCCAATCAATTTATCGTGCACCACTAACAATGCAATTTTTGCAAACAAAATATTTTAAATTTAGGAGCAATATGGTCAAGGAGTGACTTGCCTCAGACTTCGTCTTCAGGCTTCACGAAAATCCGACGTCCGACGAATTTCCGAAGCGTCGACTACGCGCAAAACGAGAGAAAAACACATACAAAACCCTAGAAATAATATACTATTATTAATAACTAATAGTGCCATAAGGTAGATCTTATTTTTAGAAAAGTTTAGAGACTTGAACGGAGTCAATTGGAGTTATGGTTTGGAAGATAGGCATTTTGGAAGTTTAAGGGATTTTTCTGGGAAAAAGAAAAGGATTATTTGAATTATTGGGAAAGGAATTAATTCTGGAAATTGGGCTGATAGGTGGGGCCCTGGATCAGTGGCTATGAGAGAGAAACTGAGGGTGGCCCACTTGTCATTGGGAGAGAAAGGAGAGAGAATGAGTAGTTTACAGTGTATGGCTCAGATGTCACTATGATAGAAATTAAGGGTGTGATTACTGTGTACTGGGTCCACATGTCAGTGACCAAGGATGGAGAGAGGATCTGACCGGGGGTCCACGGGTCAGAGGGTTGGTGGCTGGGTCCACATGCAGACACAGAAGAGAGAGAGAGGAGGGTGCCGGATGGGTAACAGGAGACCGGGCAGAGAGATCGACGGCGGTCGGCGGCCGGGGGTTCGCCGGCGATTGGCGGCGAGGGGAAGGAAACGGACTACGGGAATGGAACGAGGGGAGTGCGGCGAAGGAGATAGACGGTTCGGATTAGGTGGTTGGTGGTCAACGGCTTCCGGCGGCGACAGACAGGAGGCGGCGGCAAGGGGCGGTCGTCGCCGGTGACCGAAAGAGCGGCGGAGGGGCCTGGGGTCTTCGGGTTTGGTTGCGGAGAGACGAGAGGAAGAGGAAAGAGAGGGGCATTGGGTTCCTACCTCGTGCGGCGGCGAGTTCCCGCAGCACGGCAATGGCGGGGCGGCGGCGGCCAAATTGGGGCTTTTCCCCACGGCGGCGCTCGGGTGGAATTGAGGGTACGGCTAGGGTCGTGAGGGAACGAGGAACTCGGTGGTGGTGGCGGCTTGGATGATTGGTGCTCGGGAGTGACTAAATTGGAGGGGTACAGAGAAGCTCTAATGGCGGCGGAGAGAGAAATAGAGGGAGCTCGGCTCGGGTTGGGGCTTGTTGCTTGGTGTCCGAACGAATGGGAGGGCGGCTCTATTTATAGAAGAGCTCCGGCGCTAGCGGACAGAGGGCGGAGGCCGGAAGGGATAAGCTTGAGCTCGATTGGCGAGGCGCATCAATGGCGCGGCGCTGTGGCCTGCGTCATTCACGCGGCTGAGGGAAGAAATGGAGCGGGGAAAAGATGGGGCAGTGTGCCTGTGCGCGCATGATGCCATTGAGTGACCGGCGGTGAGAAAAGAAAAGAGGGCGATGGCAACTTTTTGACCGCGAGCTCGCAGCGGCGACGGCGGAGCGTGTTTCGCGCTGAGCGGCGGGCGGCGGGGTGGATGATGATGTCCGCGAGGTTTTGAAGAGGCCGACCAGTGATAAGGCGCGGCACAGAGGGAGCACAGGGAGCGGGTTCGGGAGATTTCCAGAGAGGAGAGAGAGAGCGGCGGCTGGAGGTGGACGACGACGACGTGCCACTGGGGCTGACATGCGGGGTCGCACGGAAGAAGCCATCTCATCCGTCCGTGCGTCTGTGTCGGGCGGCCGAGGAGCGAGGCAGAGGCGAGCGGCTGACCGGCGGGCCCTGCGGGGAGACGGCCGGCTCGGGAACGGGCGAGAGGATTCGAGAAAAGAGAGAGAAGAGGGAGAGGCGCGAGGTAGGGGACGGGTCCGACGTGCGGGGTCCACATGTCGGCGTTTGGGCACGGAGTGGGGCACGGACTAGACGGGCACGGGTTGGAGGGGCACGGGCACGGGCTGGAGGGGCACGGGCTGGAGGGGCACGGGCACGGGCTGGAGGGGCACGGGCTGGAGGGGCACGGGCACGGGCTGGAGAGGCACGGGCACAGGCTGTCGCGGGCGCGGGCGGCCTCGTGCTCGGCTGTGGTCGACGGGGTCCGGAAAGAGGCACTGCGCGGCGTGCGCGCGGGGTGCGAGGCCGGGGAGTGGCACGTGGCAGGGCGTGGGCGCGATGCCTGGCTGGTGGGTCTCGGCTTCGGCTGGCTGCGACAGAGGCCGAGGAAGAGAGGAGGAGGGGAGGCCGGGCCGAGGGAGAGAGAGAGATAGGGAGGCCCAAGCGATACAGGAGGCTTTGACATTTTTCCAAAAATTGATTTGAGGGATTTGTAGGGAATTTGAAAGGAGATTTTATTTTGGGATTGGATGCTTGGCTCATAAACACTTTCAGGAATTTAATCAAGAGGCTTTGAATAGAGACTCTGATACATATACATATAGATATGTATATATATTTTTAAGAAGGATTTGGAGGGAGGGTTTCAAAAGGGGGTTCGGTCTCGAATTAAATTTTAATTCTGGACTATGACTCAGGGAAATTTGTGGGGACTTTTGAGAGGTGTTTCTGAGATGGGATTTGGGCGTATATACATATATATGGATATTTGGATATATTTGGAATAAGAAAGAAGGAGATTCAAAAGGGGACTGGATTTGGATTTAACTTTGGGAATTTTGTAATGGAATAGAATTGGAGTATCTTGAGGGAATATTAGAACTTGAATTTAATTCTTGGGATTTGAGGACTTTTGGAAATATATAAATTTGACAAGTTGCGGGAAGGGAGTTCTCGATGAAAATCTGAATTTTTGAGAGGAACAAAATGAAGAGATTTCACTGAAAGGTTGCAAGGATGATTTTCGAAGAGTTTTATCGGAGGGCTTCGAATTGCAAAATTCGAACCCGGGTATTTTTTTGGGAGGAGTGAATAAAGGCTTCTGAAGGAATTCGAAGGGGGTTTAGATTTTGAATTTTTCTGAGGGGGTTTTGAGAGAGACAATCGAACTGCAAAATTCGAGTCTCGGAATCGGAAAGAAGTTGGGATCAAGGATTTAGAGTTTCAAAAGGGAGCTTGGATCTGAGATTTTTGGCACTTAGTCCTTAAGCACACACAAAGAATCCAAGTTTTTGAAATTAGGGTTTTTACGAAAATAGTTTTTAACGGCCTGGAAACCAGGGCGTTACACTATCCACATAGGACGCTTCTCTTAGGTTGCTTGTGGCACTTTGTAAGACATAAAAAAACAATGTTAATTAGTTACATGGAATAGCACATAAACATATAAGAAGTGTATCCATCATTAATTACTGACCACTTATTGCGGACGAGCAAATCGTCTCCTTTCTCTAACCGCTCTCCGCCCTCTCGGTAGTAAAGCTTGTAGGCGTTGTCCAAGCAAATAGAGGGAGTTAGTCATACATATAAGAACAGCTCATGAACGAGAAGTCCATAGTCAAAATTTGTATATATCACGTACTAATCTAAAATTCCGAGGAATTCACCATAGGTACTTTGCTTCTTGTCGAGAAGGTCCAGTACCACAGCTTTGCCATACTTTGGATATATAAGAAAGCAAATCCAATGGTCGCTAGTCGAGTCATGATTAAGTAGAGGGGAAGTATGGATAGGATATCAAACTTACCCAAAGTTGTATGGAGTGTATATGCATCTTCTGTCCTACATTGAGTGCATTGCCCAACCTATGTAAGCGGCCACCTCCAGATTTTTAATATTATGCCTTTACGCTACGTAGGCATCCCTCTCTGCATGAGTCATGGCCTGTAGCTCCAAAGACATGTATTTCTTGTCTAGTTTAAAGGTGTGGTTTGGCTCGTTTATTCGACATGGGTTTAGGAAGCCCACAGGTATATGCATTTTTCCGCTACGTCATAATTCATCCTGCAAAAAAGGATGATCAAATTAGGTTGTGGGAAACGTATAGGTAGTCAGTACAATGCAGCGGTTGTATACTTACAGGTACCACACGACAATCAAATTTGTGTCTAGCTTATCCCAGTAGAAGTGGGCATGCATATCTCTGAAATCCACGTAAAATTGGCATGGCCCGCTCATGAACACATCTGCCGGCACGACAACGCTTATCTCTCTGATACCAAACATTCATGCCACCTTTTTAGCTGCCAAGATACTTAGGCTAATTTCCACAGTGGTTGGAATGACTTGCCATGTTCATAATTTTGTGGCACATCATCTGATGGGAAAAAATCCATGCTTTTGGACAAGCTTATTTTTAGGCCCTCTGTATTTTGTTGGTCTTCACTGACCTTACTTTTCCCTTTGTCCTCCATCCCACTCCCCTTGAAAGATTGCACCATCCATCTCTGTTTGTGGGAATCCTTTGATTTGTGCTCATGGGCTTGGATCTTAAGCGGGACGGAGGCGGCTTCTTCTTCCTGGGGACGCGCCTCTGCAATTTCTGTAGGCGCCTCAAACTGTGGAGGCGCCTGATCAGACTGATTTCCTTCTTCTTGTGGATGGTCCTCTGCAATTTCTGGCTCAGCCACCGATTGAGGCGCCTCAGGTTGATTTGCTTGTTGTTGTGGAGGCACCTCAGGTTGATTGACTGGTTGCTGGGGAGGTGACGGCGGCGGTGGAGGCAAAGGAAGTCTAGGCGAAGCGGGAGATGGCGACACCGGTCTCCTTGGTGGAGAACTGTTGAGATTCCTATGACAATATCTCTTTTGTACCACAAAATAGTCTGGTTCATCACATCTCCTAGGTATACTATGCCCTTAGGGGTTGGAAGGTCTATCTCGTACCTCATGTGATCTTCATAGACCTTCTGCACCTCTACCTTAGCATAGTTCTCCGAAATATCCGTGCAGTGAAACCTGCGGCCCGGCATCACCCTTCCCGTGGCAACCTCTTTTGTCCTTCCTGCCCTTCCGACCAGGACGTGCAATCTGCAAGGTGTGTCTTCATTCAAATCGTCGACTGGATACCTCGGTTTGGGCGTAGATACAGGGTCGCTCTAGGGCATTTCTTGGAAAGATCCGCCCATGAATTGGTGGTACTCTGCCATGAATCTGTGCATCTCTGCATACACCTACTGCCTTACGTGCAATGCAATCTCTTCCTTGTACCGGTCGCGCTTCTTGTAGCTTTCAACGTCTTTTCTGAAGCCTTCCTTCCATGAAAGTTTCGAGAAAACCCCTCGAATGCGGCCTGAGTGCTTAGGGTTGCCCAACGGGCAGGACAATTGATCGATCTCCCTGTCCGGTGTGAATATCCCAAGCTTTTGCCTTTCGGCAATTGACTTCATCTGGTCTGCTACCCGCTGTAGCTTAGGGTCTGTAAAAACTACATCGCCCTCCTGCGTAAATGATGGCGTTCTTGCTTGCACCCAATTCTTGCTCCGTTCATCATGACCGTCCATATGTACTGGTTTCCCTGCCTTTCTTAATTCTTCTTCCTCCTTTCTCCACTTCTTGATCTTAGGGCAGTAACCAATCGAACCCAAATGATGAGGATATGTGTTTCTCCTTGCCAATTCGGACATTTTTCTGCTCTGTTCGAGTTGGTCTGCTGAGGTCTTCATCGAGACGAACTCTTCTCACTGGGCCTGTGTTATCTTCCCATAGTCTCTAAAAGGGGTTTTATCTTTCTTCAAATAAAACTTGTTGAGATCATATTTCCAGCTCTGCCAAAGCTTTCCCATAGTTTTTAGCACAAATTCCTTCGCTTCTGTCTCTGTCCCTTCTGGAAATATGATCCGCCTTTTCAGCTCCATCCAGCATAACGCCTTCTTTCCAGGGGTAACCTTCTTCCAATATTTGAATGTGATCTCCACATTATCCCTTACTATAGCCCCGCATTGGTTGCTGTACTTGACACAAGCCTCTTCCGGCGATAGGGGTTCCCCTTTTGGACTAAGGCACGTGGCGACGTAGGTTTCGTCCGACAGCTTGTTCTTGCTTCGCTCTTCCCTTCTATGTTTGGGCTTAGCTGCCTCTTTGAGTTGCGTGGCAGTTTCTTCTCCCACCTGTTTTCCCCTCTCTTCTGGCGCTGTTACGGCTTTCCATTTAGACCGTCATGGGGCATCCTTCTAGTGCAGCATTAACGTGAATCAATCAAAATGTGCACATAAAAAAGGTTAGACAGAACACACGATATCCAACTAAAACGTACCGACTTAATAGGCACGACGTACTCAGAGTCAACCTCGTCATCTTCCCCGCCCTTTCTTTTCCTTTGGGGAGATGGGCAAGGATCACTCGGCGTGTGCCACGAAGACTCACTCGTGGGAGCGTCGGCGTCGTCCGAGCTTGACGACGAACACTCGGGAACTGCCTGCGTGCATACTATCCGAAGTTCTTTGGAAGCAATGAGTTGAGGTTCATCCGAGCTCTTGTCACCCGCTTGTTGCACTTCGGTTGGTTTTTCCATCGTATTGGTTATAGAACACTGGAAGATATGTTCCGAAATCAATTATTTGCATCAAAATTAATTATTTCCATCAAAATAAACCTATTTGCATTGGATTCAATTATTTCCATCAAAATCAACCAATTTTGCATTGAGTTCACCTAATTTACAATCAAAGTCTATAAAATTTACAGGTGCACAACAAAAATAAACGAAAGTCCGTACAATCAAAGTCTGTACAATTCACCAAATTTCCAAGTCCGTACAAATCACCAACTTTCCGTACAATTCAAGTCCGTACAATTGCACCAAATAAAAAACCAAATTTCCGTACAATTCAAGTATGAACGTTGTTCCATCACAGATTACTCATATCCTAAGCTGTGGCATATATATATACCCAAGTACAGTTTCTCAAACTGATCATACAGAAGGAAAAAGAGCTGAGGAATTGGGCTTCAACTAGACCTATACAGCATATACAACATACCATTACCTTTGCACATTTGATGCACAAATTGCTTCCTCTATGACTGAATCGAAGTCTGGAAAACAACATAATATATCTCTCCAGGAACATGCATGGACTTAGAAATTTTCGACTACAAAAAACCAAATAAAAAACCAAATTTCCATAGGATTTAATTTGCATGCTTTGGAAACATCTATTACAATCTTTGCTTGGATGTTTAGATTATAAAGCAACCCTTATTTCTTATCCTATTCAATCCTGAACAGGAATACACCAAAAATTAAGAAGTGTAAAACAAAATCAGCCGTGAACTATCTGTTCCATCTCACAATCAAACCAGATGAAAATGACCTCAGTCACTACTAAAAGAATAACTATCTGTTCCATCCCACAAACAATGCTTCATTCACTACTCAAAGAATAACTATCTTATACTATTAACTTTTGTATTTATAAAAAAGTTCCAACTGCAGAATTAGTTCCCAAAAGAAGAAAGATTTCCCTGCAATATGCATGCAAATATTATCCCTAAAATACTACAATCCTACAGATCAAAAAATGCACAAGAAGTAAATTTTGCGGTCATTTATCCCAACAGCAGCAGGGGAGACAGAGAGAGAGAGAGAGAGAGAGAGAGAGAGAGAGACTTGAAGAGAGTGGGCAATGGAGGGCAGGGCAGAAGCGGCTGCCGGAGGTGGGAAGGATGAGGCAAGGGGGTCGACGGGTGGCGACGGTGCTCGACGAGGTGCGCTAGGTCGACGGCAGCGGCGGTGGTCGACGAGGCGTGGGGGGTCAACGAGGTAGGGGGGTTGATGGGCAGCGGCAGTAGTCGATGGGGCGCGCTGGGTAGACAGCGGCGGCGGTGGTTGATGAGGCGTGGGGGGTCGATGGAGGCGGCGGTCGGTGGTCAACAAAGCGGTGGCGGAGCAGCGTCTAGGAGAGCGGCGGCGCATCATTGATGATGGCGCCGATGGCTGAGAGGACGAGGGGAAGCTATATAGCTAGCTTAGAAGCTCGCGGGGACACTGGCGGTGGCAGGTGGCTTCGCAGGCGGCGGTGAGATTTCGGCAACCTAGCAGCGTTAGGGTTTGCGCGCACCGGGGACTTAGAAATTTTTGACCCGCGCGCTTTCTCTTATAGGTGAAATCTTATCTCTAGCGGGCCACTTAAGGGCCCACCAGAGATAATACCCTTCTCTGGCGGCGCTCTTAAATGCCCGCTAGAGATAAGATCTTCTCTGGCGGACAGCTAAGAGCACCACCAGAGAAAATAGCTGGCGGCGGCTTATGTGTGCCGCCAGAGAAAATAGCTTCTTTGGCAGCTGCTTTTGTGGGCCACCAGAGCAAATGTTGGTTAGGCACACAAGTCAGTGAGCCAGAGAAAATAGCTTCTTTGGCGGCTGCTTCTGTGGGCCGCCAGAGAAAATGTTGGTTGGGCCCACAAGTCAGTGACTCTGTCTAGCTGATAGTGGGCTTCACATGTCAATCAGAACAAAAATTCCTTTGGGATATCCTTTTCCAGATATTATAAATTGTTTTCGAATTACAAAAATTCAATTAAACTTCGACAATTCATATCTAGCAATCCATAGCTCCGTTTGACTCCATTCAACTTCCATAATTATTCTAAAATTGTCCCTGCTCACCAGTATTTTTAATTCCCAAATATTTCTACTTCTTTAAACATTTACAAACATAATTCCCATAGCTTTACACAACTTGGTCCATCGATACAAAATTTTTGCACACTATAGAACAACAAACTCCGTGAAAAGACGAGGACATGCCACACATAGATATTAGCCTCTCACAGTCTTCCCTACTCCATTCTTCTGCATGTACGGCATCAGAGATTCACCAATGGTAGCTTCTACGAGCTTAATCTTGTTTCGGAAATCTGTGAATAGAGGCATGGTAGCATACTGATTGTATTCTTCGACATCTTCGATGCCATCAACTCCCAAGATTGTCAGTTTTCCTTCTAGCGCTATGTGTTTCTTCAAATTCGCTGGGTCCGTTTCATAGAAAATCTGAGCGGCCCGATCGGCGATTACCCATGGATCGTCCCTGTGGCCTAGTCGCCAAGGTCAACAACTGTCAGCCCGAAGTTGTCCACGAACACGCCAGTTGGGTGTTTAACCCATTGGCACCGAAATAATGGGATCTGTATATTGAGTCCGTAGTCAAGTTCCCAGATCTCTTCTATGAATCCATAGTATGTGCTCTTTGGTCCATTGTGTCGACTGCCTCTACTCAAACGCCATTTTTTGGGATATACTATTTTTGTCTTTTGTTTTGGTATAAAACGTGTAACCATTAATGTCATATGCTTGCCACGAGGTGTATACACTTGATGGGCCACAAGCCAACCTATTCATTGTTGTTTCCTCCGCGGTTTCTCCATATCATAGGTTTTGGTCTTTTAACCAATTGGTGAAATGACGTTTGTGCTCCTTTATGATCCAGGCTTCTAAGCGGCCAGCATTTTGAGCTCTTATTTGATTTAGATGCTGTTCTATATATGGCTCTACTATCGCGAGCTGTTGTAGGACATTGTAATGAGCATCTAGCATTATTTTGTAATCATGATCGATTATTCTTTCCTTTCCTTTTATCCCTCTTCCAAATAATCTCCCCTCATGTCGAGGCGCCAGTAAATCAATTGCTTTCCCATCTTGTAAGTAGTCTATGCAACACTCTACGACTTCTTCTGCAGTGTATCCCTCTATCATTGAACCCTCAGGGTGAGCATGGTTCTGTACGTACCCCTCTAGAATGGACATGTACCGCTCATACGGCCACATCAGATATAAGTATAACGGATCAAGTGCAATTATCTGTGGCACGATATGAACCATGAAATGTACCATCATATTAAAAAACGACGGAGGCAAGCACATTTCTAGCTAGCACATAATCTCTATCATATATATACGAAGAGGATCTAACTTTTCAGGATCAATGACTATGAGATGTACCATGAGATCAAGTGCAATTATCTGTGGCACAATATGAACCATGAGATGTAACATCATATCAAAAAACGACGGAGGCAAGCACATTTTTAGCTGGCACATAGTCTCTATTATAAATATATGAAGAGGACTTAAATCTTCAGGATCAATGACCTTTTGTGAAATGGCATTAAAGAAGTAACACATCCTTGTGATGACCACCTTTATATGAACTGGTTTGATTGCTCTGATGGTAATAGCCGCAATCATAAGAATTATAGCCGGACATCGAAAAATCTTTTATCGAAACTAGTCGCTTAATGTTTGACGAGAAACCTGTAGGTACTCTCACTCCATGTAGACTTTTGCACAATGTTTTTTTCTCCTTTTCTGTTAAGGTGAAGGTAGCCAGGGGAAGATAGGTTTTGCCATTACCTAGATCTATGGAGTGAAGATCTTTCCTGATATTCATATCAACTAGGTCATTACGTGACTTTAGCCCATCCTTTGTTTTGCTGGGTACGTCAAGTAAGAGCCCAATGAAAATCCCCCTTTATATAGCATCTTCTTCCTCGGCCCTCTTCACTGGAGCCCGAGTTTTCTCTCTTCTATAGAAGCAAAAATATCGGAGGAATGTTTTCAACTCGAAATCTTTGGTGGATTTTGGTTTCTAAGGTTAGATCATTTTTCTCCTACCTTCTTTATGTAGTTTGCTTTTAAATTTATATTTTCAATTTAGTGAATTTTATCATGCATAGTGTTCTTATGTAACCTAGATCTATAAATTTTAATTAGCACCTTGGAGCTCAATTTGGCCCAAATGTTTTATGCAATCTTAGAGCAATGATATTTACTCATTCATCGATGATGATTATTTAGCTAGACATGGTAGTGGCCCCCTGCCACAATAGTAAGGGCTGGCGGCCACTTAAGTGGACTGCCAATGAAAACCTCCTCTATTTTCGCTAGCGGTCCACGTTACAAGCCATCGGCGTTAAAGCCAGACGGCGTGTAACATGGCCCGCCTGTGAAAATGGTGTACTCTTCACAGGCGGGCCACATTAGCGACCATCAGCGATAATACTTTTTTGCTGGTGGTCGCAGCCCACCCCCCGTGGCCTACCTACCGCAGGTGGCTGCTCTTTTGGCACGCCTGCATTTTGAAGCTACTAATACCATGAAAAATTAATTTTGTAGCAGTGACTTTTGTTAGGATAACAATTTTGAATGAAGGAAACATATAAAAACTTTGATTTTTAGTGGTACCTTTAACTCCCATAGAAATACTCTTTTCGGATTCTTACATTGGATGATGGCATTGTACGTGGATTTGATCGAAAATTGGTCACTGAATAATGTGACTTGTCCACGATATTATCAAGTAGAAATTTTTCCAAGTGTTGGAGAGAAAGATGGTTTGAGCAAAATCACCCTCTACAGACACCAACAAAGCACGCAATGAAGAAAAACTGAAAAAGGCATATATCTTCAGTAATCTCAAGTCCTTGTTTCAGCAGCAGGTTACTACCGATCACTGACAGCCTGTGATTATAGAGAAACACGGGATTTTGTCATAAAAAAATCGTACTGAATCTTAGACATTACTCCGAGAGGTGTTGTTCAGACAATGCATAGAAATTTGAACAATACTGTTCAGATCTTGCTGATCAAAGTGACAGATCTGTGTGGATGTCTGCAGAAAATTATCAAAAGAAGAGGCAGAGAAAATTTCGATTAGTCCAAAATTTTCGCTTTTTAGAAATAAAATACTTAGAAAACCTCAACAGCTCGGTCCCGTAGCTCAGTCGGTTAGAGCGTTGGTCTTATGAGCCGAAGGTCGCGGGTTCGAGCCCCGCCGGGACCAGCTTTTGTTTCAGCACATTTCAACACTGTTTTTGTTACATTTTTAAATTTTTGTTTCTAAGCATTTCATCACTGTTTTGTGACATTTAAAAATTAAATTTCTTCGCTGTTTTCGTTACATTTTTGGAGGATCAATTGAGAACAAAAATATACACTTATTCTCTGTTTTTTTTTTTTTGCATTTTTGGGAGGGTCAATCGAGCACAAAAAAGTATAGGAAATAATGTGATTACTAGAATGAATAACATGTTCTGGATATAATAGAACTGTAAAGCAATTATTGTAGTGTTTAAGCATACATGGCCTATGTGGTTGATGCCTTTTTGCACTACCCAAAGTTGATGTTGTACCGAACAAATTCATGTTCTCAAAGCGTACATCAAATTCAGAAAGAAAAATTAAATGGTGATTTTTCTCTTTTACATTTTATTTAGTAAAAATTTAATTTCATTGTTTTTCTTGTGTGATAATGGCATCATGCCCTATTTGACTAGATTTTTAAAATTAATTTTTAAGTACTGGATCACTAAAATGTATGGACCAGGTCGGGCGCCAAACCCTTCTACCAACCTAATAGAAAAGGTTATAAAAAATTGCGGAGACTAATTATTGATGGCACGATGCTTACGGATCAAATTGTTCACTGGTTTTGTCCCTAGGGGTGTAGATGTAGTAGATAAAAACCATCTATCTATTATATATTAAAAGTTCATTAAATATTCTCTAGAGCACTCCTACACCACCATATGTCACCTCTTCAAATTAATAGAAATTATAGAAATTCTAAAAAAACATCTGTCATTGATTTTTATTTAAACCGGTGAACTATCTATTTTAGACTATTAAAACTACCTTTAATTAAAAATTAAAAAAACGAATGCTCCGGAGTCCTTTCCCCTTTTCCGCCCACGCGAGAGTATGAGACGCACCGTGCCAGCCCTTTCCTTTTCATCTTTTTTTTTTAATCTATAGTACTTAAACATCTTCTAGAGTACACCATGTGTCACTCTAATAAATTAGAGAGAATTTAAAAAAACATTTTTCGTTTAATACGATGGTCCCATTATTCTAGACCATTAGATCTATCTCTTAATACAGTGGTTATTTTGGGCCATAAGATCTCTCTTTTTTTAAAAAAAAAAAAACACATCCCCATACCCTCCTGTACGTAGCCATCCCATCTGCTTCCTGTACGTGCACGTACGTACGTTCGTGTATGACCTCCCCTCCTATTCCTTTTCTCTCCAATTTTTGTGCTATATTAGTTAGATGGGAAGAATTTTTATTGATAACAAATTTCAAACAACTATACATCTAAATCATATAGCTATTTAAATCATATAGCTATTTTTTATAGATGTAGTTATCGGCGAAACGGGACAGGGGGCCCCACATACCCCGGGGACGCGTGGATCTTCGGTCACGTTAGCTCCTCCGGGGCCCATATTCTGCACCAGTGACGGCCGGCTACGCCCGTTTTCCCGCTAAGTACCTGGGCACGAGCACTGCCTTGGCCCAGGTGCGCACTCCCCGGGCGAGTCGCGACGACGGCTCGCATCCACCTCCTCGGGCCCCGCGTCCCGGGGACCTTCCCGGGCCCGGACCCGGGCCTTGCCCCACGGTCCCGGGAGCCACCTCCTCGGTCCCGGGGCATGTCCCCGGGAACATTACTGGGACTTCCCGTGCCCGGGCCTCACCCCCCGGTCCTAGGACCCACAGCTCCAGCCCCGGGTCGCGTCCCCGGGGTACATTACTGGGACTTCCCGTGCCCGGGCCTCTCCCCCCGATCCCGGGACCCACAACTTCAGCCCCGGGTTACGTCCCCGAGGCACATTACTGGGGCATTCCCGAGCCCGGGGTGCGCTCCCCGGGCCCGGGGCCCACAGCTTCGTCCCCGAGGAACTCAGCGCCTTGTGCGCGCGGAGGGCTCGACGAGCTCTCTGCCCCGGGCATGAGCCTGACTCGAGAGGACCAACTGTTCCAACTACCTGCATTAATAGCGAGGCGATGGGGCGCGTCGCCCCTGTCGCCTGCTCTGCCACGCGTGACGGCCCCCCGTGGGCCGGCACCCTGCGCAGTCAGAGAACTTTTGACTAAGAGGGCTTCAGTTTTTCACACTCTGGCAGCGGTGGCGTGCACTATCACATCTTCACGACCTAACCGCCCACAGCAGCCGAGCGACATGATGACCAGACTTGCCGAACCAACTCCGACTGGCTTGGTAGGCGGACGTGCACGACAAGACATATCATACCTAGAAAAGCTTTCTCCTCACATATAAGCTGGGCACTGTGGACTCCCCTTGGACTATGAAAGGAGGATCCATGCCAAGCAGAAAGGGGATTCGGGTTCCATAGGCTCTCTCTCTCACGCTCTCGCTCTCTCTTTTTCCGGAGGGAGGCTTCTGGAGGGGTTGAGCTTCGAGAGAGACTGAGTTCGTCCCCAAGTTAGAGCTAGCTTCTTGAGCACCCCTCAAGAACATCTTGTAAGAGCAAACCACATTCACCTCCCACATAGCAGATACACACAGGAGTAGGGTATTACGCCTCCACGCGGTCCGAACTTGTCTACTTCTCCTGCCTCCCTTACGTGCCATCGTCTCGACGCCGCAGTCGTCCTGTGAACAACTCCCCTGGCCGAACCTCAAAGGGGGGTCCCCAGACTCCCCGCGGTTGGAGTTCACTCCTCCGACAGATGGCACGCCAGGTAGGGGGAGTTTCACTTCCAGGCAACACGCCGGCGTCCCCAACGCCGGCACACTCCATGACAGGAGGTCATCATCTGCGGGACTCAGACGAGGAGTCCGGCGGCTTCACCCCGCCGGGCGACGTTAGCCCGGTGGCGAGCTCGCCACGCTCCTCCTCCCCGTCTTCCTGGGGGCGCGCGGCGCGTGCCCGACGGGCCAAGCTCGCCCCTCGGCGGCCTGGTTGTGCGGCCTCGGCCCGTTCCCTTGCGGAGGGGGCCAGCAAGTGCCCCGCTGGGTCTGCCGCGGCCTCATCCATGAGGCGCGAACGGGCGCGCCGCTCCACGGCGCGCCGCAATCTCAACTTCTAGTCAGCGACGCCGCAGGGAGACCTCCTAGCGGCGGAAGCCCTCCTGCGCCACCCTTCGGCATTTACCGGAGGTGGAGGCCGGGAACGGCAGTGGCTCAACGAAGTCACCGACCAGGTAGGCGCGGCCCATCGTCGGGTAGCCGCCGACAGCCGCGCAGGGGCCGGGAGTGCCGACCGCGCGACATCTAGCGCAGGCCGCCCCCCCGCCCCAAAGCAGAACCAAGCCCGGAGCGCGGCGCCTCGCGCCACGCCTTCGGCCAAGAATAGCCGTGGCGACCTCCGTGAACGGCTAAACCGGATGCGGTCCCATGAGGACGCCCGGGCCACATTGGAGCGACAGCGCGAACGGCGTGCGAGCGCCGTTGGGCGTCCCGAGGCCCTGGCCTCCAGCTCCAACCCCTCGGCGGGAAACCGTCGTCCGTTGCCCGAGCCCGCTCAGCACGGCTCGGGTTGCCTGGCGCTCTCCCCAAGCCTCCGGCAGGTGCGCTAGCCGGCCAAGTTCCGGCCCAGCTTTTGAGCCTCCCTGAGCGAGCTGTCCCTCCCCAGGTACCCGGGCCGGATGGTCCTCGGGGCCAAAAGTGATCTGGGTGTCTGACCACTTCAGCCTCCGGGCTGCCGCTGGGCTCAATGCCGCGGCCAGCAACTCGCGCTTCATGGCTTTGAAGCCACGACGCGAGGAGCGGGCTTGTGCCCCGCCATCGAGGGTGGCGAGGATGTTCTCGGGTTCTTAGAACTCAAGAGGTTGCTCCGAATCGGGAGAGGTGTCGGCGAGGATCTCGACACCGGAGTCGCGACCGTGCGGAGGAAAGGATTGCGCATAAGTATTTTGCCCCCTAGCAGTGGAAAAAACCGAGCCCGAAGCCAACCAGGCGGGACACCGCAAGCCAACGGGGGCCCGGGGCGCCGCACAGAGGGGCGCACCCACGGCCCCGGGGCTTGGACAATGTCCGGGGTTTAGCAGGATGGGATACGGTAGCTCGCTGGTAGGGAACCAATAATTATGCGCAAACCCAGCCGCTGCACGGGCGCGGCCCGATTATGCCTAGCTTCTCGAGCATGCGCTTGTCGCGCACGCTCGAGCGAAACGCGTGAATAACTGCGTGATGAGCGATGTGGGGGATGGTGTTACGTACCTGGCTGAAGCGCTGCAAACAACGCCTCAGCGACTCGTCCCCGCCCTGACGTAGGGCGTGGAGATCCACCTCAGTCCCAGGGCGTGGGAAAGTGCCCTGGAAGTTCGCCACGAAATGGTGGCAGAGGTTCTCCCACGAGTAGATCGAACCCTCAAGGAGGTTCATCATCCAGGAGCGAGCTTGGACCTTAAGGGCGACGGGGAAGTAGTTGCCATCACCTTTTCATCGCCGCCGGCCGCCTGGATAACGGTGGTGTAGATCTACAGGTACTCTGTGGGGTTGATGGAGCCGTCATACTTCTCCGGCAAGCTGGGCCGGAACTTGGCCGGCCAGCGCACCTGCCGGAGGCCTGGGGAGAGTACCAAGCAACCCAAGCCGTGCTGAGCGGGCTCGGGCGACGGACGACGGTTTCCTGCCGGGGGGTTGGAGCTGGAGGCCAGGGCCTCGGACGCCGACGGCGCTCGCGCGCCGTTCGCGCTGTCGCTTCAATGTGACCCGGATGTCCTCATGGGACTGCATCCGGTTTAGCCGTTCATGGAGGTCGCCACGGCTATTCTTGGCCGGAGGCGTGGCGCGAGGCGCCGCACTCCGGGCTTGGTTCTGCTTCCGGGCGGGGGGCCGGCCCGTGCTAGATGTCGCGCGGTCCACACTCCCGGCCCCTGCACGGCTGTCGGCGGCTACCCGACGATGGGCAGCGCCTACCAGGTCGGCGACTTCGTTGAGCCACCACCGCTCCCGGCCTCCGCCTCCAGTAAATGCCGGAGGGTGGCGCAAGAGGGCTTCCGCCGCTAGGAGGGCTTCCTGCAGCGTCGCTGACTGGAAGTTGAGATTGCAGCGCGCCGTGGAGCGGCGCGCCCGTTCGTGCCTCATGGATGAGGCCGCGGCAGACCCAGCGGGGCACTTGCCGGCCCCCTCCGCAAAGGAAGGGGCCGAGGCCGCACAACCAAGCCGCCAAGGGGCGAGCTCGGCTCGCCGGACACGCGCCGCGCGCCCCCAGGAAGACGGGGAAGGGGAGCGTGGCGAGCTTGCCACCGGGCTAACGTCGCCCGGCGGGGTGAAGCCGCCGGACTCCTCGTCTGAGTCTCGCGGACGATGACCTCCTGCCATGGAGTGTGCCGGCATTGGGGACGCCAGCGTGTCGCCTGGAAGTGAAACTCCCCCTACCTGGTGCGCTAGCTGTCGGAGGAGTGAACTCTAACCGTGGGGAGTCTGGGGACCCCCCTTTGAGGTTCGGCTAGGGGAGTTGTTCACAGGACGACTGCGGCGTCGGGACAATGGCACGTAAGAGAGGCAGGAGAAGTAGACAGGTTCGGGCCGCGCGGAGGCGTAATACCCTACTCCTGTGTGTATCTGCTATGTGGGAGGTGAATGTGGTTTGCTCTTACAAGATGTTCTTGAGGGGTGCTCAAGAAGCTAGCTCTAACTTGGGACGAACTCAGTCTCTCTCGAAGCTCCACCCCTCCAGAAGCCTCCCTCCAGGAAAAGAGAGAGCGAGAGCGAGAGAGAGAGAGCCTATGGAACCCGAATCCCCTTTCTGCTTGGCATGGATCCTCCTTTCATAGTCCAAGGGGAGTCCACAGTGCCCAGCTCACATGTGAGGAGAAAGCTTTTCTAGGTATGATATGTCTTGTCGTGCATGTCCGCCTACCAAGCCACGCCGGAGTTGGTTCGGCACATCTGGTCATCATGTCGCTCGGCTGCTGCGGGCGGCTAGGTCGTGAAGATGTGACAGCGCACGCCACCGTTGCCAGAGTGTGGAAAACTGAAGCCCTCTTAGTCAAAAGTTCTCTGACTGCGCAGGGAGCCGGCCCACGTGGGGCTGTCACGCGTGGCAGAGTGGGCGACGCCCCCCGTCGCCTCGCCATTAATGCGGGTAGTTGGAACAGTTGGTCCTCTCGAGTCAGGCTCATGCCCGGAGCAGAGAGCTCGTCGAGCCCGCCGCGCGCACAAGGCGCCGAGTTCCTCGGGGACGAAGCTATGGGCCCCGGGCCCAAGGAGCGCACCCCGGGCCCGGGAATGCCCCAGTAATGTGCCCTGGAGACGCGACCCGGGACTGAAGCTGTGGGTCCCGGGATCGGGGGACGAGGCCCGGGCACGGGAAGTCCCAGTAATGTTTCCGGGACATTCCCCGGAACCGAGGAGGTGGCTCCCGGATCGTGGGCGAGGCCCGGGCCGGGAAGGTCCTCGGGACGCGGGGCCCGAGGAGGGGGCTCCCGGGACCAGGGGGCGAGGCCCGGGCCAGGAAGGTCCCTGGGACGCGGGGCCCGAGGAGGTGGCTGCGAGCCGTCGTCGCGACTCGCCCGGGGAGTGCGCACCCGGGCCAAGGCAGTACTCGTGCCCAGGTACTTAGCGGGAAAACGGACATAGCCGGCCGTCACCGGTACAGAATGTGGGCCCCGGAGGAGCTAACATGGCCGAAGATCCACGCGTCCCCGGAGTATGTGGGGCCCCCAGTCCCGTTTCGCCGACAGTAGTATATCATTTTCATTTAATTTGGTGGATCTACAAATTTAAACCATTAGATCTACATTTAGAAAGTAAGCCTGCAAATCCCCTCCCCTCTGCTCAATCAAACGTCCTGGTTCAGAACATAAGCCTCCAAATCCCCTCCTCTGCGCTCAAACTCATGTACCGGCTGACCTGCACTGGCGATTCGAACGCACGCATTGACGCACCCCTCCCCTACTTTTTTCTATGGTTGTTAAGATTTAATCCATGATTTGTTATAGAATAATTAAACATTGGATGGCATATCCGATGCACTGTGCATGCAGTTCATAGGTGGTTCTGATTATTTGATGCTTTTATAAATAAACTATCTTAGAAACATAGCCTTTTAAACTTAACATTCAATTTATGATATGTTTAAACCATTGTATTTCTTTTAATTAAATCAACAATTTGAGATCCATAAAGAAAAGAGAATTGGACATCTAATGACTTTTTAGCAACCTAATTTCTCACATATGCATATGCATGTTATAGCCTATATGCCTTAATCTTGGTATTTTATATAAATAAACAATCTTAAGACGGTCATAACTTCTTAAATAAATGTATATATGATTTATGAAATTGGATATCTAATGACCTTTTAGCAACATAATTTCTCTCATATATGCATGTGCATGCTATAGCCTATACACATTAATCTTGGTGTTTTTTTACAAATAAACGGTCATAACTTCTTAAATAAATATACTATCTATGAACTAAGGATGAAGTCTCTAATAGCAATATTTGAACTATCAACTCTCTAATAGCAATATTTTCTTTCGAAAGTGCTCCCCCATCTAGGGTCTCTTTTTCCTAGCAAACATATTGAAAAAAAGTTCAAAATTCGAACATCACACTCAATCGTAGCGAGCACAGCTAGCCTCGCGTAGCATGGTCGCAAGGAATCATAGCAATGACATGACCCATGGGGGAACACTATCAAGTCAATTCGAGAAGCAAAGTCCGCAATCATTAGTCCCATATTTTTTAGCTCTAACTCAACACAATTTGTGAACACTAGTCATTCCCTGAGCATTCACACGTGCTACATATTTTAAACAATCAATAACATCTCGGTTATATACTAATTCACATTTTAGAATTATTAAATCATAAAATTATTAAAATTGACATTTCAAACTAAGACCTACTCGGTATTTACTACTTTTGAATTTTAAAACCATTAAAAAACTAATTAAATCCTAGACAAATACAACTCAATATTTTTAATTTTTATTATTTTGATATTTTAGATTTTATAAAATCAAGAAAATAGTATAATCGAGACTCCAAGTTTTGATAAATCAAGGTATGGACATCATTCTTAATACAAGCATTGATAATCAATTTTTAATTAATTAATTGCAATGATGCATATCTTGATGCCGCAGGGTAGGAGAGCATAACATCATGCATGTTTTGGTGGTATAGTCAAAAATTATGCCAATATTGCGAAGTGTACAAAGTAAAAGCTGTCACAACCTTACAACTTTTTGTTGGATAGGTCGCCTCCATCCCCACCGTTGTCACTTGCATCGTGCCCATTGCACGAAATAGCCTATACTCGCAGGCACCTCCTGCACCATGAGAGCTCTGCTCCATTGCTCCATGGGCATGTCAAAGCCAAGCCAGTCACATAACGACATCAAAGATGGAGGAAACACTGGAGAACATGATGGATAGGTTGGGGGATGTGCAGGTTAGGGTCTGGAAAAGATGTGCCAACAATACCGGTAAATTCGGGTTCGAACTGATGTGTCTAACTTAGAGGAGGAAGAAGAAGGCAAAGCAGAGACTTTTTGCAAATATGCTTATTATATGCCAAAAGTGGATGAAAAGCATTTATATGTGCTAAGAAAAAAATAGAAACATCTTTTTCTTAGCCAAGGTACAAATTGGAAAAAAGTGACAGTTCAAACATCATGCTAGATTGTAGTGAGTGCACCTAGCCTAATGATAAATTTTAGAATCTCCAAAAAGAAAATATGCTAGAAATTCAAAGAGGTTAAAAAAATAAACATATGGCCTTTGTCTAATTTAGTAAACTAGGCCACACAAATCGCATGCTTAAAATATAAACACATATAGTACTCACAATAAAAACATAGGAAACAACTCCATTGTTGCAACACAATATTTTCTTATACATTTAAGGTTCCACAATTCCAGTTAAATTTAGTTTAGAATTATATATTTTCCGATGGAGCTTTACAGAAAATTGTAACCAATGCTCAAAGTAGTTCCAACAAAAGAAGATCAAAAGTGTAAAACAAAATCGAAGAATATTTCAAGAAAAAGTCATCCATGCATAAAAAATTATATGCTTAGAGTAATAAATTTTTAAGCAATATCAAATATCAAATAAGATGCCCGCGTATATGCGCAGGCTTACTTCCTAGTTGAAAAGCCTAAGGGACAAATATATTATCGAACAAGTTATTATCTGATACTATTCATGATTCTTTTTCCAAGTAGTGGTAAAGAAAGCACCATAGACTTGAAACTACGGTTATCCTGCACAGTTCAGCTAAGGGTCAATTACGTGCCCCTAAAATATCACATAATCCCTTGTATGTCTTTGTTATTTGCATGATCTTTAATATACCCTTGAATTTTTTTTATCCCTTACATGCCCATTCCATTAGTTGATTGTTAGTTTTTTTATTAAAAAATGGCCTTATTGCCCTTTACAGTTAGAAATGTTATATGCATGAATTATTTAGGTTGTGAAAAACAGTAAGAGGTAAATTACCAAATATGCAGTTTTGAATTTCAAAACTTTTAAAGTAATTTCCTTGAAATTTTAAAAAAAAGTTGTGAAATTTTGCATCGAATTTGAAAAATAATTTTTGAATGAATATGCGGTTTAAAAAAATGTGGATTTTGTCATGAGCATGTATTCACCTTCCATCATTATTTTTCACTTGATGCAAAATTTATCGAAAATTGTTTAATAATTAAAAATTTTGTTTTTCTTCTTCTTCTTCAATGCAAAATTTTAAATTTTTTGTGAATATGTATTTAATCCATTCTAATATTTTTTTTATAACTAAAAATCGTTATTTATGAGATTGCTTATCATTTTGTAATATATAAACTAGAGGCAATATGGTTATTTTATGAAAAATTGACAGTCAACTAATGAAACAAACATATAGGAGATCAATATAGAAATTCAAGGTTATAGAAGGGATTTGACAAAATTTAGATGCATGCAAAGAATTAGCTAAATATTCAGGGACATAAAAAAATTCTCTTCAGCTAAGGAATAAGAAGACCCAACGGCTAAACAATTGCAGAAATCAGAATCTCCCAATGGAACCTTCTGTTCTGTTCAGCTCAAAGGTCTTTCCGGTAGATCCCTTCAAAGAAAAAAAAAGAATCTTCCTGGCAGACAAAAGGTGTTTTTTAAGAGCAATTTCAACAGACTTGCTAAGTGACTGGCTAAACCAAAATTTAGTAAGTTGGAGAAAAATAAAGGCTCCAATAGACTTATCAACCGGTTGGCTAAATCTATCCCCTGGCTTGCCAAACTTGGCCAATCGAAGCCAATGACCAAATCCCTCTCATTCGTGGGTCCCACCAATTCTGAGATAGATGAGAGATGGCAAGGGAAGGGAATCCGTACCTACACCGCCACCGTCGCCGTCCTTGTCTAGTCGTCGCGCCGGCCGCCCTCACCGCCTTGTCGCCCGTGCCGGCCTCCCCCGCCGCTGCCTGCCTCATCCACCACCGATAGCGGCGGCAGCAGCTGCCACCGTCGTCTATCCTTGTCTATTGAGGAAGAGAAAGAGTGAGCAGAGAAAAGACTGACATGTATGATCCAGAAAATTTGGAGAGTGAGAGATGAAGAGACTATTAAAGCATATAAAAGATATGAAGAGAAATTATTTTAAGATAACTGAATAAATAGATAAATAGAAAGTCAAATTTAAAAAGACTATTGGAAATCCTCTAGCCTCGGCAAATCCGCCTACGGAACCAAACACTGATGAAACAGACACCCATCCATCTACCAATGCCAGCTTCACTCGATTGCCTCGTGCGGTCCTCACTCTCCATCTCCACTCCGACCCAGCGGGAAGGCGACCCACCCGCCCTGCCCCTGCCCTCGCTGCCAGCCTGCCTGCCACGGACATGTGGGCCCTCAATCTGAAGGTCGGTGGGCCCTGCCTCACGCCGAGGCGCCCAGCCGCACCGGCGGCGGCCTGGGGCGGCGAGGCCGGGCCGTGTTCCGTGGCGGCGGGGCGGAGGCTCGGGAGGCGCGGCCCGTCGTCGCTGGTGGCGGTGGGCGCGTCGGGGAGGAGGAGCAAGGACGGCCCCGGCGACGGCTGGGACGATGAGGCCAAGAACAAGGCCTCGTCTTCCGGTGAGACCCCTTTCCGACAAGTATTTGACGCGAATTTCTGGGATTAGAGCCGGAAAAGGTGGGATCTTGGCGCGATCGGAAAAAAGGTGGTAGCTTTTTTCCTAGATGCCATGCGCTTGGGGGATTGGACGGGTGACTTGCTGCCAAAATTTCCGGCAGGTGATGGGTTTTGTGCAACTGATTGACGAGATAGCGGTGGAAATTTGGGTTAAATTATCACTAGCTACTTACTTCTATATCGCCTCCTGACCTTGTTTAATCGAATTGGTCCTAATATTAATTACTGGCTTCCAGATAGAAACTGGGAAATATTGCATTCAGGCAGTAGGTTTTGGTATGGATTCAGCGTTGAATCCTTGTTTACCCCCATTGGGCATGGTTTTCCCACTTGTTGAATTGTGCTACGTGGATACTAGTGCTTGGATGGTTTTTGCTCCTTTTACGTTATTACATATAAAGGAAATACATGACAACGTGTCTGCACAGATAGCAGTAGGACACGGGAACTTCAGGCTCTATAAAAAAAATGCTTCATTCTTGCTGTGTATTTTTGTAGTATATTCTAGTTAAAAGCATGAACTGAAATGTTGACCTGATCCGGGTTGTGTTGAAACGGCCTCCACAGGTGACAGCTCTGATGGATTGGACCAACTGCATAATGAATCCAAATCCAGTGACCCGATTAATATTTCTAACAGCAATTACTGGAGAGATGTCAGAGCAAACCTTGTGCGCCAGGAGCAGGTAAGGCCAACCTGTTCTTACTTACAATATATAGTGTTCATAGCTTCTCTTTAAATTGTTTCCTACATAAGGACAAACATTGAGGACATCCAGACATTTATGATTTCACCTGCTATGGGTCCTTTGTTCTCTGGCAAGAAAGTTGGGAGTGGTGTGTTGAGGGGTCACTGATCACAAGACAATTCCAATTTCTGTATGAACATGCATTTTTTTTCTCCAATTAGTACATTGCATAAGAATATGACTTCAACCAGTGTGTATTGGAAATATATGTTTTTTCAATATTAGTAAAGTATTGGTGATCAAATGGTAGCTAGCAAGAAATATTCACACATAACAATTGAAAGCACTCGGCACGTCAATATTCTTCAGCACCACATTGTTCCTTGAAATTGGCTGCTAGATGAAGATTGTCATCACATAGGTTGCTATTTTGTAAATATTTACATCTTTCTTTACATATTGGTGCAATATAGTTTCATATTGCTCTTAGCTGAGAACTGAAGTTCTTGAAATGAAAGCAAAAGCGATTATCATTGAGTTATTTTCTGTGCTACTTTTAAAATCCATTTCTTTGAATCAGGAGCTCTTAGTAGATCCAAGTGCACCCACGGAGTCAAAGACATCCTCGGGAGAACCCGTACACCAGCTTCCTCAGAAGTGGGCTCACCCTATTACAATGCCAGAAGCAGGGTGTGTCTTGGTTGCTACCGAGGTGCTTGACGATGATAGCATCTTCGAAAGAACTGTGATTCTCCTCCTTAGACTAGGTTCCAGAGGCACGTTTGATGGCCCGTTTGGAGTCATCCTGAACCGTCCACTCTACACGAAGATCAAGCATGTGAATCCATCATTCCAGGACCAGGCAACACCGTTCGGTGACTCCCCCCTCTTCTTCGGAGGCCCTGTCGACATGAGCATGTTCTTGGTGAGGGCTGCAGACAACTCACGTCTCAAGGGGTTCGAGGAGGTTATACCAGGCATTCGCTTTGGCTTCCGGACCGACCTAGAAAAGGCTGCTGTTCTGATGAAGAGTGGTGCAATTAGGAGTCAGGACCTGAGGTTTTTTGTTGGGCATGCAGCCTGGGATTATGAGCAGCTGCTAAGTGAGATCAGGGCAGGATATTGGGCTGTCGCTTCCTGCAGCACAGAGCTGATCAGCGACGCGCTGACAGGCGATCCTTCTTGCCTCTGGACCGAGATATTGCAGCTGATGGGAGGGCATTACTCGGAGCTAAGCCAGAAACCGAAGCAAGACAACCCGTAGATGCTGCTCATGTGTATCATCACAATTCACAACAGCTAAGGTTGTATCAGTCCTGTACATAATTGGAATAGGATAAATCTCACCTGCAACTCTAGCCTCATGCCCTCCATGCTTCATGTAGCAACTGCTATATATGCAACTGTTACATATGCCTTTTCTTACTGAAATAATCTCAATACGATGGCTGTGCATGGATGATGGCAAATGCCAGAATGTGGAAAATTTGTAGTTTTCTCGTGCCACCCTATGATGAAATACCTATCCTACAAGAAAGATACTGAGAAAGTGCATCCTTCTGTACACAAATGTTCTATCAGGTGATGTCAGTTTATAGTATTTTACAGTTTACATGCGAGAATATACAGAGATCAATGCTGTATAGGCGACTCTAAAGCAATACTGGGCACTGGTGAAGCTAGAGAAGTAGAGCAGTTCCAGAATTCTGCTATACTTTACTCTTAAGGGCTCCTTTGGATTGGAGAAAAATCAAAGAAATTTTAAAAGATTTCAAACCTTAGGGCTCCTCTGGAACGCGGGATTCTAAAAATTCTGGAACGCGGGATTCTAAAAATACGGAAACATGAAAAATGCCGGATTGGAATGTCATTGTCTAATGAATCCTTAGGATTTGTAAAGTACAAGAGTCATTCAAACATGTTGTTTGGTTGCTTCAAAGGAAAATAGCAAAGGAATTTAGAGAGAGGTAGACACAAAACATGATTCCCATTAGGTTGAACCTCATATTAGAAATCCTCTAAAATTCCTATGAATTGAGACAATCCATAGGAATTTCAAAAGAATTTTGGTGGCTCAATTCCTTGTTCCAAAGGGGCATATAGGAAAAGTTTCCCTAGAATTGAAATACTTCAAAATTCCTCCAAATATCCTTCATTCCAAAGGAGCCCTTAGAATTTTTTTTCCTATGTGTGTCTTTTGGAACAAAGGATTTGAGCATGTCAAAATCCTATAGATTGCTATCATATGCATCAATTCCATAGGAATTTTTACCATAAGCTCAAACCTTATTTTATTTTTTTCTTTAAAAAGTCCAAGGCATGTTGATTCTCTCTTTGTCTCTCTTCCCTCTCTTAATTCCATCAAATTCCTATGATTATATTCCTACAAACCATCTAAACATAACAAGTTTCAAACTTCTGTGTTTTGAATTTCTACAGGATTTGTTCATATGTGATATCTCAATCCCATGTTATTCTTATTTCTGTGTTTTTTAAATCATACGTTTTAAAGGAGCCTACTTTGACAACTCTAAGTCTAACCAAAACCTTGCATACGCGAGATGCTTTTCAGGTCCAGGAAGATTAATGGTATTGTACTATACCTGATACCGGTCAAAGCTGTTCATTTTCCCCTTCTTGACTTGCTGTCCAAATTACTCCTAAATCCATGGGTTTCTGGAACCTTCTGTTATGTCAAACAGAAGGTCAAAAGCTGTGTCATTTTTAGCTGGCCGCCTAGCAAGACCAGATTTCAGCTGATCTCCAAAAGCATTTTTAGCTGTTCATTGTCTGGTGATGATGTGGTCAAAGCGTATGTCGAGTGCGTATATACGGGGCTACGAGCACACAGGCTTAACTTATCATTGAATTTGAATCCATTGCACCTTGCTTGAGCTGCATCTGAACTGGTACATGAACTTGCTGACCACGAACGAGCCGACGGAGAAGACAATATTATACCCCTTCCGATTTTTAATATTTCACACCGTTAACTTTTACATATAAATTAGATCATTCGCTTTATACAAAAATTTGTACAGATATATAAAAATATAAATTATGTTTAAAGTACCTTTAATGATAAAATAAATTACAATAAAATAAATATAATTACATATTTTTTTTAATAAGATGAATGGTCAAACACATGTATAAAAATCAATCATGTCAAATATTAAAAACCGGAGAGAGTAATAAAAAATTTGATAAGGCAGTGCATTTTTTCACATGTTTCAATTATATGTATCTTTTTTAGCTACTTCAACATATTATTGCCACATATTATTTACTTCACGCCCCTAAAAATATGTTTTCTCAATAAACTTATCATACATTGGGTAGACCATTTGTTTTAAGCTATTTACTAAATTTGATTCTCAAATTATTTGGTTTATCTCTATAGTGAATTAGATAATCAGTAGCAATAATCGAGTCAGTAATATATCTTAAACGGGGTCTAGTGGGAGGACTCAGGCCTACACACTTGTACAGTAATTGGCCATATGTCTATCCATTCACAAAATTATTACTAGTATTCTTATGTAGGAAAGTAACATAAATTAGTTTAATTCATGTGAAGATATTCCAAAATTCTTTCCATCAAAGGAATCATCAGCGATAGGATGAGAAACTATTTTGCTACCTTGAGGGAGTCCTATCTTTGTTTAAAAACCTACCAAATAGTTATAAAAATTTCTCAAAAATTTTGATAATAGTCATAACATACATATACCACTCTACAAAATTTTAGCTCTAAACTCAACCCACACATTGAGATATAAAAAAGACAGATTCAGCATATGAATAATAGTGGTATTATACACACCAAAATTTATCTTTTTTTCTTGATGTATGGGTCGAATTTAAACTTGATTTTTTATAGAGTAATAGATACTACTATACTACATTATTATTTTTTAGAATTTTTCATAATTATTTGTATTGAATTTGAAAAAAAAAGTACATGAAAAGACATCCCCTCAAGTGATTAGAATTTATTTCTGCAATAGTACAAACAGTTGCAGTTTCAGTGGCTACAGGATATATCCAGAAATCTCTAAGCTGAAGAGAGTATTTTTTTTGTGCTATATTTACAAGTTTATACTTTCTCCCTGTTAAAATATAGCTATCTTTGGAGTTTTTAAGGAGATTAAGAATCGAGATAAAATTTCTAAAATGCTTCTTATTAAAGTAGGTGGAGTGTAGAATTTATGCATTGACGATGTAATAGGATATTAGGGGTAATATAAGGAGTTTAGAGATAAAAGTCATCTTTTACGTATCCTAGATTATTATATTTAAAACAAAATTTGAATATAAATGAATCTATATTTTAGAATTGAGAGAGCAGTAAAAAATGGCTTTTACATCCTCCTATAAAATAATGACAGTTTACATCAAAATTTCCATGTCATCTACACTTAAGTCCCCATAAACAATGAGCTGCTCACTGCCAGAGCTCCAGCCTCTGCTCTCCTCTCCATGCACTAGCCTCGCCACGTGCCCCTTGCTTTCTTGCACCGTCTCCCCCCACGCCGACGGCTATGCTTACGCCGCTGCCGGAGGAGGAGGCGGCGGCGGCGGGCTGCCCCGGCATGACCGCGGGCGGGTGCTCGCGGCGCAGGTCCACGAGCTGCGCGTCGGCGGCCATGCCGGCGTCGGACGCCACGCGCTGCACGGAGCGCGGCGACAGCTGACAACCGCCCTCCCCAGCGCCACAGTAGGCGGCCGCGGCGAGCGCTCGGCCCGGGAAGTTGAGCCCGCCTGCGCCGGCGATGGCGTGGCGGCCGCCGCGGAGGAGGCAGACGGCGGCGTCGTGCGCGACGGCGGCCGCCTCGGCGGTGGCGTAGGAGCCGAGCCACAGGCGCTCCTGCGTCCCGGGCACCCGGATCTCCGACACCCACTTCCCCCATCGCCGCCGCCGCACGCCCCTGTACCGGCACGCCACCGGCCGCCGCTCCGCCCCGCTCGCCGCCACCCTGCCCATGTCGTGACACTCCACTAGCTCCCTCCGCCGAGGAGGCGCCCTTAGCTTAGCTTGCTCGCCGGCGCCGACCACTATCTGTCACGTACTCGACCGCGCGCGCTCCGAGACTCAGAGCTCGTTCTCGGCGTGAAGACAAGGCGAGTGCTTCCCAGCATCGAATTTATAGATTATCAAGGTCAGCGCTGACCTACTCATCACGAACATTAAAAAAAAATAAAAACATTCATGCAAGCTTGCGAGGGCACCACTACTAGTTTGGTCAGCCTCAACCCAACACCCAACACATGGGCTAGCTTGTTCGAGCACGTGACGATATTGCCACCTACACGAGCTTGGTTTGGTTGGCAAAATTGGTAAAATAAAAAAGCGATCGTGCCGTGCGTTGCGATCTTGTCGTTGTCGTCATCACCAGCTGGGTCGCGGCCGAAGTTATGTGCGTTTCTTTTTCTGGGTTTGAAGTGTTCTTGCTTTGCCCACGGGGAATGGAATGCAAATTATGGAAGGGAAGTGCACAATGATGTCACAGCGTGTTTGTAGAGTTGCGGCGGAGCGAGGGTGTGAGATTGGTGGACTTGGTAGAGAACACTTGTACCTCTCCGCATTCCCTTTGCAACAAAAAAGAGAAAAAATCATACACATAACCAGTAGTGAATACAACTCTAAAATAAAGATAAAACAGAGATATTCTATAAAGACAATCGAACATAACACATACAACGGTATTTATACCGTAATCACATAAAAATAGAGTATAACCAATAAATTAAGGCATAAAAGAATATCCAAAATGGTAACTCCCATTTAAAAATAAAGCAATAATCTTTGTACTGCATATAATTCATCACATCAAAAGATAATAGTAAATTTATTGATTTACAAATATAAGACTTTTAAAACATAAGTAGTAGTTAACTAATCAACTATTTTTAAAAATCGGTTAGTATATAAGAAGACATATCCACTAATAAATCACTAAGCATGTCTAGGTCCAATAGGAGACTTAGACAAATCTATTCTCTGATCATCGATAGCTTGAAATCTATTATTAATATTGTCAAAATTAAGTCATCTAAAAATCTCATTTTTAATGTAGCATAATATTAAATCTTTATTTTATTGTGTATATTAATGGGTTGTTTATGGGCTTATGGGTGGTGACCAGTGTAAACAACCCAGTACTAGAAAGGCAACCAGGAGGGGTCTTGGGGTGTGAGACCATAGGGTCGTTGCTAGGCCGGCTGACCCACCCTATCCAATAGATAAATCCATCTCTGCACGTAACATTTTTAGATAATGGAATAAATATCCAGGAGCATTGACTTATATCTGCATGAAAAACATGTCTCTGCATAACTCTGTTCAAAGTTGATGGGACTAGGTGAAGGTGAGGCAACTTTTCCTTCTCATGGAAAAGAAGCCATACGTGTAAGCAGTGAAAGAGCTCGGTCTTTGGTTTCCCTGAGAATACCGGTGAGTCTTCACTTACACCGTTCATATATTAAAATTCAAAGTCGTTCCTTTGATTTTTCTTTTTGAGAATGCATATTTTAATTTCAGAAATTAAAATATCAAACTTTATTGATTTTGACCAATATGTATAGTCAAATTATAAATATGTTTAGGGTATCAGAATTATAGGGATAAATCCATATCCAATGCGCTTTCACAAAATATTGGTTTTATATCTATTACTATATTTAAATAATCAATAGTCAAGTCTTAATCTCTTAAAGACTTAGTATCAAAATAAAATATGCCCTAAAAAACTGAACTAGGTAGTAGTAGTACGCAAGTATGTTGAACTAGGTGAACTGAACACCTGCATAGACCAGCTGACCAGCATCATCTTTGTCAACACAGGAATCGCCAATATATGAAGTCAAGAGTGACACAGTGACGGCTGATTAATTGTCAACGACAGCACGGAGTACGTTACGTACGTACGATGAGGTATGAGAGGCCAATGCCAGCGTACACGTAGACGATGCAGGCAACTTTAGTACTTTACTACTAGCGGAATCTCCATGTTTTACTACGAATAAAAGAAAATATATTATGGTATTGCTAAAGAAAATATAAATATATTTTTCATCAAATATGTACATATCTTTTGTCCATATGGTATATTTAACTTAATTTGATTTTATATGTAGCTATCTATTTAGATTCGATAGTTTTATAATATTAATAAGGTAAATGGGTGATTGTAAAATCTACAGTGGTAATAGATGGAGTGATAAATTCACTGTCACTTGGTTTCTTTGAAAGTGGTATGGATGCTCGGCCCTTTTTTACTCCGTACTAAGGTACCGTTCGGTAGCAAAGGGAGAGGAGAAAAAACTTCTCGTTTCCTATAAGCATGTTTCCTAATTTGCTCAATGGCATGTATTTTGTAAAAATTTTATATATAAAAATCATATAAATCTATTTTTTAAGTTTGCAATAGCTAATACTCAATTAATCATATGCTAATGGCTCATCTTGTTTTATATGATTTTCTTCTTTTTTTCAAGTTTGTAATAGCTAATACTCAATTAATCATATGCTAATAACTCATCTTATTTTACGTGATCTTTTTCTTTTTTTCATTTCCTTCGTGTTCAAACTGTACCTAAGCATACAAACTGGATATATTAGCATGTCATGTGGACATGGGCCAAATTCGAGTAATCAAATGTGGCTTTCTTTTGGGCCTGGTCCAACTGAAATGGAGGAGATTATCATTTGAGAGAAAAATACAAAGCCCGTTCTGAAAATATATACTTTCATAGTTTTGTTTGATCTATTTTTTTAGTAACTTTTAAACCATAAATAATATAGATATAAAAGTCTTACTTATAAATTATATTTGGTTACTTCTTTTTATTTCTCTCCTTGGGATTCAATACTTTTTTACCGTCCCTCGTGGACAGAGAGCTATGCCGCCTAAGCTACAGCCAACAGAAGCAGAAGTGCAGAACAATAATTAAGATTGTTCGGTGTAAATGCACCTTGCCCCTGTTTTTCTTCGGTAAGGGAGCATTCGGGAGTGTTTGTTAGGGAAAAAACTCACTCTTTTTTTTTGTGAGCACCCTTTTTAAATCGCTAAATGATGTGTTTTTTAAAAAAATTATTTATATAAAAGTTGATCTAAATATCAAATAAATTTATTTTTTTAAGTTTATAATAATTAAAACTTAATTAATCATACGCTAATGACTTGTCTTGTTTTGCGTGCACTAAAACTTTCAGTAGCCTAAGGCAGCATTGGCATCTACCTAAAGAGGTGAAAAAAATCTTTATTTTTCATAAGCACACTTCTCAAACTATTAAATGGAACGGTTTTTTATAAAAATTTTCTATCTAAAAATTACTTTAAAAATCATATTAATTATTTTTTAAATTTAAAATAATTAATATTTAATTAATCATACACTAATAATTTATCTTGTTTTACGTGCGTTGATAATATTAGCCAGTCATATACTATCGAACGCAGCCTAAGCTGGCAGGAACGTACTCTTGTGGTTGTCTGAGTATGATGTACGTGTATAGTCATGTACAGTAGTCTGATGCATCTTCTATCTGTTCGATAAAAATCCGTAAGGAATTTTATGGAAACTTTGTAGACAAAATCTGTAAAAAAGAAAAGCATATAACTCTCACTAGATGCAGGGTCCATGCACCAACGACCGTATTGTCGATGTTTTACACCGGCAATAAATATATGGGGCTACTCGGCGGATGGAAACTCGGTGGATTGCAAAGGAACACAGGGAAATTTTATACTGGTTCAGGCCCTCGATGTGAGGTAATACCCTACGTCCAGTTTGTATGTATTCCTTTGAGGATATACGGTGGTAGTTCTGATGAACTGTATGGCCGTGTGCTTCTTTGAGCTCTTCTGTCCTCATGGGGCGCCCTGCCTCCCCTTATATACTGGGGGACAAGGTTACAAGGTAGGAGTCCCCATCGGATTACGACTAGGAGATCTCCCCTTAGAGATATAACGTACCCGACTAGGACTGTATATTCCTTTCTATACAAGGCGAAGTCTGCCGAATCTAGCTATATCTCTAATTACAAGGCTAGGCCCATCCTCTATCCGAGTGGCCCATATGCTTGTCATGAAGTACCCGGGGCCCATGGCACCCACAGTAGCCCCCGAGACCTTCATAGTTGAGTCACAGCTGATGCCGAGTGCTCATCCTCCACGGTGAAGTCTTCCCGAGTGCATTGCTCCCGAGTACTCTTTGTCTGAGTGCTGCTTCTCCCGAGTCCTGCTTCATGTCAGCTGGCAGCGAGGCTATGAAGGTCTCGATGTAGATGTTGGAATAGTGTGCGCCGAATAGGCGCACCTATTAGGTGTAGCCCCCGACTTTGTGCTTAATTGTGAAAACAATTAAACATGAAGTCAAAGATCTTTAACCTTGTAGTCTTTCCCGAGTAGATTACTACTGGTACATGAGACTCTTCGGTATCATGTCAACCGGAATATGATTTATAGTCTTGCCGAGTAGGGAACTACTCGTATATAGGACTCTTCGACTTCATGTCAGTCGGAATGTGCGTTTATAGTCTTGCCGAGTAGGATGCTACTCGTATATGGGACTCTTCAGCGTCATGTCAGCTGGAAAGGGGGTGTTTATAGTCTTTCCCGAGTAGTATACTACTCGAAAATTAGACTCGTCGGCATCATGTCAGCCGGAAAAGGTGTTTATAGTCTTTCCGAGTGGCGTCCCATTCGGAAGTTAGACTCTTCCGCATCATGTCAGCGGGAATGAGAATTTTTATAGTCTCTCCCGAGTAGTGCACTACTCGAAAGTTAGACTCTTCAGCGTCATGTCGGCTGGAGTAATGTTGCTCATGGCAACTGGTGGCCGCGCATATAGGCCGAGTACCACTGTATGAAAAATAAATCCATTACGTGGTTAGTGTACTCGAGAGAGATACCTGTATCTCCAATTTCAATGAAGACCAGCTTGTGATCCTTGTAAGGATGTATCCTCGAGACCTGGCGGATAAGACAGATACCCAAACATATATGTTTAGCAATAAGGCTCTCATGAAAGCATATCTGTTTACCTCATCGGCTCCTGTTGGTAGCACCAGCGCTATAATTTCAACTCAGCCTGCGGCGGGCCCACATGGAGCATGCTACCGTAGGAACTCATATCTTGGTGGCTGCTACCAAATAAGCCGGCCTGAGCCGACCTATCCAGCAAAGCTCTAGGGAAGTATCATCCATCGCATGTCAGGATGAGTTTTTTGGTGTTGGTAACCGCAATCAGCCAGAGAAATCCTTATTCGCAAGCCTTTCCGACTTACGTTCTGGATGCAAACTGGTTGCCACATGTACCCGAGTAGGTATGTTGCAGGATCTGCTTGCCCTCCTCAGGTGTGACGCAGTGCATGAGAACTCCGGATGCGCTTTGACGATGTAAGTCTTCTCTGACTTGGGAAAAGCCGAACAAGGTACCCGAACCTTGCATTAGCAGAGGGTTCGGCTGGTGACCCTCATGGGGCGTACCCTATCCAACAGAGTTATAGTCAAGCTAGGCACCCGAATCTTGCATTAGCATAGGATTCGGCTGGCGACCCTCATGGGGCGTACCCAACCTGACAGAGTTGCGGCCAAATAAGGTACCCGAACCTAGCATTAGCGTAGGATTCGGCTGGCGACCCTCATGGGGCGTACCCTACTTAGCCGAGTGGTACACAGCCCCGACTGGCGCCGGGGGCCGATTGTTAGCTCCCATGGAGCGTAGTCGGGGAAGATGACGTCCCGACTGGCGCAAGTACTCGGTAAGTAGCCCTCATGGAGCATCCCGAGTGTATTTCGGCAGACTTGTCCAGCCCCCGAGCGTAGGAGATAGGCTCGAAGCCCTGAGTTCCTGTCACGCATATCCGGAGCTGGGCTGTTCGGTATTTGGGAGTGGGGATGCCATCCTCGTGTTTGAGCTTGTGAGCCCCCGAGCATGTCACTTGTTGTTCTGATAATCTTCAGTTGTTGAAGGTCGAAGGCGGTTGTGGCCGACTGCCACAATGGAGCCGTCTGACTTGCATTTGCGATTCCCAGCTTTAGTCGGGACCGCGTCGTCGGTGTCGTCCCGCTTCTTCTGTCAGGGTGACTTGTTGTCATCGAGGGCCTCGGCAACAGCGTGGGCCGAGTCGGCGTACTTGTTTGCCATGTCGAATAGGGCCTTGACAGAGTTGGGAGGCTTCCGCGTGAATTTGTCGATGAACGAGGTGTCTTTGACTCCTTTTCGAAAGGCGGCGATGACGACCTCATCCTTGATGTTTGGGATCGAATTTTTCTTCTCAGAGAACCTCTTGATGAAGTCACGAAGAGACTCGTTCTTCCTTTGATGCAACTGATATAAGTCGTGCTCGGAAGATGGCTTCTCGTACGTTCCCTGGAAGTTGGCGATGAAGCGTTCCCGGAGTTCTCCCCAGGAGCCGATTGATTGCTTGGGAAGTCCTGTTAGCCATGTCCTCGCTGAGTCGGCTAGAGTGACTGGGAGGTAGTTAGCCATGACTTTGTGATTTCCCCCAGCTGCTCGGATCGCCAGAGTGTAGACCGTGAGCCAGGACTCGGGATTGGTCTTGCCATCGTATTTGTTGATGCCTGTAGGCTTAAAGCCGACTGGCCAGTCGACCTGTCGTAGTTCCTGGGTGAAGGCCGGTATGCCTTCGTCTTCATGAGGACTCCGACCCCGACTACGACGGCGAAACCGCCCGTAGTGGAGGCCGAAATGCTCGTTCTCGTCTTCCAGCTGGCGTTGGTCGTCTTCTTCTCGTTTGCGGTGCCGAGCATTAATGTCTTGCTGAAGGTCGCGCCGTAGTCGGTCTCGGGGGTCTTGGTTGCCCCGACGGTCGCTTCGACGTTGGCGGTTGTTGTGGTTGCCGAGTGACGTCTGGCTTGACTCCGCGTGCTGCTGACTAGAGCCGGCCGCTCGATATCGCTTTGAGGTGGATGAGACTGCCGCTGGGGAAGTTGACCGACTGGTCAGTACGAGTGTGTTGCCCGACTGTTGGTGCTGCTGACATGCGGCAGCGGTAAGCATGGCTTTTATCCTTGCGATCGTCGAGGTGGCCTGGTGATCAGGCCCAAGTTGGACCGTGTCCAGTAGGGTTGCGGCGGCCACGATGTTCTGTTGTGGCGTGACGAAGATGTCGTGGTCGCCGACTTTTGTTTGGAGGGTTTGTTGCTGAGCGGTTCTCCCAGCCCTGCGTAGGCCGTCGTTGCGGGCGTGCGGGCGTCTTGCTTCTTCCTCCTGTTGTTCTCGCAGTCGGCAGGCCTCCTCCTCTTGTTGTTCGTGTGGTCGGCGTGACTCCTGAGTAGGAGTAGAGCCTTTGGATGCCATGAAGATTTCTCGTGGCGAGGAGAAGCTTGCCAAACTGTTGTCCGACTTAGAGTCGGAATCCGACTGGGAGTCGTAGTCCGACTGAGAGTCGTAGTCGGAATAGTTGATGGGGGTGATTACAACTCCGACCTCCCTAGATCCGATCTCGAGCGGCTCGGAGCCGTATCCGAGTCGAACTCCAGGGGATCGGGTTTGCCGCGTCGGATGTAGATTGTAGATATCCGCGGCGTCGCTGAGTCCGAACGGGAAGTTGACGATCTCTTCCCTTCTCGGCCCGATCTCGGCCGGCTCAGAACCGAGTCCGAGTCGAACACTGAAAGGAAGAGTTGTCCCTGGACTCGGGCGTATTGGAGATCGCCGCAGCATGTCGTCGAAGATTGCCACAGCGTCGTGTGGGCCGACTGGCGCGGAGTCAGCTGGTTCCTCGGCCGGTTGGATTGGGTCCGTGTCGGCCGGGGTGAGATTGCCGATCTGGTCGGCGACGAAGTCAAGGCTTCTGAATGCGATTGTATCTCCGGGGGGGAGTTTGCCGCCGTCGACTTCGGTTGCTGGATCCATCGAGCTTGTAGATGTAGATCGCGCCGAAGCCCCTACCTGGCGCGCCAACTGTCGATGTTTTACACCGGCAATAAATATATGGGGCTACTCGGCGGATGGAAACTCGGTGGATTGCAAAGGAACACAGGGAAATTTTATACTGGTTCAGGCCCTCGATGTGGGGTAATACCCTACGTCCAGTTTGTATGTATTCCTTTGAGGATATACGGTGGTAGTTCTGATGAACTGTATGGCCGTGTGCTTCTTTGAGCTCTTCTGCCCTCATGGGACGCCCTGCCTCCCCTTATATACTGGGGGACAAGGTTACAAGGTAGGAGTCCCCATCAGATTACGACTAGGAGATCTCCCCTTAGAGATATAACGTACCCGACTAGGACTGTATATTCCTTTCTATACAAGGCGAAGTCTGCCGAATCTAGCTATATCTCTAATTACAAGGCTAGGCCCATCCTCTATCCGAGTGGCCCATATGCTTGTCATGAGGTATCCGGGGCCCATGGCACCCACACGTATCATCATTTGATAGCGTATTTTGTTGACATAGATTCATGACCTAGTAATTAAGGCTTTGCCGGATACTGACCTACATCAACTAGCTCAGGCATGCAACGAACAGTACTCCTTTCAGAATCAAAACAATTTCGCGAGGGGACCTCCTCTCCGTCGGCGACTCCCCTAATCATAGTCAAGAATCAAATTAACACGGTTGGCCCCTGCATTAACTCTAGTTTTGGCTCAATCATGCATGTACTAGTATTCCATCAGATCTAAAATTTAAATTCTGTACTATAATATAAATATTTATGTACTGATTGTATGTTTTCCATCATTTCAATAATTTCAAAACCAATTAGATGTTTAAAAATAAAATCTAAGCAATTTAAATTTTAAAATTGATAACTGAAGTGACAAAAAAAATTTTTTGACTTAGATTTAGTATTTATTAAATAATCTAGAATTTTTTATATTTTAGAATGAAGGGATTACATGCGTGCATGATAATTTCTCTCGTTCTTTCGCCTTAATTCGCCGGTTTTTTCGGGTGGAGGGGACAGCAAGTCGGCCGCGCCGTCGCTCTCTGTGATGTGTCCTATAATGTAACAGTGTTTTGCAGAAGCTGAAAAGGAAAGGAACCCAAAGGCAGCATTGCATACTGCAAGCACATTGTTTGGATCCCTAACTTTAGCTTAGCTCAAATCCTCAATGATAGGTCGCTCGTCCAAAGCTAACCTTTTGTCTGAAAGACTCATGGGCCTTTAGCACTTTGGGTTTGCAGCTTATTTAATTTTTTCACATCTAGTTCTAGTAGTTGGCGTTGGGCACAGCCGGTATTTTTCATACCGTTTCAGTGAGGGTTATCGACTATTCGGTGATATCACGGTTATTGTGGTAACCACGCGGTTATCACGAAAAACTATAAGTTTTCTGAAAAGATTACCGCATGTGGTAACCGTGATAATTATGAGGTAACCACATGATATTGCAAATTCTGGCATAGCTGCTTAATAGTATAATAAATACACTATTTACGTCGTCCGGTTGTTCAAACATTTAGTTGAATAAAATCTTCAGAGATTTGAAAAGGACGAAAGGGGCAAGTTTGTGTATAAAGACATGTTTGGAGCATGGCAGCTTTACATGAGGCAGTTCATATGGTTCCTTTGAAAATTGTACTGAATCCTTTTTGAGGACAGGGCTGAGTGAAAAAGGAAAATTTCGGGGCTGTGACATCTTGTCCAAACTGAGCTCAAATGAAAGTTGGTAACGGAGTAGCATTTGCCTGGTTGCCTCGTACCTAATTTAATCTTGTGGTCCTTTACTATTGGATATGTTAGGTTGGTTATGTCTAAACTTCATGAGTGCTACCATGCTCTCTACGCAGGGCATATATGATGATGAGAAATTTGCTCCTCTGCCATGTAGTTGAGTGCTATCCTCAATTTTGTCCTAAAGTTTATTGGCTTTGCTAATTATACCATATAATTTATAGCAAGAATGAGATTTCTACGACGATAGCAAAATACTTAGAACCTGAGAATAGAACTCAGAATAAAAACAACTGTTGTAATCCTATAATCAATCTTGGTTAGGATAGTTAGCCAAATTAATAAAAACTCCGTTGATACATTCGAATGATTAACCATTTCACAAGTTGCAAACTACTTCATTCGTTCTAAAATAATATTATTTTTAGCTTTAAGAGTGTAAAACAAGATAAAGAAAAAAGTCATTAATCGAAAAGTAGTATTAGTGATAGGTAAATAAAGAGTAGATAAGGGGTATTGGAGAAATAAAACTTATCGATTTGTGGATTGAGAGTAGGTAAACGAATAGAAGTAAAGTTATTTTAAAATAAATGGTAGACATTAAAGATAAAATTATTTTGAGACGGAGAGAAAACTTCGTAGCCATTGGAATGATTTGCCACATTGTCACCAGAAGTTGCATATTTGCCCTCTTCTCCCAACCCCAGGCCATGCCTTTGTGTGCAGCACCAGTTTTGATGCTGGCAGCGTCGAGCAGATGTGATGGTACGAGAGTGACCACGACAACGGCACACAAGTAGCACTGACGACGACGGCATGCAAGCAATGGCAGAGCATCGACGATGGGGCGCTAGCAGAAGCAGAGCATCGATGGTGGTACAATGAACAATTGTAAGATGGGATGCGAGCGGTTGCAACACGGTGAGCGGCGGGTGGGCGTGAGCATAGGTGGCACATTGAGTGGTGATAGCAGGGCCGGCCATGGCGACGACAACAATGGTGAGAGGAAGGGATGGATACGCAGGAAGCTAGAAAGAGGTAGACTAGGTAGTTTGGTTATTTGTAGATCTAAATATGTTATAATATGTGGCAACTAAAAAAATATATAACTATACGGTATTTTACCAAATCTCATAAACTTTAAGGACCCGTTCAAATATACGTGTTAGTGATGAAAATTTTTTTGTTTTTCGTGTGTATGTCTTTCAAACTGTTAAATGATAGTTTTTTTAAAAAAATTTCTATCTAAAAATTACTTTAAAAATCATATTAATCTATTTTCTAAGTTTATAATAGCTAATACTTAATTAATTATACGCTAATGGTTGATCTTTTTCTTTTTTTCTCTCTTAACTTTAAACTAAGCCTAAGACCAAACAAAGAATACTACTTAACTATGTGGTAAATGAGCAATTTTCTCGATAATGAGACATGTGGTACTGGGAACTTCTGCGTCCCAGACGTGCATGTTCGGTCAAGACAAGATGATGTTTTTTTCTCTCTGTTTGGTCGTGGGCGAGCTTATCCCTTGATCCTCGATCTGTTCTGCACGAAAGATTCCAACATTAAGTTCCATATATACCTCCCTAATTAATCATCAAGCCGTGCATCTATGATTGCCTAACCATGTGGCTACCATTCATGTGCCCAGCCGGGCACTGTGCTTGTGTTCACGCACCCCACGCATCGGCTAATCCTCCTACTAATCGCTTCCAAAGTTGTCCTCACTTGCGAGTGGCCCCAGCGGTTAGATCGATTTGCATGATCCTTATTATGATGAAGGCTACTTTTGCAACGGCAGCCGGTTTATAGTTCTTTTGATTAATCTGGATCCATCATCATCATCATTGGTTTCTTCCCAAACATGCATGACGGTTAGGTTCCCCACTCCGAATGTCCGATCTAATCTAAAAATGACCTGAAGCTTTGCCGGCAGCTAGCCGTTGCATACTCCGTGTAATTTTTTTCATCAAATTCCAACGGAGTTCATGTGTTAAGTATCATCAGTTCGGTGGATCATAATTCAAAGAAGTGCCAAGCTCAGCCAACTCTCCACGTGGGGTCGCACGGAACAAGAGTACAAGGAAAATCACCGACGTGGGCGAGTATTATGGGCCGATCAGCCGAACGCCATGGCATGTGGTTTGGTGCTCCATTGGTTTGGTTTGACCACAAAAAACACATCGATTCGCAGGAATTACGCAGCGGCGCAGGAGAATGTAGAAAAGACAGCCTCGCGTCGTCGGCGAGTCGTCCTTTCGGCTCGTTGTCGGAGATCCCATCTACAACAACGTGCGCAGATGCAGATCCATCGATCCGTCACCCGTGCAGGCACGTGCATTGCCCCGCCTTGCCTTTGTAGTGCCCGTCCTTTTTTTACTTCCTATCTGATCCAGCCACGCGCATGCAGTAGTAGATGGGTCCATATCTTTGGCACCCCATCAGGATTTTTCTTTAATATAGGTTACCACTCTCCGATGTTATCATAATATCACTAATATAGGTAATCACATAATTACTGTGAAAACCATAATATCACTATAAAAAATTATAAGGTTTATAAAGCTGAGAAGATCACTGCATAAGATAACCATACAATATTATAAAGCTGAAAAGATCACTGCATGAGATAACTATACAATATTATAAACCCTACACAACATATCATCTATCCTGAACTTTGTACGGCGTGTTATTTACAAGAATTTCTATATTTACTATAGGTAAGGTGTTTTTCGGGGCTCGTATATTTCTACGTGATAGTACTGTCCTCTGTATTTGCTACAGGTAAGACGTATTTTTAGGGCTTGTACTCTACATACTTCTACGCACTATCCTCATCCGTCCAGAGCTCTATCTAGCTACTTATGTGGTCCATCATCCATGGCCATCTGTGGGCGATGACGGCCCATCCTGCACTGATTTTATTTATTCTTTGGTATTATTATAGTTCAGGAGAAGGACAAAAGAAATGATCGATCAAAAATCGTCCCTACTGAATGAATTAACAGAGGTAGCAGAAAAATCATTAGTAGTAGTACAAAAATTTGTTTCTTTTTTCTTGCAAGGAGAGAATTTGGAGAGCTCACTGAGGAGTACAAGGAGAAAACACCATAAAAGACTAGTAGTTTGTCTGCATCCCAACGCATGGATTCAATAATTTGAGGGAAACTGTCGACTCATCGCCCTTGGTCCCACTGATAACCTAATATCTTATCTCAAGCAAACTTATCTCGAAGACCTTTGTAGTAGTGTGTGGATATTTAAAGGCAAAGCTTTTTAAGTATATTTTACGAAGAGTAGCCCAAATCTTAAATATGCAAAAGGTAAAGGTGAGGAGGAGTATGAATTAGATTTTCTTTAAAAGAAGGATACAAAACTCAAAAAGTCAAAAAAGCTAATTCGCCTGGTTACTTTATTTGGGTGCTCCCAACAAGGTCTATAACTCTAGCAAGATTTTGAATTTGAAGAAAGTTGTTAACTCGCCATGAAAACAGACTAGCGCTAGCTTCAAGTAATTAAAAACGTTCACATTTCTTTATAAAAAATATATGCTATTCTCTTCTGAGAAACACATAACCTAAGGTCCTTTGTTTGTCCAGCCTCACACCCAAGAATCTCATTCTATTTTTAACGTATTACAATTTTTCTAATTTATAGTGTAGTTCGTACTTATACATGTAATTGTTATGACCAAACACAATTTATGGAAGTCACGTTTTCCTATCACAATATCTACATAGTATTTGAAAAGTGAGTATTAAAAAAATTGTCTCTTAGATCGGTCTGTTACCAACGAGACAAATATTTTAAACCAAACTTTTAAATCTAAACAATTGTTACTGGTGGATGGTATTTAGTAATTCGTTATTGGCTGAAAACCATTGACTTTAAGCCATAGTAATCAGCAACCTAACTAATAAATGGTAAAAAAACAATTGGCTACATATCATTAGCGGACGTGGAAAACAACAACAAAGCTACAGCTACAAAAAGTAACAAAAATTCTAAATTCAGATCTCGATTTGAAACCTAAATTCAAAATACTACTTTGTTCTCCAGTCAATTTCGATACCGGTCACCGCTCTTTTTTCCGAATCAGTGCGTATACATTTGAGGAAGATAACACATGGTTTTGCAAAATTTTGTACTCGTTCCGCCCATTTTCCCCCCAGTTGCAGTCCAAAAGTCCATCCAAGCAGAGAGACGCTGCTTGCCACAGTCGTCACGACAGCACAGTACACAGCCCACTCCCACGCAGCCCTCTCCTCTCCTGCGCAGCTGCAGCTGCTTGACACTCACTCCCTCCGCCGTCTGTCTCTCTCCCCCTCTTCTTGCTAATCCATCCACACCTAATCCGGCGTGCAGTACGCGAGCAAGCAAGGAATCCTCCGGCCTCCCCGTAGCGACAATAGAAGCGAATCGAATCGAGGGTGTGCAGGCGCAGCGCAGCTAGCGAGCAGGGAAGCTCTTGGTACACCCAACCGTGGGCGGGGGCGGCAGCAGCAGCAGCGTGCGTCCGGTGGCTGCAGGCCTCGGGCCGGATCTGGGGAGGACGCGCCGCGCCGTTCTGCGGCGGAGCTGATGCGCGGGCGGGAGACGGGCCGGTGACCTGCAGCGGCTGCAGGTACGGGGAGCTTCTTGTTCTTTCCCTTCCGTGGGTTCTCTAGCCTGGAAGGTGAAATGGAGCCTTTGTTTTGGGGGTTTTGGGGTTTGATTTGGGATGAAGTCGCGATCTTGGGTGTTTGTGCTGGTTAGGTTCTTGGAGCGGTGTGGAATTCGGTAATGCGGATGGGTTTCTCCTGGTGATGTTTCTTTAGTTGTTCTTGCTGCACATTTCTTTGTTCTTGACTTGATGACATGGGGATTTCTTGGCTCACTTTTTCCACGCGATTCTTTTCCTTCCCCGCAATTTTTCTCTCTTTCTCTCTATACGAAGGCTGCCTCTTTTTTGTTTTTTTAAAGATCCATTCTTCCTCTTCTAATTTTGGTATTTGCTCTCTACTTTCCTTCTATTCCTAATTATTTCGTCACTAATGGCGGCAAGAACGTTATCCGGGTCGCATGATTTGCCCAAATTTTGCCTTCAAAATATTCTTGATTGATCCCTCTCAAAGGCTTACTACTACATTTTTACATTTATACAAGAGGATGAAGCAACTATTCTCCTAGTGTTGCCTTTTGATTCGACAGTGCTAAATCCTGCGAACTAGGTTGGCGACCTGTCATTATTGAAGCTCTTCATAGTGGTTTATACGAGTTATTTGCAGCTTTATGAGTTGTTTGCACCATTTCTCCGGGGATGTGATGCATACACTCACCTCTTCCGGCTTTGATCTGTAGCTAAGAAGTTTCAATTGCTACAAATTTGCTTGGTTGTGGCAAGATAATGTCATAATGCAGCTTTTTACGGGGTTGTGCACTCTGCCTTCCCTTTCTCTAGTTTTCCTTTGCAATGCTGCTATTCATGGAGATCTAGTTTAGTACTATCGATGCCTACTTGTTGGGAACTGGTTGGTGACTTGGCGTTTTGGGGCATGAATAGCAAGGACTTTGTGCAAGTGAACATGTTGATTTCTAGGGGGGTAGGTGTGGTGAAAAGGATATTAAGGCTATGATTCACGAACATGCTGTGATTGATTTTGTGGTGATTGATGGGATGTCTTGATTCCAGAAGTGTGGACTTTTGGGGATCTATACGAATTGCATGGTGATACGGTTTTTGAGCTCGTTATTAGTCATGTTCCAAACGGTGTAGGATTCTTCTTTACGCGCCAGCGCTAAGTCTCTCTAACGCCCCCATTGTGAGATGTGATGGATTGGATTTAGAGATTCTTTAGTGTGCTCAGCACTGGCGTTTTGGCTGCAAAATTGTGTGAAAGAAGTACTGAACAGTTCTGTCAAGTACTTTTCTGCTTAATTATCAAAATGAAACCTCAGCTGAGATACATCATTTTGTACTTATGATTCTCTCGTGCTTGGTTTGCAGGGCTTGCTCATAGTGAAATTCCATTTCTAATGAATTAGGCATACAACATAAGATGGCAACAGAGGTCACTCAAAATTATTTTGCATGGCCACAAGAGGAATCACCTGTGCAAGACAGTTCTCAGGTAATTTCTCGTCATATCCAATCAGAGAACTTACTGGATCAATGGAAACTTTTAGCACTTCATGGTAACTTCCCATTAGGTATATCTGTGAAGAACGATGTGTTTTTTCCCTGGCATATATGTTGTTTAGACAAAGTAGAGATTGAAACCTAAGAATTGGCGAGTAACTATCTACTTGATGTAGTAGAAATTTTCCTCTAACTACTATTAGGCATGCCTGCATTTATTAGTGTTGTTATTTAAAAGCTAGTTAAGAAATAGTAGCTTTGAACAAGTTAAGAACCATTGCCTGTTCTCAATTATCTCTCTCATTTCTATCTATGCTATTTCTTCCTTTAGGGAGCACCGCAAGTGTTTGACCATGGTTCCATATCTTTTGGAAGATTTGAGTTGGAATCATTAGCATGGGAGAAGTGGTCTGTATTTGCCAATGACAGGCGCCATGAAGAGTTTGGAAAGTTTAATGGGTTAGTTGCTAAGAAGAAGGCATACTTTGAGGAATACTTCAAGAGGATTAGGGAACTAAAGGCTTTACAGCAACAAAACCAGCAAACTGAACTTAATCTAGAGTATAGTGGTGATGGTAGTGATTCTAGTCAGACAGGAGATGATGTGCCAACTGCAGATAAGGGATCTCCTTCTGGATCTGGAACACTTATTGATTCTGTGGTACAAACAAAAGTTCAGACTATATTTGAGCATGATTTAAAATGCTATGATGATAATGACAAAGAGATGCTAGATAAGGATATTTCTCCATCAGTTGGAGGCATGCGGCAAATTGGGCAAGAATTCAGAGAAAATGCAAACGGTGATAATTATTCTGATAGAATGGTGGATGTGTTGCAGCAAAACACCAATTGTGGTCAAGATGATCTGGGAATGCCCAGTGAGTCTACAATGACTCCAAAGAGAACTGTCAAGAAAGACTCTCTGGTTGGCCAAGGTGTAAAAATAATGCCAAAGATTGTCAAGATGACTTCTAGTGATATTCCGGGTCGTGCAGCTGTTAATAAGGTAATGGCACACTAAACTCAGTTTTTTTCTCCATTATAGGTTTTTTTCTCCATTATAGGCAGGTGGCATATGCTTTGTTATCTGATCTGGCAATGATCTACAGCTACATTGTCATGGAAGGCACATAATCTTAATATGCACCTGCTATCTGTGGAACTAGATTACTATTACTTAAGTTAGGCCTTATCTTAGTTGAAGTACGCACCTGCCTCCTTAGATTGGTTTCTACAATCACTTGCCACATAAGTTGCAGTTGATCGGACAAATATATGTTCGGTTCTACATTTCTTACACTAGGAGCATGGTTGCATGAACATTCATTTCATAAGGTTATAATCTACTTCTCTCATAATTTCAGGGACCTGATTCAGGCAAATCCAGTGTAGTGAACCGTAGAGTGAAGACAGAAACTATTCAGTCGTTGCAAAGGATAAGAGCAGCAACTAGCAATATCACTGCTGGCACTGTAGGAAGAGGCAAACCTGTGGTAAAAGAAGTCCCTGGTGTAATGGGTGTTAGAAGACCTTCCTCTCCAGCACTTCAACGCCCCTCCACCAGGGAACGACGACCTATCACCAGAGATGGTTCACGGAAGCCTCCTGAAGTTGCCACCCCATGCTGTCCTTCTACTGCAGAAAGGCGCCCTGCCACCCGGGAGTTGGCACCAAAGCAAGCCAGCATTGTCGTCCCACGTCGACCATCTACACCCAACAGGCGCCCTATGACCGAAGAGTTGGCACCAGTGCATTCTAGAATTGCTACCCCATGTCGACCTTCTACTGCTGAAAGGCACCCAATCACCAGAGGGATGGCACTGATGCATCCTAGCGTTGCTACTCCACATCGGCCTTCCACTGCTGAGAGGCGCTCTACCACAAAACAGATGGCACAAAAGCATGCTGGTATTGCTACCCGATCTCGACCGTCCACTGCTGAAAGGCGACCTGTCACCAAAGGCACTGCATGGAAACACGCTGATGTTGCCACCTTGCATCGACCTTCTACTGCCGAGAGACGCCCTGTCACCAGAGAGACTGCACAGAAGCATGCTAGTGTTGTTGCACTGCATCAGCCTTCTACTGCTGAGAGACGCCCTGTTGCTAGAGATATTGCACCAAAGCATGCTGATGTCACTCACGCACGCCGGCCATCTACCTATGAAAGACGCCCTGCCACCAGAGAGACTGCACTGAGGCATAGTAATTTTGCCGGTTCATGTTGGCCTTTGACTCCTCAAAGGCACATCAGCAAGGGAAGTGCACCAATACATGCTGACGTTAGCACCACCCCACATCGTCCCTCTACTGGAGAAAGGCGCCCTATCACCAAAGAGAGTAACATAAAACTGGATGAAAAAACACCTATCAGGTTGAGAGGCATGGCGGCTACAGTAGTACGTTCCTACCTCTTCTCTTATCGGAACATAACAATGATTGTATTGTAAAAACAAAATAACATAAAACTGGATGAAAAAACACCCATCAGGTTGAGAGGCATGATGGCTACAGTAGTACGTTCCTACATCTTCTCTTATCGGAACATAACAATGATTGTATTGTAAAAACAAAATAATTCTTATCTCTAAGTAGCATTAATGTGGATAATATGACACATCAAAGTTTCTCATACTAAATTTCTTATATCCATTTTGTTCTTCATGCAGGTCACTCCCCAGAAGGCAATTACTCAAAAGGTTGTTAAGACTAGCAAGCCAGAAATGAAAAGGTATTACTTTTGCAGAACTATTCAGAGATGCTTAATTGATTACTTCTGCACTGAGATTTTAACAACCTTTTGTAACAACTGGTAGTTGTGCTAAAGAGAGGACAGAACTTCAAGTAGTTGGGAAACACAAAGCAAGGTGCTACTTCTACTAAGGAGCTGGAATGTTTTTTTTGGTTGAAAATTAATTTAAATACTATTGGTCTAACACAGCTTATCGTTTTCTTCAGTTCTGTTAACCTTCCTCCAAGGGAAATGTTGACTTCAAATGTCAGAGGCAATCGAGTCCAAGAAAATTTCAGAAAGCCAAACAAGGAGGTGACATGCTGTGAGCTTATCTTTATTTCACGCTGTTCTTCTAAATTACATTCCTTAAGTACTGTAGTGACATATGCAGTGCTGGTGTCTTTTGTCATTTTTATTGCTGACATGATGCGTATTCTCTGCATCCTGGATGCTTCCCTGCTGGACACACTATACTGATAGATCTTCTCTTAGTGCAATTTACTTGCCTGTTACCACAGGGAAATCTGCAAGCAAATTAGCAATATAATATGGAAATTGGAAAGAGTGGCTTATATTTAAAGGTGTTCCACACCCTATTCTGGGAGGACTTTGCATAGTCTTGTTCCACTCTACACTGGAATCTTGCACTGCACTTCACAGTAGTGTTGTACTATAGGGGCTATAAGCTAATCCATACCTCTGAATTCTAAAAAATATCTTATGAGAGAAACTGCAACTGAAAATGAGAGTGAAATTTTCTACAGCAATACACCCTTTTGATTTGCTGATAATGATGATCATCTTTTTTCAGGGCATTCAGGAGACAGTGCGATCTCAAATGTCCGCATCAAAGAGTGCAACTCCTTCTCAGACTAGAAGTATAAAGACGAGGGCTCCCAATGTATGGACTTTTTACCTTATACTACTGCTCAGTAATAATAATTGGAATTCATTCATAATTCATTGCATCACTTTTCATGTTTATGCCTTGAAGTTGGATTTGACTTTTTTGCTTCCTTGATTCTGAAGCCACCCCCGCCTCCTCCCCCACCGCGGCGACCTTCTCAGATATCCAGCAAGACAGACAAAAATAATTTGTCTGTTGGTGGAAGGAAGCCCAAGTAAGCAATTTATCAGGCCTCATAAGCATCAAATAGAAACATTTTAGCATGATCATATTAAAATACCAACTCATAGCAAGCTTCTTGTACACAACATTTGTGAACTGTAACCTAAAAATGATCTTTTGACTCCAATGCAGGGCTTCTACTCCACACTGGCACTAACCCAATTGCAAGTCGCCAATCTAGGATCCTGCAGAACAAGATAGCTGTGAAAAATGTGAAGAGAAAACGACGCATCTTGAAGCATCAGCCGTGCTGTTCCACGTTTGCTGTTACCTTCTGTCGTTAGTCGTTACCACTTACCACCACTTTTGTCACCTGTTAGAAGTAACCGCTGTAGTGCTCGTAACTACCCCTTGTAATATGTCCAGTTCTCCCACTAATTCCGTAGTTCTACCGTCCAAGAATTTACCTAGAACATTGTATATACCTGAAATAAATGGAGCTTTAGCTGATGAACTTTGACTAAGGAAATCTTCCAAGTTAGGCTGCGCCGCTGCAGTTCTTGAATCAGAATTATCTTCATCTGTAACTACTGATATCCATCTGATTAGTAAGGATTGCAATGCTGTTCTTTTATCCCAACAAATGGAGACATGAATCAATCACCGCCGTTGTCATCCGATCTTTTTGAAATGATCCTTGCCCGAACCAGGGCAGGATCAGGTTTAAAAAACTGTTCGATCACCGGATTCCGCTTTGGAGCGCTTTTGTCGATAACCACGAGTTTCACTCGGTTGCTTGCCAAAACAGGCAAAGATGTGTAAACTAAAAAGTAATATATGGATAAAATTTTTATATTTATGTTCTTAATAATTTAAAAACCGATGTTGAAAAATAAACTACGATAAAAAATTGAATCATACCAAAATTAAGTTTTAAAAATTAAAATTTTGCAGCGGCCATTAAGGAGTAAAAAATAAACGATCGTTTAATTGGGTAAACTTGGTTAGAAATTTGAATTTCAGTTTGACTTTTTGAACTTACTGGTTTAGCGAACGGTTTCTCGACATGTACGTGCTTGGATAACCATGGTAACCGAGTAACCGTATATAGTTACCGTCACATTTGTTAAAACTGAGCAGGACACGCTGGAATTAATCAGATCCGTCCATCCATCCACCAATCCCCTCCCTTTCCCGCCAACGGCCCGATTCCCACCGTCGACGAAACGTGAGACGCCTCCACCACCCCACGAGTCAAAGCCGACGACTAGTCTCTAAGCAGAGCGCACGGACCCTGTCCACGCAACGCCCTACACACACCGAATGGGCCGTTCGGTGTCCACGCTTCCCACCACACGCGCCCGCCGCCCACACAACATCTTTCTTTTTCTGCAAGACACGGAAACCTTCTGGAATCGCCTCAATTCCCCGAAACGCCCCTGCCCCCAGGCGCCTCACGTGGCCGCAACCCAGGGGCAGTATAGTACTTTCGCACATGCCCCTCCACGGCGCTAGTGTATAGTAGAGCAGGCGTTCCGTCGGAATCGCCACGAGTCCACGAGCCAGAAAAAAAGGGCAAAAAGGGTGTCGTAGTTTGCCTCTTCTTCCTCTTCTACTCGTGTTCCGGCGGCGGCGGCGGCGGTGATGGCTTCGTTCTCGGAGGCTCCCCCCGGCAACCCGAAGGCCGGCGAGAAGATCTTCAAGACCAAGTGCGCGCAGTGCCACACCGTCGATAAGGGCGCCGGCCACAAGCAAGGTGAGCGCGCGGCCCTCGACTCCCTACGTCTCGGAGCTTACCTAGGCTTCTCTTTGCTGATTGGGGGATGGGAATCTAGGTGGTTCTGCTTGAGGCCCGGGTAGGATGGGCTCCTGCGGAGAGGCGGTTCAGATCGGAACTCTTAGTGGATAGATCTGCGTGTATGCGCGGTGCTTAGATCTGTAATAAGATTGGTGATGGGATAATTTGGCCATGGTTTGATGCTTTTCCGAGTTGCCTAGCATTGAATTTATGGATTTGTTGTTTGCTGTAGTTGCTTGATTAGAGCCCATATGGTGGTTTAGTTGCTCGTGTGTGAGGTGCTTGCTGCTAGTGATTCTGCGGTGCTAAAACGCAAGGGAATGAATCTCCTGTGTCCAGACAAATTTGCTGGAGCAATAATTTGTTGTGTAATATGCAACTATTCGTATTTGATTACTGTTGCATGATTGCATTGGCTTATGTTATGATCCTTTGACAAACCATTTATACACTGTTCTGGCTGGTTGTTTACGATGGATTTATAAGCCATTTATACACTTACGGTTCTTAGTACTAATATGTGGCAATCAGTAATCACAAATACGGATTGGACAGATTGGGCACTATATTTTTAGTAGTTCCTTTCCTGTTTCCAAGGTGGTCGTGTAAGTTTTGCCATTGTTGGTCTTGATTACCTGATGTGTTTGAACTCATGGTTCCCATTTGATGCAATTATTACCTGATGTGTTGAACCCATGGTTCCCATTTGATGCGATCGCCAAGATCTCTACTCGTTGTCTGTCTGTTTGTGCTTATATACTCATATGAGCGTTTAGAATATTATTGTGGTGATGATGAGATCGATGTCTGTACTCTCAGGTCCAAACTTGAACGGTCTGTTTGGGAGGCAGTCAGGTACTACCCCTGGTTACTCTTACTCTGCGGCCAACAAGAGCATGGCTGTGATCTGGGAGGAGAACACACTGTATGACTACCTGCTCAATCCTAAGAAGGTATCGTTAATGATAACATTGCCACCTTAGTTCTATAAATTTACTAGTGGTTGTAGCTTGATATTGTTTCCTCCCCATTTAGCATGCATAGGGTGGGAACTTAACCTGTATTTATGATATATTCCTGTTGTTCCTGTTGCGTGTGACACACTGAAGTATCTTCATGCTATTAGTTATCTGTAACGCCTTTTACCATGCAAATTGCATACATGCTTACAGAACTTTGTAATTAGTGAACTAAATTTCACTGTACATGTTTCGCATTGACATTATTACGTTGTTCACTGCTGATTTACTTTTTGGGTGTGATAAGGTAAATTTTGTTTGCTGATGCATGATTGTTTTCTTATCATATTTTTCACCATGCACGATGTAGTGTTTTCCAGCAGTAATCATCTGAATATAACTCTTATTAAACTAAGTTCATATTCTGGAAATGAATGAATCTAACATAAGCTCAAGGTTAGGATAACCTGATTCACGCAATTCTGATCTGTTGAATCTGGTATCAACCAGAGGGCATGTAAAATCAGTATTCATTATTTATTATTACCATGATCAGTCTGGAGTTCTTATAGCTGACTGTCAATATTTATACATTCTAAATTTGCTCTAGAAAATTACTCAGAATAATAGTTTGCAGGACTAGCCATCGTTGTATACAGCTCTTTTGACCTTTTTGTGTGATGCCTTGTCTCACTATGTGGTACGTACGTGGTAGTTTCGTGATTTCATCATTCCAGTACTGACTCTGTTGTTCTCCTATGCAGTACATTCCTGGAACAAAGATGGTCTTCCCTGGGTTGAAGAAGCCACAGGAGCGTGCTGATCTCATTGCCTACCTTAAGGAAGCAACGTCTTAAAGGAGCTGTCATAACCTGACGAGATAATCGGACAATTCGTTCTACAGTTAATAAAAGGATTTTAGACATCTGGGTCGCTCTGGTTTTGCAGGGTGCAATCCACGAGACAATTATCTTGTTGAATATTTCTTTCGTATGGTATGAGTTCCATATCTCTAGGTTTAGCAGGGAAAGTCTTTTACAGATTTTGCTTCAACTGCTGGAAAACGCCAGTATTTTGATCGCCAGTCGGTGGGACTGGATTGCATCCCTTTTGGAAAATACTGAGATCCTTAAATTCGTGATATTTTTACCCACATTGCATTTGCTCTGATTAATTGCCAGCCCTCAATGTGTTGGTGCCGTTAGTGTTGTTTGTGACGTTTGGCCGCGTTTCTGTTCTTGTTGGTATGGAGAGTTTGATTGTCAGTTATATTTGATGGATTATCTGTGTTCAGTTGAATGAATGATGGTGGTTGGTTGATGACCTGGGCGTGTGTTGGTCTTGTGCACGATTTCTCTTACTGTCTGTTATTAGAGCATGCCCAGTGTTCGTGAAGGGATGCAAGGTTGGATACAGCTCACCATCGGTCCCATAGACGGGCCTACCTATATTACAGGAAGAATATGACCTGACAGCCTGATACCTGTTCTTCCTAGCAAAAATTCTGCAATGTGTAGGACCGACTTCATCTTCTCTCCTGTGACCCCTTAAAATCTCACGCACTTCAAAAGCCTTTTCAAATCTTCTCTAAATGCCCATGTGCTACCTAGCCATAAAATTTTCTCTCCATATTTTTTTTTCTTAGTGTGCTTCAAGAGACTATTTATCATTTCATCTAGGCTTTCTAAAATGCCCATATGGCTACCTAGCCATAATATTTCCTCTCCATATTTTTTTGAGAAAATTCAAATACCCCTATAAGTCATTTGTATTTCTACTTTTCTCCCTACAAGTTAATTTCATACATAGAACTCTATAAGTCAATTTCTTTTCTAACTTTCCCCACATCCGTCTTTTATAGATTTCTTGTTGTTTTAATTTCTTGTTTCAATTTTTCATGTCCCATGTGCCTCTAGTGTGGCAGGATTTTGGAAATCTCCTTCCTCTCTTCCAGCACATGCCTTTTCCAAATCCTGTGCGAGCGAGACAATAAAGGCAAAGCACAACGGCACATCTTGTTTGAGTTGTCCATTAGCTATAATTTCTATGATCCTAACCTGCTGAGATGACATGAGTTGTTATTGTCTCGTCATGCTGGCCTATGGGCATGGAAAATTGAAAGAAAGAAGAAATAAATGAAAACGGGACGTTGGAAAAAGTTAGAAGAGAAATTAACTTGCAAGTAGTCATATGTACGAAATTGAGTTATAGGAGGAAAAGTAGGAACACCAAGGGGAATATTTGGATTTCCCCTATTTCTTTTCTTATGTGCTTCAATGGACTATTCATTCAGGCTCTCTATTATGACAGTGGGATCCATATGTTAGTCTATTTCCTTTCTATCTTGCACTCGCTACTTCCATGACACACATCCTCTTTGCCTTCAATCTGTAGGCTACCATCGGCCAACGACCACACATCCTCACAGGCTGCCGGCAGCGGAAGGCCTGGCATCAAATTCTGCCTTTCCCATCCTATGCGCGGTGGCCTCCTGGGTGTTGGAGATGGTGCCTCAGCATGTTTCTTGGCTCTCTCGTCCTCAACTTCCTCGCCTTTGATCCGCTCTCACTCGAGGTAGTGTAGAGGAGCCTCGGGTGAAGGAGGCACCTTTAGTTCGGGAGGAGGCAACCAAGGGAGCTCGCCTGTGACGAGGGAGGTAGAGGGAGTAGGAATTGGCGACCAAGGTAGCTCAACAAAGGTGGGGGAGGCGGAACTGAGCTCGCGGATGAACTGGCGACGAGAAAGGAGTGAGGGAGAGGCGGCAGCTATGGAGTGCCTTCCGTAGGTGCGACCGTGCGAGCATAGTTAGGGAGGGGGATAGAAGATAGGGCAACTGTAGATAAAGGTAGGACCCATAGGATGGCTAGGCAGGCTGGTTGGCTCATATTTGGCCAGCACGCACCCAGGTTTGACCAACCGGATAGCTTGGCTAGCCGAGTGGCCACTCTATTAGAGAGTGTTTTTTTTTGTCATGTTAAGTTTAGCATGAAGAGTTTGATGGAGAAGCTTTTGGAGTGGTCTTAAGGTCTAGAATTTATCGCCGGGTACGGAAATCTCTTGATATATCGATAGAGTTTAAAAAAAACTGAACAAAATTTTTTTTCTCTGTTTTGCTCAGTAATGACGCGGTTACCGCTAGGGACCAATACTTTTTGAGTGTTAAGGCTGTCTTTGCTCGTTGATGATCTCACAGGTTCACTTGTCGGATAAAAACGGTTAGGAATGATATCATTTATTAAAAAACCGTTCTTGGTTAGTTGGGGATTCCATATTCATCAATTTAACTATTTAGTGTCGACTTCAATACGACACTGACAGAAATTAGAATAAGTAAATTTTATATATGTCTATAATAAAAGCAATCGAAAAAAGTACCACTTTTTTAAAATAATACTCGATCGGTTAAGAATTTCTGCCACCGTTTTCGTCCCCTTGTCCCTATCCAACTCGAGGTGAGACCTAACGCACTATGACCATACGACATACTGTGATCGGCCGCATCCTTTGATCCTCCGGTTACTGCTTCGAGCGGCATGCTTATCTACTGATGGTTGCGAGTGGTGGCTGAGCGGACTGCCTTTTTCATTCTAAGGTAGCGAAATCGAACGTTCCAACCCCGTTGTCGTGTCGGAGTGGTTATCGGGCATGACTAGAAATCATGTGGGCTCTGCCCGCGCAGGTTCGAATCCTGCCGACCACGTTTTGTTTTTTGCTGCACCCTTTTCTTCCTCCGTTTGTGTTTTCATTTTTTCACGGTTTGAGAAGAATGTAATACATGCTTCAATGAACATGTTTGGAGAATGTGTGATGTGAGGGAACGAGCACACGGAGGCACATTGTCATAATGCAAACTAGAAGATACTGCTTCATTTTCCCTTCGACATGCAAATGAGTACTGGAATTTTCTTGCATTTAGACCACCAGCAAAGATGCCTATTACAACAATCACTTCAAGAAGTGGAAAGAAATGGAAAGAAAAAAGATGCGCAGAAAGTCATTGGACCATAGCTGTTAAATGATTGACAAGTATTTTCCACAGAATAGTACTCCTTGTGTTCACTGTAAATCTGTAGGGGAAAAACTGAAAATACTGACAGCCATGAGGGAAAATCTTTAGTCAGTTTGATTTTTAGATGAACATACCGTAGGATGTGGATTTAATTCTTCTGAGCTTTCCATCAGATATCAAAAGCTTAATCCCAATTTAATATGCATGAACAGCGCTAATTGAACCAGAAATATATAGTATATATTACCAATATGGATGATTGCCCCAAAGACAAAAACTTACAGGTCCTGACACCGGATCACATATTCTTACCTATAGATATCAAAGATATGAATAAATTTATGGCTCTCTGTTCAGATTCATAGTACTAGATTATAATATTTTAGGTCGAAAGGAGTACATAATGATAATGATAGTGTGAGTATACCACATGCCCAATTTGGCTAGCAGCAGAAGGCTAGGTGGCAGCCCATAGTTGGCTGCATTCTTCGTTGATGACCAAATCTCCTGTGTATGTGCTAAATCCTGCCTCACAAATCAGATTCAACGATGCAAAAGAACTGAGATGACGTGGAAGCACCAAATTATAAAAAAATAGCATTAATAGTACTTAGTAGGGATCAACTATGTAGATTTATAGGATGCACCTTTGGTGCGGACATGCACCACATGCTTCAGTGCATACGGGCACGATTTGAGGTACTCTGTCCTACATATTCCAATGCACATTGGTTTGAGAATGATGTAATGCAAGGGAACACCCAAGGGCACGTTGTCATTATACAAATGCATCTTGGAAATAGTAGTTCCGAATTTTCCTAATTGATAGCCCAAATATGGCTCCATACTTATGTCAAATCTTGATCGACTTGAACACAAACTGGTGACAAGTGTGGCTATTTTTATTATGTTGACCATTTTTTTTCTGATTCTGTATTGTCCGGAAATGAAATGAAAATGGTATAGGTTTTTTCCGACCGTTTTAGCGGTATACCGTTGTCATGTGGAATTTTTGAAGAAATTACTGTATAATACCGACAACCTATTAAAATATAAAAAACTTAACCTTAACCGTCATTATTGATGTTATAATATCGCTGTGAAGTATTCAAATTAGTTAATTATTACTTTGAATGTTCACTAAGATATCACCGAGGCTCTATTCCGATATTTCCATTTCCGATAGTAATGATGTCGTTTTTCCAATCCTACCGTTTCAATTTTGTTTCCAAAAAAGAAAAATAACAGAAATGGTTTAAGTATTTTTGTGACTGTTTTCATCCCAGTGTTACACCCGAACCATCTCTTAATCTCATGATTACTTGCTATAATCTCCTTATCTTTATGTCTCGGTCTTTTCTGCTTCTAGATTTTTATTTGTGTGTTTTCTAAGCTTCTAAACGGTGCATTTTATACAAAAATCTTCTATATAAAAGTTTCTCATCTCACATTTTTGAAATAGATTTTTAATTTTATAATAGTTAATTCAATCCTATATTTTTTAAATAGCTATAACAAAATCAGATAATATAGATAATTCGAAAATGTAAGCAATGAGGTAGCAACCTTAATATTACTTTTTGTTATAATCTCTGTACCCTACGAGGCTACGAGCCACCCTTGCTCCGAGCCTCCGATTCCCAATCACCAGCATCACACACACAAAGCTGTCCTTTTACCATCGATTCCATGCGCCCCCCCACCACAAAAAAAATGCAGCAGCGGGCATCGTCCCGGTCCGATCGGACGGCTGGCAGGGCGTCCACGCCACCCGCCCGACCCCATCGAGGAACCTCCGCCCGTGGGCCCCACACCGACAGCCACACGCGGATGGTGCCTTGCTCCACTCACAGTCCACGCACGCTATCACAGGTGACAGTACGGCACTGCGACTCCGGGAGAGGCGAAAAGCCTCGGAAATCCCCCCGCTCAAACTGCTCTCTCCACTCCACTCCACCCCTCCCCCTCCTCATCAAATCCCCTCTTCCTCTCCCATCAAATCCTCTCCTCCTCCGCCCCGCATTGCGGCGGATCGATCGCCGGCTGGCGCCCGGGTCGGTCGATTGCCTCGGCGCGGTCGCGCCGGCTCGGTCTCGGTCGCGAGGGGGATATGGGGAAGCGCAGGGTGAGGAGGTGGTGCTCCGGGAAGCGCCGGGGCGGTGGCGGTGGCGGTGGCGAAGGCGGGGGCGGGAAGCGGCCGAGGGAGGGGGAGAGCGAGGAGGACTACTGCTTCGCCTGCAAGGACGGCGGCCTCCTCCGCTTCTGCGACTATAGGTTCCGTCCACGGTTCCCGTTCTCGTCCCCGCGACCCGCAGGTGTTGGGCTGATGGTGCTGCGCTCGATCGTGGTTATCCGGAGTTTCGTAGTATCGGAGCCTCATGCTTGATTTGTTGAGCTAAAACTGGGGGAAAAAACTTGTGGTTTAGCACTTGTCGCTAGTACTGAAGCTGCGGTGCAAGCGGCCAAAGAGGGTTTAAGCGAGGGTTTCTCGTTGCGACATTGTCGCCGTGGCCCCATTGATCCCTGTCAATCAGTTGTGCGTGCTAGCTAGTAGGCATTAATGGTCAGCCATTGCTGTAGCTGCAGGTGCCACACAGCACCAGGGGACTCCAGATAATTTGCCTGCTGTTGCTTTCACCGTGTTTGTAGGTGAAAAAAACATTTTCATCTGGTTGAGTGCATGACGCAGTGTCATGTTGTAGTAAAGAGTTTAGCTCGTGGAGGTTGTTGCATGTTGGGCACTTGTTGATTGACATAGAGCTACTGATTTATCCACTGGACGTTGTTCATATGGTTGGTAGATGGATCGCCGTCTTATTGGAGTACATGTTTCAGTGTTCCAGAAAGTTTTACGGGTTACACATTTAAGCCTTCCATCATCTTCCAGGAACTGCCACAAGGCTTACCATCCTGAGTGCGTGGAGAAGGATGACAGCTTCCTCAATTCAGATGAACAGTTCATTTGTGGTGAGTATTTAGCCGTTCTCTCTTTAGTATTGCTATGACTTGACTGTTGCGAAAATGCTTTTGGTTATGCACATAAACGGACTTGATTCATGAAATTTGAAATATTATATTTTGAATAAAAAAAGCCCATGTAGTGATTTTTCTTTCTACCTACTTCATCGCGACACCCTATGACATGAAACAGCAGGGCCACGCATGAATAGCAAAACTCTGAAGTGTCAGCCAGCTCCAAGTTCAGGCTTGAACCTAATGCATGTGACCAAGACAACCTACCTTAATTAGAAGTTGACATGTTTACTCATGTTTTTTCTAGATTCCATTTTTTTGTTTTCAAATTGTCTTCAGTTCCACAGTAGATTACAAATTTCTTTATAACTGATCTCAGTAATGAACATGACAGATTGGCATACATGTTTTATCTGCAAAGGGCGTTCATACTACCGATGCTTTTGTTGCCCGGGTAACTCCGTTTGTCGTGGTTGTGTGAAACAAGCAGAATTTGTCCCAGTAATGAGGCAAACGATGGGATTTTGCAACAACTGTTTGAGGATGGCAATCATGATTGAGAAGAATGTCGATGTTGACTCTGATGGGGTAATAATGTACATCCTTATAAATATTTCAAGTTGCCTTATGTTAGTGCCATAAACCATTTTGGTTTATGGCATTTGTTTGCTTTCCAAAATATTGAGGTCTTTGATAACATTGTGTGCTGCAAATAATTGTTCCTTGCAGCTGTAAACAATTCCTTCAATGTTGTTTAATAGGCGTATTTATTTGCATATTATAGTTTATGTTTATGCCTTTTTAGGAATTTATCTAAAGTTCTTATATTTAAGTTAATGCTACTGGCAAGTAGATCTATGCCATCCAACCTCCATTTTATGATATATAAATGTTTCTTCTTTGTCTAGGAGAGGGTTGATTTCAGTGACAGGGAGACATATGAATTTTTGTTCAAGGAGTACTGGGAGATAATTAGAGACAAAGAAGGGTTAACATTGGATAATATTCGAGAAGCCTATGCTCTTCTCAGAAGTGGCTTAAACTGTAATGAACTATCAGATTCGGAGAAACTTCCAAATAGCGAGCAGAGTTCAGATGATGATTTCTTGGGCAATACCAATGACAATGATGAGCTGGTTTATCCATCAGTTTTAAATGGAACAACAAATAAAGTGAAAACCATATTGAAGGAAGGAAAAACAAAGAAAAATGTTTATGTGGGCTGGGGTTCAAAAGAGCTTATTGGATTCCTGTCTTCAATAGGCAAAGATGCATCAAAACCTCTAGATCAATTTGGTGCTGCTGAAGTTGTGAAGGAGTACATTCGGCAAAAAGATCTTGTGCAGAAAGATAAGAAAAAACTTGTCATATGTGATGACAAGCTCTGGTCACTGTTTAGGAAATCAAAAATTAAATATAACAAGATATATAGCTTGTTGGAAAGGCACATTGCTGAAAATATGACATCAGAGGATGAAACACTTGCTAGTTCCGAGGACAATACTGATTCAGTTATGAAAAGGAAAGGTCGGACCATGAACTCTGAATTGAGTACTCCAGAAGAGGTTTCTGAAAGATACAGGAGATGTTTTGCTTCTCTTGTCCGTGATAACATTAAATTAATCTATTTGAGAAGAACTTTAGTTATTGATCTGCTAAAGCAACCAGATACATTTGAATGTAAAGTTATTGGCTGTTTTGTTAGAGTAAAGAATGACCCAAAAGGGTATAGTCACCACAAGCCTCAAAAATTGTACCAGCTTGGACAAGTCACAGGTAATTTTCATCTCTTAGCATTGGCTACTGCTATTTCCCCGGTGGTCGTTGGAGTAGTGAACCAGTCTTGCATGTTGTTTATTGTTTCGCTTGTAAGTGTCCTATTCCTTTGGTGTGCTAGATAGAAAAAAAATAATGTATTCTACACCTGAACCTGAGGCATATATACTCAAACCTTTAGTTTTTAGCAACAAAACATCTATTTATTTTCTGCTAACAAAAGCATACATAACAGGCATTAGGAAATCCTCGGAAGAATACAAGATAAGGGACATATCTACAGATATCCTTTTATGTATTTCCGACATGTGGTCTGATGCCAAAATTTCAGTGTTGTCAGATGAAGACTTTGAGGAGGTATAATTTATTGTGCCCTACCTTGATCCAACTTCCAACAACACTGCTTATGAATTGTTTCTTGAACTGCATTTACCGTGCATAAGTTCTTTTCCTTTTGCAATACAATGTGATTTCCTCCCTATATAACTTAGTATTTTGTTAGTATTTTGTCCTGAATACTTGTTAATGTACAAATCATCTTTTCTTGATAACAGGAAGAATGTGAAGATCTTCGTTTGTTGTCCAAGAAAGAACCTTCTAAAAGGCAAACTGTTGTAAGTTAATCTTCTTTGAAATTTTATTTCCCTTTGAATGTGAGGTTGGGGCTGAGCTGATTGTGGCATGGAAAACGTGACGGGTCATTAGCACATGATTAATTAAGTATTAACTATTACAAACATGAAAAATGGATTTATTTGATTTTTTTAAAAGACTTCTATATAGAAAGTTTTTGCAAAAAACGCACCATTTAGCTGTTCAGGAAGCGTGCTCCACTAGAATCGAGGGAGTAGCTCATCGCAGCAGCAGAAATGAATGGGGCCCACAAGTATCTTAATATTTAGATGTAATTCAGGCTGCTGAAATTTTTGTTTCAGCATGCATACTTTAGGGATAGGAGAAAAAAAATGTTTAGTGCATGGCTGTGCTGGACATGGTTGGGCTAAAAGCAAGAATTCCTTATACAAGATGGCTGATGATATGGCTAACAGGAAAGATGAACAGTTCGCATGGGGAATGGTAGCAAAGAGGATTGAAATGCCTGGTATCATGGCGGTTAATGCAAAATTTGAGCTGTTCCAGATTTATAGTGAACTAACGTGGGTTGTATTTTGACTAAAGAGAGTCAAGTGCTATATCGCTATTATCTGAACAAATTCATAGTGTGAAACTTTGAAGGAACATATATCTATTAGTATCGTATAGGGAATGTTTTTAAATTTCAAATGGCCTCAAGTTCGCAAGTACAGGATTTTGCACTTCGTACTAATAGAAGATATTTAGTGCCACCCTAGAAAAAGTTCAAGGATCTTAAAGCAGGCAAAGGATGCAAAGGAACAGTGAGCATTATAAAAAAGGAGTATTTTGGTCTAAGGAAATAAGCACCAAATTCGTCTTTTGAATTGCCAAATGGCTAACACTTTACCATGTGTATCTGGCATATATTCAGAGATTGCTCACATTGGAAGCAATCAGTGGATCATTCACCATTTGCATCTTGCACATTTGGGACATTATATAGTTGTTTTATTTTTGTGCTATTTTCCTGATACTATTCTATAGCTCTTCATTTGGGAAGTTCTTAGAGATGTTTGTATGAAATCTTGTTTTACTTGAACAATACACCATACATGTAACTGTACCTAAATTTATTTCAGAGCTCTGAACTAGATGTATTTATACAGGCTGAGTTTGAGGAGAAAGTGAGAAGTGTGCACACGGACATAGTGAGTCATGTAAGTTTATTAGGAAGCCTGATGAACTTTTATGCATCATGCAGTACATTCTGAAATTATGTATAGACCAAAATTTCTTGTTTCCCAATCACTATTTGATATCTTACTTCCCATTGTTATGTTCTCGTATTAAAAAAAATATAGCCAATACTTTGGTGACATGTTGAAAACTATAGATTCTCTCATTAACTTCATCTGTTGATAGTATTAGAAATGTGAACCAACTTATTGTTTGTTTTGCAGTGGATCAACAAAGAACTTCAGAGGCTGGAAAAATTGATTGAAATGGCAAATGAGAAAGGTTGGCGTGAAGAATATCCTTACCAGATTGAGTTCTTGTTATCATGTTTATATTTGCCAATGAATATATCTTGTTTTCATGTTCTAGCTCTTGAGCAATTATATTATTAGTGAACTTTGTACAGTACAATTATATCCTTGACTATATGTTACGATGCATGAATACATTGAGAAAAGAAAGCTACTACGAACACCATCAGAAAGACAACGTCTTCTTGAAGAGGTCCCTCAAGTTATTCCAGATGTAGAGGATAATAAGGACCCTGAACTTCTAGTTATGGCAGCAAACAAGTTTTCTCAGAAGAATACAGGTTTGTTTCTAGGATTCCTAAAATTGTTTCTTGTGCTCTGCATTTACTATTTGATTCCACATTGTGCCTTGATGCCAACAGGAAGTTGGAAGCAATGGGTATAGAGTCTTGACAATTACTTAGCCTGATTAGTTTCCCTTCTGGGATATTTTATTTTGTTACCACTGAACTTTTAAATATTGAACTTAAGGAAAGTAACACTTATAAGTTGCTGAGGAAGAGTTGAATTTTGAATTGCTAATCATTTTCTTTCATTATTTGTTGCTTATTTCAATGCTTTCCAATAGGAAGTTCTTATTTTCTTCTGTGCAGCAGGTAAACCCTGTGATTTGTCTGTAGGTACCAACAGCAACAGGGATAGAGTTGATTGCTTGAAAAGTTGTTCAGAAGAAAAACTTAAAGGTTGGCTTATATAGTGTACATTCAGTTGTTTTTTTTAAACACGACGTGAACGCTGCTTTTTGCATAGGGAACAAAAGGGATAGAGCTTTTTGTTCGAAAAGTTTCTCAGAAGAAAAATCTGAAGGTTTGCTCTTATGCATGTACTTCTTGAAGAGCTCCCACTATGCTTTTATCTGTCTTTAAAATTCGGTGGTGGTGGAGCTTGAAGCATAACTATAAAGCTTTGACCCACTGGACTATGCTCTGTCTATCTTTAAAATCGATGGCAGTGGAAGTTCACTATAAAACTGCTACCCACTGAACGTATGGCTGAAGGTTTATTCATATACATATCTAGATTGCATTATTAAGGCCCTAGCATATTTGTTTGCTTAGCAAGTTAAAAGTTTCGACTCCCTCTGTCTCAAAATGTAACTACTTATGCTCTTCTCTAGAGGGCTTAAGATTGAGGTGAGAAATGGTTGTGATTGGTTGAGATGAGAAAGTAGGTAAAGAAATTAAATGAGAGATGGTTGTGATTGGTTGAGATGGGGAAGTAGGTGGAGAAATAGCTATATTATGAGACAAATTTGAATGCTAGAAGTAGCTATATTTTGAGACGGAGGAAGTATCCTCTAGTGCGGGCTTATAACTGGCCAACCATTTCATGTCATAGCCTCAAGTTTTAATGCTGGTAGGATTTGAAGCTGGAGTAAATAGCATTTACCTACTGAAATCTGGCACAATAACTTGTAAGAAAAATCCTTTGATTGATCACTTTCCACGTTTTTATTGTTCATGTTACATGTGCAGGTAGCAAAGGTGATACTGATGCACCTGGAACGTGTTTAGAAAAGCTCGTCACTAAAGGTTTGCTCTTACTGCCCCTCCTTCAGCCAGTTGTTTCCACCAGGCCCTAGCTAAAGTTGCCATTGCAATTTCTTTCTCTTGGCATATTCGCCATTTTGGGCTACCTGGCTGTTTTTCCACATTCATGTTTAATGATGCAGCTATTGAAGTCAATACTCCTGGTGATATGCCAAGAACACATGTTCAAAACCATGGCACTAAAGGTTTGTTTTTACTAGAGCTACCCTTTCACTAGTAATGCTATATTCCATCTGGTTCCAAAAGTAGGTCGTTTTAGCTTTATCTACTTTCCTAAATGTGAATTATTCTACATGTCAAGGCACTTTTAGCTTATTTCATCCTGTTGTACCCTTCATTAAAATCTAAGTAACTGTTAGGCATTGCTTGTCAGTATTTCCCTTAGAAAAAGAATGGTTTTGCATTTTGTTTATAATTTTTTTTACATGTTTAACCATTGTAAGAAACCAGGTGGTTGCACTGTGCTAAACTGCTAATACATGAAAATGTTATCTTTGCTCCTATGTTTTCTGGTGCTGATTGGATCGTATCTTATTTTGGCATGCTATTCTTGGTCTTTATGAATTCTTTTTCCTTTTTTGGTTTTTCCCAGTTTTTCTACTTGTTCAAACATGCTATTCTTGTAGCTACTGCAGCTGTCACCACAGCTCAAATTATTAACGTTGATGACGATGAAGATGATCTGCATGGTAAAAGTGGAGACATGATTGTCGATCTGGATTCTGATAGAAGTGGGGATCATGATACAAGACAACATGAGACTAAGCATGATGTGTCATGCAGTGGTCAGAAAGCTGTTAAAGCGAAGGAAGAAATCTCAGAGCACATAAGTGTGTGGTACTACAACGATCCTCAAGGTGATGAACAAGGTCCATTTTCAATGGAGCTATTGCGTCACTGGTGGAAATCTGGCTACTTCAATGATGATTTTAGAGTCTGGAGAACAGGCCAATCTTGTGACTCCGCCATCTTGCTCAAAGAGGCTTTGCTGCTGACAAGTTAGACACTACTGAGGAGCCTCACTTTGCAGCTAACTACTAGATGTCTAGATGTATGTACATATGTGGCAGAATGCAGGAGGGCCTCATTCTTGTAACATATTGCCCCACTGTAGTATTGTGGGTGAGGGCCAGTCAGCGGTGTATGTATATATTGTCTGACAGTAGAATGGCTTAGCCAATTTTTGGATCAAGGCACCGCGCATTTTGGCCTCCTGATGTATTGTGCCCATAAGTTAGCTTTGTGTATGCTACTACAAACGAAGTACTGGGATGTTGGCTTGGTATTTACCTATTGCAATTTGCAAGTTGCAACAGATGCTCATCTCTCATCGCACACGGTCTTATATTTGTATGTATTTATGCACTCTTTTTTGGTCTGTTAGAAAGGAGAGCTGCTTTGAAATGCTTGAGTGCTGTGTGATGATGCTTCTAAAAGTGAACTTTACATCATGTTACCTGACGTCTGAATTCACTTGTGGTCACGGACAATAATTCTTTTGGTCTTAAACTCGCGGTGGATTCAAGTGTAGTTTTGTTTGGTGTGGATGCAAGTGTAGTTTTGTTTGGTTATGCCACTAACTTTTCAATTTTGTTGGCTTTCTTTTCCTTTGCACTGCATCAGCATGACTGCAGAATAAACAGCTGGAGTTGCGTCACCGTCGCGTCCAAACGTAATAGCTGTACCGTGCACTCATAGCTATGGGTATGGGATGCAACCACTCAACAGGAGACTCCAAATTCCAAACCGATCAATTGACTTCAAAATCTTAAGGATTTTTTGGGAACGCAAGAATTTTACATTATCTTTTCACATGATGTAATTCAATCTCGACAAAAAATTTCTAAAAATTCCTAATATGCACGCATTGCAACGTACGCATTGGATTTGGACACGAGTTGGAGTCAGCTTATCATATCCACCTTAAATTACAACCCACGTCAGGTTAGACGCTCACGCTAACTCCCATCTCCTTCACGACTCCGATCCCTACCCCCTCATCAACAAAATCCCATATAAACCTCCTCTCGACACCAACGACCTACCAACAAAGCAGCGCGCCGCGACGCCCATCCAAGAAACGCCATGGCCACCGCCACGCCGCGCCACCACCTCCTCCTGCCCTTCCTGCTGCTCCTCCTCCTCTTCGCCGGTGCCAACGTGTCCGTCTCCGGCGCCCGGGACGCCCCCGGGGAGATGAGAGTCTATGGCAGCCGCCTCTTCGGCGCCGACGACGGGCCGAGCGCCTACGAGATGCTGGAGAGGTTCGGGTTCCCGAGGGGCATCCTGCCGGAGGGCGTGACGGGTTACACGCTCCGGCCGTCGGACGGCGCGTTCCAGGTGTTCCTCGGGACGAAGGAGTGCGAGTTCGAGGTCGACGGCGGGTACCAGCTAACCTACCAGCGGAGGATCTCCGGCAAGGTGGCCGGCGGCAGCATCCGCGACCTGCAGGGCGTCACGGTGAAGATCTTCATGATGAATTGGGGCATCGACCGGGTCGTCATGGTGGACGCCGGCCATCTCATGTTCTACGTCGGCCCGCTCTCGCAGGCCTTCCCGGCGGACAACTTCGAGGAGTCGCCGCAGTGCCGGTGCCGGCACAGCGACGGCGGCGCCGCCGTCGCGACGAGGTAGGATCTGGCCGTTGGGGGTACGTATACGTGTGATCGACGTGTTCGTTGATTAATTGGTGTTTTGGTGCACGTGAAGTCAAATTATTTGGCTTGCAAACGGGAGAAACAATCGAACGCGCGCCACGTTAATTGGCTTAGTTCATTGTTATATTTATTGAATTTTTTTCGCCTGTACGTCAGTGCATGCAATTATTCGTGTCCCAAACTTATTGAGATCGCGTCCCGACGATTTCCAGTTGCGTGCATGTGTTAGATTAGATGATCACGTTCGTATATTCTCCCTCTTTTGCATTTATATGTGGAATAATAATAGTTTAAGAGATTATTTAGTGGAAACATATTATTTAGTATCAAAATCAATCAAATTTTTTACCGTTCATATTCATATTCGTTTTTGTGTATCCTGTTAAGGCGCTAAAACTAAAAATGAATATGATATTAGTAGTGAATGTGCGCTACTTATCATATGTAGCGCGCCTCCAATCGTTGCAACCGCCCCACGCGCGTAGCGCCAACCACGCATAAACGTTCTACTTGCACCTCAGATCGTGCCAACGAATCTGATCGTCGTAACCGCCCCACGTGTGTAGCGCCAACAGCGCATAAATATTTTACTCACGCCTCAGATCGTCCCAACCACCCCACACACGTAGAGTCAATCACGCATAAAAATTTTAGTCATGCTTCAGATCGTCCCAACCGCTCGCGGGCCTCAGAGCCATATGCGAATAAATATTTTACTTGGTTTAGATGACTCAGATCATGCCAACAAGCGTAGAGCCAATCGCCCATAAAAATTTTACTCATGCTTCAGATTGTCTCAACCGCCCCCACATGTCAGAGCAAAATGTGAGTAAACATTTTACTCGGCTCACATGTGATTTTAATTTTTAAAATTCCCAAATAAATGTAGTAAACGTTTTACTAATACTCCTTTTTCTACTTTTAATCGCTGTACACATGTGATTTTAATTTTCAAAAATTATCGAATAACCCGAAAAAAACAATTGTCTTGTCACATCAGCGTTTTATTAAAAAAAAATCTACCATTATCCGTCCGCTGCGCATCGACGGTTTCCATTACCATCCCCATTTCCGTAGCACAGTTCTTGCCTTCCTTGCTCCAATCTGTCGTTGACCACACAACTCCGCCGCTCATCGTCGTCGGATCTGCATTTGCCGTGGGCCAAAGGTTGGGGTTTCACTCATTTTCGCATCTTTCCACATCCACTTGCTGACATTTTTTCATATTTTTTCCATCCCCATTCTTATCCTTCGGATTCGCATTTTTGTAGATTTCTGTGACAATGAGGAAAAAGGGGAAGATGCCAGTGAAGGTGAAGAAGATCACCTTCATAGGATCCCAGATGGAGTGCAAGATTACTCTAGCCGACTCGCAGGCCCCCTCGTCCATGAATCCGGCCACCGGACCGTCAGCACAGACCCAGAGTAGGGACGACCAAAAACCACCAATAATGAAGAAGATCTGTCGCAAGAGGAAGGTGGAGTCCGATGATACTGACAATGTTAGTTGTTTCTTGTCTTTTTACTGATATACTTAACCCTATTTTTCACACTGTCGGCTTGTGTGGACAAATTTATGCTTTATGAGGCTCACGCTGTGTGGGGTATAGACTGTCCAACCTGCGAACATGCTATTAATCTACTTTTATCCTTGATTTTCAATGGTATAGACCCCATCGTATCATCTGGATGCATGCATGTTGGAGCTTTTTTTATCTCCATGTGGATATGTACAATGTCACGTAATAATTAATTTACAACAATCTAGCAGCCCTCAGTGCGAGTAGATGATAAACTTTTTATGTGCCTATTATTTTTTATGACATATACTAATAATTTGGTAGCATGCCTCTGGCAATTAGCATCGTATGCGTTTACATTTGCTTGGGATGGGTGCATAGGAGTGTATAGTTTCCCTATACATTGCCAGGACAGAAGCTCCATGTTAGTGGATAATTTCTATACATAGGATTGCTATTTGGCGCTCTAGTACATTTATAACTGCACTCTACCAATTTATATATCTTGTTTGGGATGGATTGATAGGTCTGGATAGTTTTATTTTACATTCTATTGCCTAAACCAAACTCTGTTGTCTTTTATACATTTTAATGCCTCTCATTTGTCTTATCACAACAATGTTTCAGTAGTTCCATGTGTATGAGTTGTTCTATTATGCACAATTAGTTTACTAGTTCGCACTCGAATTTTATTACTTACATCTGATTTCATAACCTGCAGCCGGCAACAAAGAAGCTAAAGTCTCTTAACCGGACCAGGCTCAAGTCCATTATTGATGTATGTGCAGCTCTATCTCCCACACACGTTTGAACGCTGACTGATCTTCATTTTGATGGCATACTGCGGATGACACTCGAGGGGTTAGAGCAAAGGGAACTTGTCAGCTGGTTGGTGAGTTGCACGGACCCTGACTCTATGATCATTAACATCAGTGACGAAAAGAAGCTTGCTATTACACCTTGTGCCATCCATGATGTTCTGGGGATTCCAATTGGTGGAGAGCAAATTTCCTATCTAGATTATACAGCAGCTAAGCAGGCGTATCAGAGTCTTTGTGAAGAGATCAATGTTGATGTTAAGTCCAACATAACCTTTGAGAGGCTTGTAAATGAGATCAAATGGAGGCCGATGATCCTGAAGCTGTGCGCTTCTTCATCATGATATTAATCAACAAGCTACTGATCCCCATCACTAGCCTGTATATTATTGGCATGAATGCATACCTAGCCAGTGACCTCAGCAGAATATCAAGGGTGGACTAGTCAAGGTTGGTCCTCGAGTTGCTGCGTAACAACATCCGTGCATGGCAACAATCTGTCAAGTCTGGGTGTCAGCCAACCTTGATATCTGGATGCATTGCCTTTCTTGTGGTAACACAAAATCCATCATCCTTTTCACATGTTGTAATTGGTTTAACTAAGTCCCGTCAGCTACATCTCCCTTTCTACTTTGCTGACTATTTTTTTATGTTGACCAATTGTTAGATTTTCTATCTCGATAATCTAGTTCCACCGGAGGAGTTCCAAATCGACCCGTTGGAAACACCACACATTCAATTTTATACAAAGGGGATCGTGAAGAGCATATTGAAGTTAGATCGTGATCCTGACGATGGCAGCTATGGATGCTGCTCGGTGCGTATCACGCTTCTGCTCATTTTATTTAATTTTTGTTTTATAGCAACTACATGCTCACTGTACACTTTGGTATATGTTAACGTGCAACTAAAAGCTATTGAAGGGACTTGCTACTACCACGACCACTTTGACAGGGAGGTCGAGCCCCGTGGTGGGAACCATGGCAACCCATGGCTTGAGGGGCTGATAAGGCCACAACGCATAAATTTTCCTAGCCTTTTTGATGTTATGGCAGGATACCCTGATGCCATATGCGTTGATTAGAGATAGGCTATCACAGAGGCATTACGAAGGTTTGATAATTAGACCAGGCAGTTTGCATGTGACTTTGAGCAACGGATCATGCATGTCTAGGTTGCGCAGGCTAAGATGTGTGATGAGATAATCAGAGCAATCCATGGTTCACAGCCAGCAGGAGATACAGCTGCCTCTAATGTTGTCTTGCCCCCAAGGACTTCCCCTTCAAGGGCTGCCAGCCTTGTGCAGACCGATCTGCCAGCCTTGGTATGCACCCCCACAAGTAGATTAACAAGGAAGTCTAGTGCATCATCACCTCCTCCACTTGCTTCACGCAGCCCCTCAACGAGGTAAGTGCGCGAGATGTGTTGATTTTCTATGTTCTTTGATGTATGGCATTTTTGGATAGTGCTTGTTCTGATCCTTGGTTTGGAAATCATGCGGTAACACCTCAGATCTATCTCTGTTCTCTTAGTTAGCTTTTATCCCTGCATGAATCGTGTTATCTAATTGCAGCCATTTATTATATAACACCCTATAGGAAGGCTCGTGGTCCATCTTCCCCACCCCTAGCTTCTGCACGTAGCCCCGAAGGTGCTCTACTAGGAAGCCTAGTGCTTCTACCTCACCACCCAAAGCACTTGTATCCAGCCCCCATAGGTCAACCAAAGATACATCAACATCTTCTCCACTTGTCCACCAATCAAGTCCTCTCCACCACAACCGCTGCATAGTCCATCTCTTATCTAGAATGCGCCTAAAACTACTACGTCGGACCATGTTGAACCCATCCCTTCCATTATAGCACCATTTCAGCTAGACGCAGAGTAGACTGCCGCCCCACTTGCTGAGCTGACACCTGAGCAAATCAGCGGACCAGTGCCAAACTCACAAGTAGTAGTTCCTGCTGGAGAAGAAGTACCTACCTAGGACGTGGTCGTGGCACTGCCGGCACTTCCAGGTGCCCAGGGGATAGATGGAACCCATAGTGCGATGGGAACTGTAGTGCCTCCAGTTCTTCCATCGGGTGGTGCTATCTCTGAAGCACCCGAATTACCAGCTGAATCACGGGACAAAGAGGATGTTTCAGATGTTGCTCCCCCACAACAAATACTTGATATATCAGTGGATAGTGGTAAGCACCAAGCATCGGAAGGTACGAACACATGTTGCTCTCTGTAAATAAAGTTGCTTTCTCCACTCACACGTATTTCCGAGCATTCATTCTACTTTATTTCCTTATAGACAATATATCCACTGGAGTAAATATTTTACACACCCAATGGTCACAGTGAAACTTTTAATAAGTCACAGTAAAACTTTTATTCTCAGTTATCACTACCCCACTGCACACCCCAACACATTCTAGCATTGGAGTAAATATTTTACCTAGTCGATAGTCACAATGCAACTTTTAAAATGTCGCAGTAAAACTTTTTCTTCCAGTTATCACTACCCAACATCACAATCCAATACATCTTAGAGGTGGAGTAAATATTTTACCTACCAGATGGACATAGTGAAACTTTTAAAATGTCATTGAAAAACTTTTCATTTCAGTCATTGCTGTCCCTCATGCCAAGGAACCTATGACATGTACCAACACCCCACATGCCAAGGGACCTATGACATGTACCAACACTTGCTTAATTATAAATGTCATTGTCTAATGAATTGTGTGATTTGTAAAAAATCTGATGGCTAGGACTATGGCTCCCAAACACAAATTGATGTTCTGCCTCCAGAAACCCACTTGGCTGAGACACAAGTTCATCACTATGTAGAAACTGTTTTATATCTTTTATTGATAACTACATTACAAACACACTTTACCACTTATTTGTCACTGTTAGCTGTATGCTGTTGCAATATATAACTATGTCCTATTGTCAGCCACCAACGGCCATATCAAAGGTGGACACCTCATTAACCACACCGGGTACTGAACCAAAACGAGTCCCGTGCAAGCCAGCAAGGTTTATCTCACCACTGAAGTTAGGATAGACCCGTTCACTGCCTGATGCTGATAAGTTGATGCAGCTACGTACGGTTATACTCTCAGATGCTAGTAGATTTGGAAGGTACGTTCATGTGCCTTTTCCCGCACGCATTTCTACCCATAAGCAACCCAATCAATTTTTATATACTTATAACTATCTGTTTATCGTCTTCTGCAGTGATAATATTATCGACATAGGGTCCTGTTCAGCAAAAGAATCTGACATTGCTGAATCATTTGACGACGGTCAAATGACTGATGGGGCATTCATTGATGCATTCATAAAATGCATGTTGTCAGATGAGAAAATGTATAGCCCCATATCAATTGGGGACCACATATTCCTCCCCACGAGTATATCGGTATCATTCTTCCAGCTATCTGCATGCCTATTTTCTAAACTGATATATATGTGTTAACTTGCACTATATTATAATGTTTTAAATAGTATGTGCTGAACTGTGACTTCATCAAGCACTATGGCACCCCGCCTAGCTTTAGTGGAAAAAACCTTGTTGAAATGCTACATGAGGTCATCCTGTCGTTCGACCTAGCAGCGACCAAGTTTGTAAGTGTCTCGAACCTCCTTTTTGGTCACAGGGTTTACATTGCTAAATGTTGTTCTTTACACCCGCGTATCACCCCCATATTTGTGTAGATATTGCTTCCTGTTTTACACCACGAACATTGGACACTGTACTGTGTCAACCGGAACCATAGCCATGTCGAGGTCCTCGACTCAAACAATTTTTCAACTGTAACAACCCCCGCCCTGGCACCACCTACAGTGACGCCAAAGAGGAAGCGCCGCATGAGATTGACGTGAACCAACTTCCACGGAACCGCGTTGCCGGTACCAGTCCTAGGAAACCTTGCTGGTATCCGCAGGCAACCGAGATGTACCATAGCAACTAAATAAAATATTTATATATTATACCTTTATAAGTTGAAACTTCGGGCAAGCCCTGAGCAGCAACCTTCAAACAGAACAACAGCGAAATGATAGCACAACGAGGACCCAATCCACAAGCAACGGCTTGGGATTATGAAAGAAACCTTAATCTTCACTTCAACTTCACTCTTCCTGAAAGAGGAAAAAGATAATGGATTAAGTACATATGTACTCAGCAAGTCATGGGAAAAGTGTGAATATGCAGGCCACCAAGGAGGACTGGGGTTTATTTTGCAAACATTTTATTTTAAAACATTTTCCAAAACTCTATGTGTGGGTTGATCCATGTGTAACTGGAAAGCGGCTCTCGCCTCGATCCTATCCGCAAATTGCTTTGCAACAACTTAAGCGGACAAACAAATTTTAATTGATTGAAGTTTCTAGTCTATTCTACCGCCTGTCGGACCACGACATCGGTTTAGTCTATATCATCTAGTAGTTTAAAACCTTATCTCATATTTCCTTTATTATTTTCCTTTCACTTTTGTCCTTTCCAGGCCTCATTCATCTCCTCATCTCAACTTCGGCTCCCAGAGCCATCATATCACTAACACACTGCTTCCGCTCGGGAAGCCTAAATTATGATGTCATCTGACATCCTGATCCACACAGGACTGTTTCAGACCACGTACTAGTCATCCATCAGCCGACCTGGCCGATTCTGGTAACGATTCCCAACCACAAACATGCTTCGCAAATATTTTATAAAAACAAAGCTACGCTAGAAGAATCACTTCACATTGCCCTTGACCATGAGCACGACTGTTCGAACAGTTCGATACTTTGCAGAGGTGCACGCTTTCCCCACACGACGTGAGCTTACTCCCTTACTGGCCAATTAGGGGAGGTTCGCGACAAGGCCTTTCAGGAGCCATCCCAGGGTACCTCATGCCCGATAGATGGGCCAAACTCAGTCATGCATTCGGCTTGCAATTTACCCCAAACTCCTAGACCAAGTATTGGGCTGTGGAGGCCATGGGCCCCGGGTACCTCATTGGAAGCATTGTGGCCACTCAGATAGAGGATGGGCCTGATCATGTAATTGGGAATATAATAGGACTCGGTATATGTTACCTTGTTTGATAAGGAAGGGACATAGTCCTAGCCGGGTACGTTGTATTCCTAGAAGGAAATCCCTTAGTCAAGTCCGACTGGGATCATACCATGTAACCTTACCTCTCCAGTATATAAGGGGAGGTAACGAGCCCTCGGGGGCAGAAGAAGAATATACAGAATCTCACCAAAGAAACCTCAAAGGTAATACACAACAGCTGAAAGTAGGGGATTACCTCACCTTGAGGGCCTGAACCAGGATAAATTTGTGTGGAGGCCATGGGCCCCGGGTACCTCAAGGAAGGCAATTATGGCCACTCGGACAGAAGGTGGGCTGGTCCCTACAATTGGAGATAGAGTAGGATTCGGTTTCATATTACCTTGCATGACAAGGAAAGAAATATAGTCCTAGCTGGATACTCTATGTACTGATAAGGAAAGCCCTTGGTCGCATCTGACTGGGTTTCCTACCCTATAACCCTTATCTCTCCAGTATATAAGGAGAGGTAGGGAGTCCCTTGGGGCAGATGATTCCACATGCCGCGAAAGCAATACACCACAACTGGAAGAAGGGTATTACCTCACCACGAGGGTCTGAACCAGTATAAATCTCGTGTGTCCTTTCGAATCCATCGAGTTTAGGTCTGACAAATAGCCCCATATAATTATTGCCGATACAAAATATTGACAATTGGCGCACCAGGTAGGGGCTTCGTCGAGATCATCATCATCAAGCCCGATGGATCCAACCATAGGAGTCGATGATATCAACTTCTCTCCCGGACAAGCCATCAGATTCGGGAGCATCGACTTCATTGCCGACAATCTCGGCAATCTCACCTTGTCCGACTCAGTTTCAACCTGATCGGCCAGGGACCAAGCCAGCTCAGAGCCAGTTGGCCTACTCAACGCCGCAGCAGTTTTCAACATCCTGCTTCGGCAACACTGTCACACCCTAAGGTTCCCCTTAATAGAGCCACACAAAATATATTAAAGAAAAAGCCTCAAAGAAATTATTTAAATAGGCCAAGTGAATTAATTAAATAATTGAAATGCAAAATAATAAATTATCATGGCTGGGAATATTTTTCCTTTATTCCCCTGGTCAAAATACACTAATAGGATTTTTATTGGAATTTTTAGAGTACTGGAAGTAATTTTAATAATTCAAAACAAATTATCAGAATTAAATTCCCACTGGAAACCTCTTTTCTTTTTCCTTTCTTTCTCTTTCTCTTTTTCTTTTTCTCCCGCTGGGCCGCGGCCCATTCCTGCTCCTCGGCCTGCCGCGGCCCACGCGTGCGCAAACTCTCCCTCACCGCTTGGCAGGCCCCACCTGTCGGCCCCACCTCCTTGCGCGCCTCTCCTCTCTCTCTGTTACATGGGCCCCGCCTGTCAGACCTAGGCCACCTTAGCCGTTCGCCCTCCCGCTGACAGGCCGGGCCTGCCTGTCAGCTTCGTCTTCCTCCCGTCTATCTTGGCCTCGCCCACACGCAGCGCCATCCATCTCGTCGCCCGTTCGGCCTCCCCTTCCATCCGCCCTCGGTTCAAATGTCGTGGACCTGGTCTCCCCACTCGCCCGGGCATTTCCCCCACGTTCCCTGCTCCTCTCGACCACCCCCGCGAGAGAATCTTGCCCACCTTCCCGCGGCCACTGCATCCCCGTTTTCGCGAAATTCGGCCACCTCGGCCACGATCTCCCACTCCCGTGCCCATTTAAACCCTCGCCGTGCTCCTCTGCCCCTTTTCCCCCAAACACTGAAACTCCCAGTGCACTCTAACCCCCTTCGTGCTGAGTTGCTGAACCACCGCTGCGCTTCGCCGTCTCCAGCCGCTCGACGCCGCTGCTGTAGCGGCCGCCAGGCCACGCGCCCGCCACCGCCAGCTTCACCACATGCCGGAGAAGCTTGGCCGCCGCTCCCGCAAGCCCTTATGCCACTGAAGTGTCTCCCCGCCGCCAATCCCCTTCGGTGAGTATCACCGCCGGCCTTTGGTCACGTGTTCCCGTCGGCCTGTTCGGCCATTTCCTTCCCTAACCCTCTCTAAACCTTTCCTAGGTTCACCCCGACGACGTCCGCACCTCCGTCGCTCGCCGCTGCCCTTTGCTGCGCTGGATGGTCACCGGTGGTGACCATCAGGCCACGCGCGCCGGCGGGGCTTGGCCTCGGCTCAACCGGAGCCGTCCGATCTGCCTCGGTAGATCAGGACTGCTTGTGTGTGCCCGCGCCACGCCCCCGCGCGGTGGACCGCGTCGACCGTGCGCTGTCCTCCCAGGCATCGCTGACTGGTGGGGCCCACCTATCGGCGCCGATCCCCCCGATCCGCTGAAGCATTATCTCCGGTTTAATGCGCAATAAATCATTTAGGGTTTATTTTTTGTTTAGTAAGTACACAGAGAACTTCAAAAATTCATAACTAATTCATACGAGCTCCGATTAATTCCATTTAAATTTCAGTAAATCCAGAAAAATGCCAAGAATCCATTAAAAATACTTTTAACCCCTATTTCAGTGCCCACATGTACTGTTTTTAATTGTTTGTGCTTTGTTTAATATAGAATCTGACGCAGTCGATCCTCCCGTATATTACGAAGTCGTTGCAGAGTTCGTAGAGCCAGAGCAAGGCAAGTTACATTCGTTTCCTCAATCATATTGTACCCATTTATTGCAAAATGTTTGTTTTAAATTACTAAACCTGCATAATTTCATTATTTCATGTGGGAAGGTTGACCTATATGGATGCAATTTTAATTGCTATGACTTGATTTCCCCAGTATACCTTTGTAACTAGGTAATAATATGACTAGAGAATACGGTTAGGATGCTTAGCCATGCTTAGAGACTATTAGCTCACATGGGGAATTAAATGCTTTTATTTACATTTGTCATTCGACTCTATGTCAGGAAATGGAACTTTGGATATGTCGATATTAAACCACCAAAATTTGACATAAATGGTGGGCTGTGGGTGTATGGTTTTGCTGGTTGCACCCATGGCAGTTAAGGACCGGTTCGCGGGAACCCCTTGGGCAATTAATCGTACATACCACAAGCCAGCGTGGGCAACGGCTGGGCTTGTAGTGTATCTTCTCCCCCTCGTATGCACCGTTGGTGAGAATGGACGTGATGGAGTTGGGTTAGCTCAGGGTCAGGTTGATCGGCTTCCGGATCCATTGTGGCGCTAGGGAGGTAGCCTGGTCGATATGGTGTGCCCTATCGACATGTGCAACCTCAGCGTGGTGTGGATGGTTAGGGAGAGGTTGCGTGAACAGTCCTGTCACAGCCTCTCGTGGGGTGTCATGGTGACACACCGGTACACGGGAATGTGTGTGGGGCTGTGTCTTGTGGGTACAGGTGTACACCTCTAGCCAAAGTTAAAATATATTCGAATAGCCGCGCCCGCGGTTATAGGCATTTTGGTCAAGACTCACCATGATTAGTCTCCCTTTGATAAATTGACCTAAAATTTGCTGTAGTGATAGGATGGATGGTTGGGCCTGGTCAACGTGGTGTAGCGTTGATCAGTGGAGGTTTAATATTGTTAAATTAATTAACCTTTTTTTACTGTTCGTGAACTACTATTGTTTACTACTGCTTTTACACAAATGAACCCTGAGCCTATCTTTGTCTCCCGTGCATTGTGCATATTTGCGGGTGTGACCTGTTGAGTACTGTAGGTGGTACTCAGTCTTGCTCTCTTCCTCCCCCGCCCCCCCGTAGTGGTGGAGTACCTGTCCGACGAGGATCGTCGGAGGACTAGGTTGGATCCTCCATCAAGACGCTTGTGGAATGGAAGCCTCCGCTTGGCTAGCTGTATATAGGCTGCATTTATCTTTCTCGCTGTACTTATATAATATACTTTTATTCTGTTTGTAAGACGTACTCTGTATGGCAACTTGGTATTGTGTACCCTGGCTTTCCTGGATAGGGATTTAATACACAGAAATGTTCAGAAATCCAGCTAAGATTTTCTAGGCGTTACAAACACCCAGGTTCTACGAGTTCTGGGATAACTCTCTTTCCTAATATTCGACTCGGATTCGGCTCCAAGCTGATCGAGATCGAGTCCAGGGGAGACAGGATCATCAATTTCCCACTTGGACTCGATAAAGCCGCAACAATCTTTAATTCCAATATGATGCGGCAGACTCAATCATCTGGAATTCGACTCGGATACGGCCTAGAGCTACTCGAGATCGGGTCTAGGGAGGTTGGGGTCATCATCACACCGCTAAACTACTCCAAATCCGATGCCCAGTCGGACAGCAGCTCGGGAAGCTTTTCTCCACCACGCAAGGTCTTCATGGCGTCAAAGGGATCAACTCCAACACAAGATGCACACCGACTACGCGATTAGCAGGAGAAGGAGGCTCGCCGACTGCATGAGCAACAGGAGGAGGATGTGTGATGCCTGCAAGCAGAGTGCGATGCTTGCAATGACAACTTGTGCAAGGTTGGGCGGACTGCTCAACAAGAGATACTCCAAACCTGAGTAAGCGACCACGACGTCTTCATGACCCCACAACAGAACATCATGGCTGCTGCCACGCTGTTAGATACCTTGCAGTTCGGGCCCGACCATCAAGCTACCTCGACTATCACAAAAATCAAAGCAATGATAACTGCTGCAGCCTATCAACAGCAACAGCGATCTGGAGATACGTTTATACCGTCTAACAAAACAGCTTTAGGTGCTGCAACTTCATCTGCTTTAGCGCGACGCTGAGCAGCCAACTCCGGTCGGCACCACTCGGAGTCCCATCACACGTCACTTGACCACTGCAACGACGACCGATGGCGGTACCATCACAACAAGCGCCGGGATGATTAGGATGCTCGAGGATGACTACGACAGGATCTCTGCCACGACATCAATGCTCGACGCCGGAAGCGCGAGGAAGATGAACGTCACCGACTTGAAGACGAGCACGAACACTTCGGCCTCCACCATGAGCGGTTCTGTCGCTGTAGTCAGAGTCAGAGCCCTCACCTGGATGAAGGAGTTCCGGTGTTCACCCATGAGCTGCAACAAGTCGACTGGCCATCCTGTTTCAAGCCGACTGGTATAGAGAGGTACGACTGCAAGACCAACCCGGAGTCCTAGCACACCATGTATACTTTGGCGATACGAGCGGCTAGAGGTGATCACAAGGCCATGGCTAACTACTTGCCAGTCTCCTTGGCTGACTCGGCAAGGACATGACTGGCAGGGCTTCCCAGGCGGTCAATTGGCTCTTAGGGGGAACTCCATGAACGTTTCGTCGTGAACTTCTAGGGAACGTATGAGAGGCCATCTTTCAAGTACGATCTATATCAATGCCACCAGAGGAAGAACGAGTCTCTTAGCGATTTCATCAAGCGTATTTCTGAGAAAAGAAACTCAATACCTAAAATCAAGGACGAGGTCATCATTGCCGCCTTCCACAAGGGAGTCAGACACGCGCTGTTCATCGCCAAGTTCACTCAGAAGCCACCCAACTCCATCAAAACTCTCTTCGAGATGGCCAATTAATATGCTGATTCAGTCGACGCAGTGGCAGAGGCACTTGACGACAAGCCCCGACAGAAGTAGTGATGAGAGACGGACGATGCGGCCCCTATCCAAGCCTGGGAACCGCAAGTGGAAATCTAGGGACTTCATTGCGGCAGTCGATTGCAACCATCCTCGACCTCCTAGAACCGAAGATTATCAGAACGACAAGTGACATGCTCGGGGGCTCAAAAGTTCAAATGCAAGGATGGCATCCCTACTCCCAACTTGTGTAATACCAAACAGCTAAGTCATTTTCTGATACATATTTCCTCCTTTATATGGTATTCTTATCTAAATGGGCCATGAGGCAACTTACTTCCTTATGGTTTGACTTGGATATGGCTTAGTGCTAGTCGGGATCGGATCTAGGGGGATGAGATCGTCAATTCCTCACTCGGCCTCGCCAATGCCGCAGCCGCTTACACCTAATAGGTGTACATACTGCGTATTTTCTATTTTTGCTCTTAATGATTGCAAAAGTACTCGAGTAGCATAAATTCCGATCCATGAAGCTTTGCTCCATGAAATGTGAAGTCAAGTCACCCGAAACGCGTGTCTGGGAAAGAGCCATGAGCCGACTCCCGGCACACGGGGGCTATAACTAGTTGGGCAGAGTGTTTAAACGTAAGGAGTCAACTACTAGGGGAATTAAAATAAATAAGATGAGGAACACATATTTACATACATTGTAAAATACATAAATGTTCTTTGGGTGATTGTTTTCTTCATGAGATACTACTCATTCAATATGTTTATAATGCAGGGCCAGTTCTGGATACACGTAATAGGAACTCATGGCTACGAGCTATCTCCTACGCTTGGGGGCTTGACCACTCTGCCATGATACGCTTGGAGTGCGATGTTTCAAGCATCACTCGAAATGCTCCATGAGGGCTACTAACCGAGTACTTGCACTAGTTGGGACACGGGTGTCACCTTTACCTTGGTACGCCCCATGGGGGCTAATAACCGACCTCCGGCACCAGTCGGGGCTCGGGTACCATAGTGCTAGATATGGTATGCCCTATGAGGGTCGCTAGACAAATCCTATGCTAATGCGAGGTTTGGGTACCTTATTTGGCCATGACTCTGTTGGGTAGGGTACGCCCCATGAGGGTCGCTAGCCGAATCCTATGTTAATGCAAGGTTCGGGTACCTTATTCGGCTATAATTTTGCCAGGTTGGGTATGCCCCAAGAGGGTCGCTAGCCGAATCCTGCACTAGTGCAGCATTCGGGCATCTATTTGGCCAAAACAGGGAAACAAACCACTACTGGAGCTTTTAGTCGGAGGTAGCACCAAATCCGGAACCTACGGAGATGCTTATTATTTTTCAAGACTGGAAGACCCCAATCATTTGATTCCTACTGGAAGATGAACTTCCTAAAGATCGCAACGAAGCTGAGTAAGTCAAGTAAAGGAGCAAAAGCTTTATCATAGTCGGAGAAGACCTATATTGTCAACGCACATCCGGAGTTCTCATGCACTGTGTCACACCTGAGGGCAAGCAGATCCTGCAATCTATCCACTCGAGCATCTGTGGCAACCATGCTGCATCCAAAACATAAGTTGGAAAGGCTTGCAGACAAGGATTCCTTTGGCCGACTGCAGTTTTTGACGCCAATGACATTGTTCAGACATGTGAGGGATGCCAATTTTGAGGGCTGCGCTGGTTATGTCGGTTTGGGCTGGCTTATTCGGTAGTAGGCTAAAGATATGAATTCTTAAATAGCATGCCCTATTGGGTCGCTCGCTGGTCGCGTTAAAATCGCGATGCAGGTGCTATTTTACAAGAACCGATTAAATAATCAGATATGCTTTATGCTAAGCCTATAGCCGGATGTATACATTTGGGTATCTTGATTATTTTAAGGTATTGATGATATATCCTTATAAGGATTAATAGCTGGTCTCCATTAAAATTAGGGATGCAGGTATCTCTCAAGTACACCTCATCACACATTAGATTTACTACATAGTGATACTCGACTTACATGCTTAGCCAAATTGCCTTGAGCAAAATTTTCAGCTAATATATAGCTGAAGAGTCCAATTTCTGAGAAACATATTACTCGGGAAAGACTTAAAGGTTAAACATCTTTAACTGTAAGTTAAATTATTTCCTAATTAAGCACAAAGTCAGGGGCTACACCTAAAAGGTGCCTATTCGGTGCACACTCATCTATTTCCATGAAGCCCTTCATAGCCGCGTTGCCAGCTGACATGAAGCAGGACTCAGGAGAAGAAGAACTTGGACAATGAGTACTCGAGAGCAAAGCACTTGGGAATCTCTTCACCGGGGAGGATGAGCACTCGGCATCAGTTGTAACTCAACTATGAAGCTCTCAGGGGCTACTGTGGAGGCCATGGGCCCCGGGTACCTCAAGGAATGCAATTACGGCCACTCGGACAGAGGGTGGGCCGGTCCCTACAATTGGAGATAGAGTAGGACTCGGCTTCATATTACCTTGTATGACAAGGAAAGGGATATAGTCCTAGTTGGATACTCTATGTACTGATAAGAAAAGCCCTTGGTCGCATCTGACTGAGTTTTCTACCCTGTAATCCTCATCTCTCCAGTATATAAGGAGAGGTAGGGAGCCCCTTGGGGCAGATGATTCCACGTACCGCGAAAGTAATACACCACAACTGGAAGTAGGGTATTACCTCACCTCGAGGACCTGAATCATTATAAATCTTGTGTGTCCTTTCGAATCTATCGAGTTTAGGTCCGACAAATAGCCCCATATAATTATTGCCGATACAAAACATTGATAATTTGTCTCGTGTTCCTTTGCAATCCATCAAGTTTAGGTCTCACGAGTAGCCCCATATAATTATTGCCGATACAAAGCATCGACAGTTGGCGTGCCAGTTATGGGCTTTGTTGAGACCATCGTCAATAAGCCTGATGGATCTAACCACCTGAGTCGATGGCGTCAAGTTCTTCACCGGGCAAGCGTTCAGCTATGGGAGCCTTGACTTCATTGCCGACAATCTCGGCAAACTTTCCTTGTCCGACTCGGTCTCAACTTGATTGGCTAGGAACCTGGCCGACCCAGCACCAGTTGGCTTACTCAACGCCGCGGCAATCTTCGGCAACCTGCTGCGATGATTCCCAAGACACACGAGTCCAGGGACAACTCCTTTTCCCGGTGTTCGACTTGGACTCGGCCTTGAGCCGACCGAGATCGGGCTAGGGGAGGAGGACATCGTCAATCTCCCGTTCGGACTCGACAATGCCACGGACATCTTCAATTTAAGTCTGATGCGGCAGAACCAATCCCCTGAAATTTGACTTGAATATGGCCCAAAGTCGCTCGAGATCGGATCTAGGGAGGTTGGGGTCATCATCACCCCTCTAAATTACTCCCAGTCGGATAGCAGTTTAGGAAGCTTTTCTCCACCGCACGAAGTATTCATGGCATCAAAGGGATCAACCCCTTGGCAAGATACGCGCCGACTATGTGACTAGGAAGAGGTGGAAGCTCGCCGACTGTGTGAGCAATAAGAGGAGGATGCATGATGCCTGCAAGCTGAACGCGATGCTCGCAACGTCAACTTACGCAAAGCTGGGTGGACTGCTCAAGAAGAGATCCTCCAAACCCGAGTGGGCGATCACGACGTCTTCATGACCCCACAACAGAATGTCGTGGCCGCTGCCACCCTGTTGGACACCTTGCAGTTTAGGCCCGACCACCAGGCTACCCTGACTATTGCAAGGATCAAAGCTATGATCACTGCTGCAGCATGTCAACAACGACAGCAATCTGGTGACACACTCATACCATCAAATAAAATGGCCTCAGATGCAGCAACTTCATCTGCCTCAGCATGACGTCGAGCAGCTGGCTCTAGTCAGCATCACTTGGAGTCCCACCATTCGTCTCTTGGTAACCAAAACAACGACTGATGGCGATATCACCATGATGAGTGTCGGGATAACTAGGACGCCTGAGGACGACTGCGGCGAGATCTCCATCATGACATCAATGCTCGGTGCCGGGAATGCGAGGAAGGTGAGCGCCGCCGACTTGAGGACGAGCATGAACGCTTCGGCCTTCACCATGAATGCTTTCATGGTCGCAGTCAGAGTCGGAGCCCCCACCTAGATGAAGGAGTTCCGGCGTTCACCCACGAGCTACAACAGGTCGAATGGCCATTTGGTTTCAAGCCGACTGGTATAAAGAAGTACGATAGCAAGACCAACCTGGAGTCTTGGCTCACCGTATATACTTTGGCAATCCGCGCGGCTAGAGGTGATCACAAAGCCATGGCTAACTACCTACCGGTCGCCCTAGCCGACTTAGCAAGAACGTGGCTGACAGGGCTTCCCAGGCGGTCAATTGGCTCCTGGGGGGAACTCCATGAACGCTTCGTTGCAAACTTCCAAGGAACTTACGAGAGGCCGTCCTCCGAGTACGATCTATACCAGTGTCATCAGAGAAAGAATGAGTCCCTCTGCGATTTCATCAAGCGGTTCTCTGAGAAGAGGAACTCAATACCCAAGATCAAGCATGAGGTTATCATTGCTGCTTTCCCCAAAGGAGTAAAAGATACCCCGTTACTCGGAAGCCTCCCAATTCTATCAACACTTTGTTCGATATGGCAAACAACTATGTCGGCTCGGTTGATGCCGTCGCTGAGGCCCTCGACGACAAAAAGGAGCCCCGACAGAAGGAGCGGAAGGACACCGACGACGTGGCCTTGACTAAGGCTGGGAACCGCAAACAGAAGTCGGACGATGTCATGGTGACCGTAGAGTGTAACCGTCTGTGACCCCCGAGGATGGACGACTACCAAAAAGTCATGAACGGGCCATCCCCTTTCCACCCAAAGGGAAAACACGCGGCCAAAAATTGCTTCATGCTCAAGAAGTTTGCTTCTGAGCAGACATTAGCGTCCGGTGAGCAGAAAGACAAAGACAAGACGGACTTGGGTGCAGCCAGCGGCTGAGCTCAATCACATATTTGGAGGGCTGTTTGCATATGAGTCCAAGTGCAAACAAAAGCTAACCACCGAGAGGTGAACTCGGTCTCGTCAGACGCCCCCTAATATCTACGCTGGTCAGAAACGGCAATCACTTTCGACCACGTGGATCACCCTGACCGAGTAACCCATCCAGGACACTACCCACTCGTCTTGGACCCAGTCATTAGAAGTATCAAACTGAAGAAGGTTCTCATCAATGGAGGAAGCACACTTAACATTTTATTCGCCAAACGCTCGACGAGATGAAGATACCAAGATCCGAGCTATGGCCGAGTACAACTCCCTTCCACGGGGTAATCCCCGGCCTCTCTTTAACTCCACTCGGACAGATCACTCTGCCAGTTACTTTTGGCATGTAGGAAAATTTCCGCACGGAGAACATCTGCTTCGAGGTGGCTGACTTCGAGACTGTGTATCACGCCATACTCGGATGGCCTGTACTCGCCAAGTTCATGGCGGTGCCTCACTATACATACATGATGCTCAGGATGCCAGGACCAGCAGGAGTACTTTCTCTGCGCAGCGATGTTAAGCAAGCCTTCACCTGTGACAAGGAGAGTTGCGAGCTGGCCCAATCTCATGAAGCGGCAGTCGGACGAAACAGTATCTGACTAGCTGCAACAATTGCAAATGAGGACGACGAAGTCCCGGCGAAGAAAGCAGCAAAGTCAGGAATTTCAGCGGACTCAGAAACGAAGAAGATCCTCTTAGAGCCTTCTGACCACACCAAGACTGCATTTGTCTGGACCGGACTCGACCCCAAATAGGAAGATGAGCTCGTCACCTTCCTCCAGGCGAATAGGGACATATTTGCTTGGAAGCCTTCCGACATGCCTGGTGTACCGAGGGAGGTGATCGAACATTCCCTGAACGTCAAACCGGATGCCAAACAGTCAAGTAACGACTAAGGCGTTTCGCCCGGGTTCATCAAAGAGGTCTACCACCCTGATTGGCTGGTGTTAACGCCAAAATTTGGCACGGTTCACATTGGATTTGGTTAAGGAAAGAAGATATATCAGCCGTTGGAAGCTAATCAGAAGAAGCCAGATTCAGGAAGGAATCGTGAGGACCATGACATGGCAGTCAATTACCTTATCTACTAATTAGGTAGTTTTGATAATTTTTAGGAAACCTGATCTCGTATCTGATCGGGGTTTGTTAGTTTTTCCTTTTATAATTAGGAAACTTCTGTTTCGTGTCCTATTAGGACTGTACCAACTCGGGGTATATATACGTATGCCCGGGTACCTTGTAAACTATCAATCGATCAATTAAACTTCGGCGCATCGCCAACCTTTCGACGGGTTCTTGCTTCTCGAGCGGGGCTGCATCGGTTAGGTCCGAACTCCTGCGAGAGGGTAAGACTCGTCACCCCTTACCCAGGTGTATCTGCCCTGTCTACGGCTGCATCGGTTCGGTCCGACCTCTTAGGCCGATCAGGTATACCACATCACGCGTGCGTAGATCTTATCAGTTTACTGGGGGCGATTTATCATCAGTTCGTGCTGCATCGGTTGGGTCCGACCTACTGAACTGCCAGCGATAAATCGTTCCTGCTAGGCTGATGGTTTTTGCGCAAGCGTCTTATCGGAATGTATAGCCGGTAAGTTATTTTCATCACAGTTGCATTAGGTCTATCGGCTCGTTGAGGTTCCTTTACTATTATCGATCTGTGCTGCATCAGTTAGGTTTGAACTACTAGATCGATAATAATAGATTTATCCTTGTCGGGCTGATCGGTGTATATGCGACGTTCTATCGGAGTGCTTAGCCGATAGGTTATCTTTTTATAAAGCCGACTGTATTATCCATACTGTTTTGGTCATCTATATTATCATCGGTTTTCTAGCCGATGCATATGTGTTTCCTCGGCAGTCGGCTGGCTTACTATTTTTGCTTATCTATTGATAATCGGCTCCTAGCCGATGCACATGTTATACTGACATCTTTTCCATTTGCTCATAGCGCTATCGGTTTCCTAGCCGATACACAGGTGCCATCGGCTATCGGCTACGAGAAGCCTATATCAGTCCGTAACGGCCGATAGCCGATTGCGCAATTGCTGCCGATCCGGGCACGAGGACCAACAAGGACCCGGACACGAGCACGAGACCCGGGCGCGAGTACAGGCAGAGGCCCGGGCACGAGCATAGCGGCATCGGCTGGAAGGAATCCGTATCGGCTTGCTGGCCGATTGGATCAGTAATCTAATTTCTTCATCTCCTTGTCAATTGCTGGGTCAAATTGACTGGCACGCCCGCGAACCTCAAATATTTTAGGACCTGCACTGGAGCTAAGCAGATCTCCCAGGCCTTCGCGTGTCACCAGACGCCGAACCAGATCGTCAGCAAGCTTTTTGGCACACCTGGTGGTTTTCGGCGTCAACAGCTGGCAAACCTAGTTCTGGTTTGGAAGAAGAGTGGTACATGGCGCATGTGCGTCGACTATACCAACTTAAACAAGGCGTGTTCTAAGGATCCATTTGGTCTACTGAGAATAGATCAGGTGGTCAATTCTACTGCGGAATGTGAATTACTCACTTTTCTTGACTGTTACTCGGGATATCATCAAATCAGTTTAAAGGAGGAGGACTGCCTAAAGACTTCTTTCATCATGCCATTTGGGGGCATACTGCTATGTCACTATGCCGTTCGGGTTGAAAAACGCTGGCGCAATGTACCAATGGGCTATCCAGGGTGTCTTCACACTCAACTCGGGTGCAACATGGAGGCATATGTTGATGACGTGGTGATCAAGACCAAAGTCAAGGTGGACCTCATCGCCGACTTAGAAAAAACTTTTCAAAATCTTCGAAGATTCAAGATGAAGCTGAACCCGGAAAAGTGTGTCTCCGGAGTACCTTCGGAAAGCTACTTGGCTTCATCGTTTCACAACGCGGCATCGAGGCAAATCCAGAGAAAATCAACGTAATCATGAACATGGCGCCCCTGACTAGCCAGAAGATGTGCAGAAGCTGACTGGCTACATGGCGGCACTCAGCCGATTCATTTCCTGACTGGGGCAGGCCCTTTTTTAAACGCTGAAGAAAGTTGACAATTTTCAATGGATTCCAGAAACCCAGCAAGCCTTCGAAGACTTCAAGAAGTTCCTCACATCACCACCCATGTTGGTATCACCAATGCCCTAGGAATCACTTATGTTATATCTGGAGGCAACTACTAAGGTAATCGGCACGGTGCTGGTAGTCGAGTGGGCAGAGCTAGGCCATATCCAAAAAATTCAAAGGCTAGTTTATTTTGTCAGCGAAGTCATAGGTGAATCCAAGATGAGATATCCCCAAGTCCAGAAGCTGCTATATGGTTTGCTTATAACTGTCCAGAAGTTGGTGCACTATTTTCAGTCGCATCAAGTTACAATCGTCACATCGTATCCATTCAGGGACGTCCTACACAATCGCGAAGCCACTGGTAGAATCACTAAATGGGTACTCGAGTTGATAGCGTTTGATATTGTCTTCCAGCCACGGACAGCAATCAAGTCCCAAGAACTTTCCGACTTTGTGGCTGAGTGGACAGAAGTTTAGACGGCTACATCAACAGACAAGCTAGAATACTGGACGATGTACTTCGACGGTTCTCTACGGATCGGTGGAGCAGGGGCTGGCGTCGTTCTGACGTCACCCACTGGAGAAAAACTAAAATATGTCCTTCAAATATATTTTCCAGCATCTCACAACGTTGCCGAGTACAAGGCACTTATCCACGGGCTCCGTATCACCATATCACTCGGTATCCACTAACTGGTGGTCTGCAGGGATTCCCAACTCATGGTAAACCAAGTTATAAAATACTGGACATGTCTGGATGACAATATGGCGGCATATTGTCAGGAAGTACGGAAGCTGGAGAATAAGTTTGACGGGCTAGAAATTACACATGTACAGCGCTAATAAAATGAAGCCGCAGACAAATTAGCCAACATGGGATCCAAGCGAGAAGTGGTCCCGACTGGAATTTTTGTCGAGCAGTTGCTAGAGCCATCGGTCAAGAAAAAGCCTCTCCTAGAGTAGTCAGGGGCTGAACCTACCCTAGAGCCAAGGGAAGTGCTAATTATCTCTCAAGACTGGCGGACCCCAATCATCCGATTCTTACTAGAAGACGAGCTCCTAGAAGATCGCAGTGAAGCCGAGCGGATCAAACGTTGAAGTAAATGTTTTCTTGTAGTCGAAGAAGACCTCTATCGTCGAAGCGCATCCGGAGTCCTCATGAGCTGTGTCACATCCGAGGAAAGCAAGCAGATTCTGCAGTCCATTCACTCGGGAATCTATGGCAACCATGCCGCATCTAGGACGTTAGTCGGAAAGGCTTACAGGCAAGGATTCTTCTAGCCGATTGCAGTTACTGACGCCAAGGATATAGTTCGGACATGCAAGGGATGCCAATTCTTTGCTTGACAAACACACCTACCAGCTCAGGAATTACAGACAATCCCAATATCTTGGCTCTTTGCAGTTTGGGGCTTGACATTGTTGGACCATTTAAGAAAGCGCCAGGAGGGTTCACACACTTGTTTATCGCACTGGACAAGTTCACAAAGTGGATTGAGGCAAAATCCGTTGCTACCATCACAGCGGTCAGGGCAAAAGATTTCATCATGAGTATTATATACCGATTTGGAGTCCCCAATCGCATTATAACGGACAACGTCACTTAGTTTTCTAGCAGCATATTTCAAGATTTCTGTGACGACTTCGGCATTAGGATCTGTTATGCTTCTGTGGCACACCCATAGAGCAACGGGTAGGTCGAGCGTGCAAACAGCATGGTCTTACAAGGTATCAAGACTAGAGTGTTTGTCCGACTACAACCATATGCAGGGCGGTGGGTGCAAGAGCTCCCATCTTTTCTTTGGTCTCTACAAACCACGGTTAGTCGGGCAACAGGGCAATCCCCTTTCTTCCTAGTCTATGGTGCCGAGGCCGTGTTGCCAATCGAGTTGGAGTTTAGTTCACCGTGAGTTTGGGCCCACTCAGAGGACAAGTGAAAGGAAGGCTGACTGGTCGAGCTAGATAAGTTGGAAGAAGTAAGGGATATTACAATTATCTAGTCAACAAGATATCTTCAAGGCCTGCGTCATTATCACAATCGTAATATTCGTGGCTGCGCCTTTTCGGTGGGAGATCTCGTTTTAAAAAAAATTCAAACCACCAAACACAGTCATAAATTATCTCACTTATTGGAGGGGCCTGCGGATGTTTTACACTGGTAATATGAATATAGGGCTACTCATTGGATCGAAACTCGGTGGATTGCAAAGGAACACGGGGAGATTTATACTGGTTTAGGCCCTCGATGTGAGGTAATACCCTATGTCTAGTTGTAGTGTATTCCTTTGAGGATGTGTGTTGTTCTGCCCTTAGGGGGTGCCCTGCCTCCCCTTATATACTGGGGGATAGGAGTACAAGGTAGAAGTCTCAGCCGGATTATGGCCAAAGGATCTCCTCTTAGAGATATAACCTATCCGACAAGGATTGTATATTCCTTATCGTACAAGGCAAAGTCTGCTGGGTTCTATCATATCTCTAATTACAAGGCTAGGCCCATCCTCTATTCGAGTGGCCCATATGCTTGTCATGAGGTACCCGGGGCCCATAGCCTCCACAGCACCCCTGAGACCTTCATAGTTGAGTCACAGCTGATGCCGAGTGCTCATCCTCCATGGTGAAGATTGCCCGAGTGCATTGCTCCCGAGTACTCTTTGTCCGAGTGCTTCTTCTTCCTGAGTCCTGCTTCATGTCAACTGGCAGCGAGGCTATGAAGGGCTCCATGTAAATGTATGAATAGTGTGCATCGAATAGGCGCACCTATTAGTTGTAGCCCTTGACTTTGTGCTTAATTGTGAAAACAATTAAACATAAAGGTAAAGATCTTTAACCTTGTAGTCTTTCCCGAGTAGTATACTACTGGTATATGAGACTCTTTAGTATCATGTCAACCGGAAATAATTTATAGTCTTTGCCGAGCAGCATGCCACTCGTATATGAGACTCTTCAGCTTCATGTCAGCTGGAAAAGGTGTTTATAGTCTTTTCCCGAGTGGCGTCCCACTCGGAAGTTAGACTCCTCAGCTTCATGTCAGCTGGAAGAAATATTTATAGTCTTTCTCAAGTAGTGCACTACTCGGAAGTTAGACTCTTCAGCGTCATGTCGGCTGGAAAGATATTTGCACATGGCAACTGTTGGCCAAGCATGTAGGCCGAGTACCACTTTATGAAACTTAATCCATTATGTGGTCAGGTGTACTTGAGAGATACCTACATCCCCCTTTTTAATGAAGACCAGCTTGTGACTCTTATAAGGATATGTACTCAATACCTAGTGGATAATACAAATACCCGAACACATGTGTTTAGCAATAAGGCCTTCATGAAGTATATCTGATTACCTCATCGGTTCCTGTTGGTAGCACCAGTATGGAGGTTATGGGCCCCGGGTACCTCATCACAAGCATATGGGCCACTCGGATATAGGATGGGCCAAGTCTTGTAGTTAGAGATATAATAGCACCTGGTAGGCTTTGCCTTGTATAATAAGGAATGTACAGTCTTAGCTGGATAAGATCTATTTCTAAGAAGGAAATCCCTTAGCCGTATCCGGCTGGGATTCCTATCCTGTACCTCGGCCCCCTAGTATATAAGGGGAGGCAGGGCGCCCCTTGAGGGCAGAGAACAACACAGAAGATCATCGATCGACATAACTCCTCAGAGGAATAACACCACAACTGGACGTAGGGTATTACCTCACATTGAGGGCCTGAACCAGTATAAAATCTCTTTGCGTTCCTCTGCAATCCACCGAGTTTCCCCTTGCCGAGTAGCCCTATAGTTCTATTGCCAGTGTAAAACATCGACAGTTGGCGCGCCAGGTAGGGGCTTCGGCAAGTTTCACATCTACAAGCTTGATGGATCCAGCAACCAGAATCGATGGCGACAAGTTCTCCCCTGGAGACATAATTTCTTTCGGAAGCCTCGATTTCATTGTTGACCAGATCGGCAACCTTACCTTGGCCGACGCAGATCCAATCCAATTGGCCGAGGAGCCAGCTGACGTTGCGCCAGTCGGCCCACAAGACGCCGCAATCTCCTTCAACGATCTACTGCGGCAGTCCTTCACTTCACCAAGCATTGGGACAACTCTTTCCTTCGGCGTCCGACTCGCGCTAGGCCTTGAGCCAGTCCGGGTTGGGCCAAGAACGGGAGAGATCATCAATCTCCCACACGGATTCGGTGACCCTGCGGATCTACATCCCGTGCAGCAGACCCAATCTCTTGCGATTCAGTTTGGACACGGCCAAGCGCCATTTCAGATTAGATCTAGAGAGGTCGGAGTCGTTCTTACTCCGATAAACTACTTGGAGTCTGACTCCAAGTCGGATAACGGTTTGAACGCTAGTTCGGACTCCAGTCTGGCGAGTTTCCTCCTCCCTCGCGAGATCTTCATGGCTTCAACACCACTACCCGAGGTGCGCCGACTACAAGAGGAGCAACAGGAGGAGGCGCACAGCGAGGCTCGCAATGACGGGCTACGCAAGGCTAGGCAAGCAGCTCAGCAGCAGATTCTCCAGACTAAAGTCGACGATCACGATGTCTTCGTCACGCCACAACAAAATGTCGTGGCCGCCACAACCTTGCTGGACACTCTCCAGCTCGGGCCTGATCACCAGGCCACCCCAACTATCGCCAAGATCAAGGCGATGATTACGGTTGCTGCCTGCCAACCACAACAATAGTAGTTGGGTGATACCATAGTACCGACTAACCGGTCGGGATCTCCAGCGGTGGGTTCATCTACATCAACATGGTGCCGGGCGGCCGGCTCAAGTCGGCCACGCGAGGAGTCTAGGCAAACGTCACTCGGCAATACCAACAATGACAACCGGCGGTGTCACCAGTTTGACCGCCGGCCCAACCAAGATCTCCGAGAATGCCTACAACACGACCTCCGCCACACCATCAACGCCCGGCGCCATGAACGACACGAAGACGAGCGCCGCCGACTGGAGGACGAAAACGAGTGCTTCGGTCTCCATCACGAGCGGTTTAACCGCCGTGGTCGAAGCCTGAGCCCTCACGAAGACGAAGGCATTCCAGCTTTCACCCGGGAGCTATAGGATGTCGACTGGTCGACTGGCTTTAAGCCCACAGGAATTGAAAAGTATGATGGCAAAACAAATCCCGAGTCCTGGCTCACCGTATATACCCTAGCAGTTCGAGCTGCTAGGGGAGACCACAAAGCCATGGTGTGGAGGCCATGGGCCCCGGGTACTGTTAACGCCAAAATTTGGTAAGGCCCTGTATCAGATTCGGTCAAAGGGAAAATTGCAGTAAACTGGCGGAAATTGATTCAGAAGAGACCGATTCCGGGAGGGAGCCGTGAAGACCGCTGTTTGGCAGTTATTTACTGTATCTATTAATTAGGCAAGTGTTTATCTTTAGGAAACCTGACCTTGTGTCCGGTTAGGCCTTGTTAGCATTTTCTGTTATAATTAGGAAATCATGTACCGTGTCCAATAAGGACTCATGTAACTCGGGGTATAAATACGTACGCCCGGGGACCTTGTAAATTATCACTCGATCAATACAAATTAGGCACATCGCCACCCTTCCGACGGGATCTTGCTTCTCGAGCCGGGCTACATCGGTTAGGTCTGACCTCCTGCGAGAGGGTAAGTCTCGTCACCCCGACTACCTATCGGCTAGGACTTCCTCGGTTAGGTCCGATATTCTAGTCGGTTTATGGTAGTCGGCTTACCACGATATATTTATTTTATCTATGGCTGCATCAGTTCAGTTTGATCTCATAGATTGATTAGGTATATCACATCACGCGTGCGTAGATCGTATCGGCTCACTGGGAGCGGTTTATCATCAGTTTGTGCTGCATTGGTTAGGTCCAACCTACTAAACTGCTAGCGATAAATCGTTCCTGCTAAGTCGACACTTTATGCGCAAGCGTCTTATCGGGGCGTATAGCCGGTAAGTTATCATGTTTTAGCATCACGACCGCATCAGATCTATCGGCCTATCGAGATCTCGTTATCATTATCAGTCTGTGCTGCAACGGTTGGGTCCGATCTACTAGACTGACGATAATAACATTACTCTTAATAAGCCGATGGGTTTTATGCGATGTTTTATCGGAGTGCTTAGCCGATAAGTTATCTCTTATTAAATATAGCCGATTATACTGCTTGCCTTGTTATACATTCTTGCCTGCATTATTGTTATGATCGGCTAAGGGCTAGCCGATTGGTTTACTCTGCCGATCCAAGTGCGAGCACAAGTAGGTTCCCGGGCACGACCTCAGGCAAGTTCCCGGGCACGACCTCAGTCAAGTTCCCGAGCACGACTCTAGGTAAGGACCCGGGCACGAGCATAGGTAAGAACCCGGGCACGGATATGGACAGCGGATGAGGATCCCGGGTGCAGATGCGAGCAAGGGCCCGGGCACGGGCGCGGGCAGTATCCTCGCGGCGACACTAGTAACTCTAACCATGATCGGCTGGAGTTCATTTAATCTATTTACTTACGTATCTTGTTTACTTATTTTACCAAGTTTACAGCCGATTTTTGAGCATCCCTTCTGATACATCACGATGTCCCGATCTTCACGACGTAGGATCATTCACCAGATAACTAGCTTCAAAGAATCCAAGATAACTTGCTGCAAGCAACGATAACTAGTGCAACCTAGCAAATAAAACTCAAAGCCAACCACCGTCTTTAACCGGCAACCTGAATCGAGGATTCGCCCAACCACACTCTCAAAGAACCAACCAACACAACCTACAATCAATCAAGGCGGACCTTGAAGGGAGTAGGAGCACCAATTGGGAGCGGATGAAGCCGCCGCTTTTGTAATCCCGCGAAGGAAATCACAAGAGCAAAGGGGTAGAGATCACTCTCAATATTTGTTAGCACACAGCTGAACAAAGGGGTTCTGTATTTGGATTATCAAAAGTCTGAGTTTGCTATGAAGCGATGGGATAGTTATACTAGGAACAGCCCTCCTAGATAGGTATGAACACAAAATGAAGATGAAAAGATAGACTTTGTGAAAGGACCTCCACGAAATGAGCTCTTGACTAGTTCCTGCGTGGCTGTTGGTCTTCTGCGCAGTCTTCAGTGTTTTGGCAATAACTCCACCTTGGGAAGTCCAAAGGATGTGCCATTGGTTGCGTTGGAAAGCTAACTTGATAAGCTTTCACACCATGTGCAGCATGCATCATGAAAGCTAACTTGAATGGGACAGTTTTGCATGGGAAGTTGGACATCAGAAAGACTGTTGGACTTCTGACCAGCCTTCACTAATTTAGTCGAATCTCACAATTGGTGGGTCCTAATCAGTTGAAACCACCTGATCTTGAAACTAGACTTGATAAGCTTTCCAACAAGTCTTCATAGACCTTGATAGCTTTTGGGAATCAAAAGTTATGAATGTTTCTTTCAGACTGTTCTGCCAAACTGGCCTGGTTCGAGTGTGGTCCTTCTCTGTAATCATCTTTTTGTGTGATCTTGTCATCCTCCTTGGTGAACCTGAGCAATAGCAATGTGCACGACTTAGGCAGTATATAATTCTCATTAATATTAAAATGAACTTCACAAAGTAGCGCGTTCACCTCTTTTTGTAGTTTCTTTGTTCGACTACGTGTAATCGGTCCATCAAAGACTTGGGCTGGTGTCGATGTAGGTGATACTCGAGTCGGTGTAGCTTGAATTGGAGGTTGTAACATGTTGCTTGATGGCGTGGTCATACCACCTTCGATGATCGGCTAGTTTAATACTTATTGTTATGTTATTACTCATGCCATCATCGGCTTCCAGTCGATGTATAAGTGCTACAGTGCATATCGACCATCGGCCGATGAGATGAGTCCAAGCCGGCTTCCAGCCGATTGGCTCACGAATTTGACATCTTTTCTCCTTGTCAATTGCAGGGTCAAATTGACTGGCACGCCTACGAACCTCAAGATTTTAGGACCCGCACTGGAGTGAAGCAAATCTCCCAGGCCTTCGCGTGTCTCCCAGACGCCGGACGACCCCCGGTGGGTTTTCGGCGTCAACAGGTACCTCACCACCAACATATGGGCCACTCGGATAGAGGATGGGCCGAATCGTGTAGTTAGAGATAAGATAGCACCCGGCAGACTTTACCTTGTACGATAAGGAAAACATAGTCTTAGTCGGATAAGTTTCTATCTCTAATCCCTTGGCCGTATCCGGCTGGGATCCTTATCATGTATCCTTATCCCCCAGTATATAAGGGGAGGCAGGGCGCCCCTCAAGGGGCACGAGATCATGAGATCATCGATCGACAAACACCTCAGAGGAATAACACCACAACTGGACGTAGGGTATTACCTCACATCGAGGGCCTGAACAAGTATAAAATCTCTTTGTGTTCCTCTGCAATTCATTGAGTTTGCCCTTGCCGAGTAGCCCTATAGTTATATTGTCGGTGTAAAACATCGACAGTTGCGCGCTAGGTAGGCCTCATCCAGCGAGTTTCACATCTATAAGCTCATGATCCAGCAACAGAATCGACCCGATCAGTCCCCTAAACATAATCTCTTGCAAACCTCGATTCATCGCGACCAATCGGACAACCTTCCACCCTGAGCAGATCCAATCCAGTCGCCGTAGAAATCCAGCCGACGTCAACAGTCGCCCAACAGACACCAACAATCTCCTTCAGCGACCTTACTGCCCTATAATCCTTCACTTTCACCGACATTGGACAACTCTTTCTCAGCGTCACTTCGCTAGCCTTGAGCCAGCTCGTTGGCACCAAAATGAGAATAACAATCTCCCTGCTACATTCAACGACCTTGGTCTACATCACCCCGCAGCAGACCCGATCTCCTTATTCCAGTTGGACACGCCAAGCCACACAATTTCAGAATTGATCTAAGATCGTTTTCTTACTCCAAAAAACTACTCGGAGTCCGACCCAAAGGATAACGGTCGATCACTATTCGGACTCCATCTGGTGAGTGCCTCCTCCCTGCGAAATCTTAGTGCTTCAAACAACCACCACCCGAGGTGCCGCCGACTAACAAAGGTCAACAGAGAGCGCGGCATCAACAACAGCGGAGGGGAGCTATACCGCGAGGCTCGCGATACAGGCTATCCAGGCTGCGAGCAGCTCAGCAACAAATTCTCAACTAAACACATCTACACGTCTTTCTCAGCCGGCAACATGAATGTTTTGGCCGCCGCAACCTTCTGACCCTCCATTTGGCCAGACACCATCCACCCTAACTATCGCCAAGAATTCAAGCCGATGACACGGGCTGCTAGGCTGCACAACAACAACACAGCGCACACCTGAACACTAATCATCGGATCTCCAAGCCGGCTCCACCACTCAGCACGCGCGGCGCGTCAAGTCGACCATGCGAGGATCCAGCAAACTCACTGCAATGACAGTCGCGCGTCAAGTATTACCCGCCCAACCATAACCTCCGAGCCTACAAACACGCACCTCCGCCACATCCATCAACGCCCGCGCCACGACGACACGAAAATGACACACGCGACTGGAGGATTGAAAACTGAGTGCTTCGTTCTCCATCACGAGTGTAACCCCTGTCGAAGCCTAGCCCTCACGAAACGTAAGCATTTCCCAGCTTCACCGCAGCTAACAGACGTCACGGCCGCTGCTTTAAGCCTCACAGAAATTGAAAATATGACGCAAAACAAATTTCAGCCGATCGGCTCACCGTAGTATACCCTAAAGTCGAGCCTAAGGGCGACAACCAAAGCCAAGCAACTACCTCCCAGTCGCTGCTAGCCGGCTCAGCAACGATGCTATATGGCTCCGAGCCGTTATCGATCCGGTCCTGAGAACCAGGAGCGGTTCACGCTCAATCAGAACTAACGAGACCTTCTCTAAGCACATGTATCAACTACACCAGAAAATAATGAGTCTCACGAATTTATCAAAGACTCTCGAGAAGTGCAACAAGATCCCATATCCGAAGACAGCCTTCATCGCCCTTCCTCAAGGATTAAAGGAACGCCCGTCATCAGCGAAATCACTCGAACCACACCCTCTTGTCCGGGCTCTTTTCAACAGCCACAAAATACATCGACTCGGCTGAACCGTCCAAGCCCTCGACAGAAGAAGAGTCCGACAGAAAGACCAGACGAAATCCACACACGAACCTCTCAAAAACAAGTTGCAGCGCAAGTGGAGAGTTCACATACGATGCCAACATGGGAGCCCACCGTCGCGGCCCTAGTGAATAATACACAGTAATCATGCGGCCATCCCCACCCAGCAATCACCGCCAAAGACTACACATTGCTTAAGAATTGCCTCTAAGCAGGCTCATCATCTAGCCCCGACAAGACAAACACAAGCCAATCAGGGCCGGCGGATGATTTCAAATCCCCAAGCGAGCACACATTTGGAGCCGCTCGTAATGATCCAACCAAACAGAACTTATCAGCGTGCAAACATCAACATGTCTTTTACCGGGAAACACCCACCCCCCCCAGTACCTCGGCTGTCAAGTATGCCATCACCTTCAACCGCCAGACACCCAGAATCGTTTCACCACCCGGACGCTACCCTACTGTCCGGACCGGTCTTAGAAATATCAGGCTAAGAAAACCCTCATTACGACCAGCCGCTCAAACATCTTATTCGCCCAAACTACAGATAGGCCTCTCAGAATACGGCCAGCACTGCGCCCTTCACGGGAAATTCCCCTGTCATCAGACTCCACTCGGTAGATCACGATTGCAGTAACCTTCGGCAGCGGATACTTCTCACGAAAACCTGCTCAGTCCCGATCTTCAGACCCGCGTACCACGCCTACTCGACGACCACCACTCGCCAAATTCATGCCGAGATGCACTACATCATTAATATGGCTTCAAGATCCAGGCCACAGGAACCTCTCCTAGCAGCAATTCAAGCAATCCTTCACCGACAAAGAGAGTCGAACTGCCTCAACACAAGAGCAACAGTTCGGGCGCAACAACATCGGCAACCGCCACAACCGAATCAAGCAAGATCCTCCAGCAAAAAAGGCGGCGAAGTCGAATTCACACTCTACATTAAGAGATCCCCACCCTTCCACCCTCCCAATACTGCCCTATCAGGACCGACCGACCCCAAAAAAGACGCGTCGCCACCTTTCTCCAAGCCAACAAGTATATTTGCGTGAAAACCGTCCACATGCCGGACTTACCAAGAGTATCACACCGCCCTAAACGTGAAGCAGTATACCCCAACCACAAGCAACCGGTCGCCTCGCTCAAGACCACAGGGGATGCTACGGAGGAGACCACCAAGCTCCTTGAGCAGGTCATCAGAGTATATTCAACCGGATTGGCTGGCAAACCATTCCTGGCAGAAAAAGAAGAACACCCTAAATGCCGCATGGTGCGTGACTACACCGAAATCCAACAACGGCCCAAGACCCATTGTCTTCCCAGGATAATCAGGGTAGATCCATGCCGGCGACCCTACCACTTTCCGACTGCTACTGGATACCTATCAAATCAGCCTGAGAGAAAACGTTAAAACATCTTCATCACACCCTGTTTGGCTACCCTACACACAATCGTTCGCTTGAAAAACGCGGGAGCCAACCTATCAACGGCAACTTACGGGTTTCACGACTCAGATTAGCGTGCAACGTAAATCATACCGTCACTTGTGTGATTCAAAAAACCAAGCCAAAGAAACCTCATCGCGACCTGGAGAAACCTTCCAAAATCTTCGAAGATTCAAAATGAAGTATGAACGGAAAATCGCCATCGGTGTGCCATCGGAATACTCGGCTCACGTCTGCATCCGGCCGACCAATCCCGTAGGAAATCACTGCAAATATGAACATCCCCCCTAACAACCATAAGGACGTCCAGAAGATACAGCTGCATGGCCATCAGCCATTTATTTCACCACTGCGGGCGAAGGGTATTCCCCTTCAAAAGCTATGAAAAAAGCTTAGATCTTGACTCCCAAGGCCAGTAAGCCTTCGAAATCAAAAATTCTCACATCACCCCCTGTCGGCGTCACCCATCCCCAAGAACGCCTAAGCTATATCTCGCAACCACTCATTAGCAGAACGGTGTTGTGTCGAAGCGATCCTAACAGTCTCATCCAGAAAAGACAACGCCAGTTACTTTCAGCGAGTGCTTGCCGACTCAAGAGACTAACCGCAGGTCCATAAGCGTAATGCCTACTCATCACAGCCGAAGCCTGGGGGTTGTGCACTATTTCCCAAGCACATTCAAGTCACCGTGTTCACATTCGTTTCCCTCGGAGTCCTCCATAATCGAGCACTGGCCGAAGCATTAAATGGGCCACTCAATTTTGGAGGCGTTTCAATAGCATTCTTTCACCAGACAGCAATATCACAACTCTAGCACTCGTTGCGATAAGAACAGAAGGCCAACGGCTCATCCAACAGCAACTAGCATACTGGACCAATACTGTTCGACGC